>JAWNMU010000490.1:0-189065 GCA_035043665.1 Drosophila quasianomalipes
GAATTGACGAGAGTGTATTGGTGACTAGGATCCAGGGTAAGATCTTTCAGCAATACAGAAGGGTAAAACATCACGTTTTTGGTGTATCTCGTCGAAAATGTCAATCTGGGCCCATCATCTGCGAAGTATTCAAATTGTACTATTACGGTATTCAAGAAAGTGTTGCGACTACCCCGGCTATGTAGCGAATAAACAATGATTTCATTTTTTGCCGAAATAGATTACTGTACCAGAATTATGAATATATATGGGATATTATGTTTCTATTCATATATACACATACAGAATATTAGCAACGGAAGAAATCTCGTTCTCAATTTATACGGTAGAAAAACTGAAGAAGAATTAGAAATCTTAAATGTAGATAACAAATAATTATTGTACTTTTCTCTAATAATATTCAAGTTTGTTTATTGTGTTTACCCAGAAACTAATTAATACAAAATGCTAAAATGAGGATATCATATTTCAAGCGCAACACAATTTCGTAGACGACCCTCTAAGGTACAGACTAGCTAGTTTCAGCATTTATAAGATTATGAAATTGAAATTTATACCCATGCAGGTTTGAAATTGTGTACGCAATGCTAACTTGCACTTAATTCTTCGTGTTGGTATGCTCACAGAGATAACTGTGTATGTGAAGCTGTCCCATCTGTTCCATCCCACATTCTTCTCCTTCACCCCCTCTAAGTGTCTCCTAATTAAGCCATGTGCAGAAGACTTAGGGGTGGTGATCTGAAAAGAAAGCAGGAGGGAGAGAACAAGTTAGAAGATAGAAGTGAAGAAGGAAAGGAAAGCAGACAAGAGGGAAGAGGACGAAATAGAGGAAGATGACTAAGGCACAGACGAAGAAATAGATGTAGTCTTGGTAAAAGAGTGGCCACCCAGAGAAAGGGCAGCGAAAGAGTATATATATATATGAAAGGGAGAGAAAGGGAGAGAAGGAGATAAGTGAGTGAGACACAGAGGAAAGGGAGGAAAGAAATGCAGGGGGGGAGCAGCTAGGGAGGCTGAGGGTGAGAGAAAGAGGATACACCTGAAGAAGTGGGGAGAAGGAAATGCAGGCATTGTACTGTGAGTATTTGCAAGCTTGGCCCATTCTCCCTCTCCCTTACCCTCTTCCTTCTCCCCCTTCACCCTCCTCTTCCTTCTTCCTTCCCCTCCTCATTATCGTTTCTCTCCTTCTTTCTGCAAATTCTTAAAGTCAACGTCTTCAATCAATTCAAACTCGTCTCCCTCCCTTGTCTTTCCCTTCCTTCTTGCCTCCTCCTTCTCTAACCTCCAGCCACTTCCCTTTCTCCCCCTTTACTTCCTCCATCCTCCCCGTGAAACTTCCTCCTTTCCTTTCCCTGCCCTCCTTCATACATTCCCCCTTCTCATTTGCATCCATCCCTGTCTCTGGCCTCCTTTTTCCTCCCCTTCCACATCCTCTCTTTCTTTACTTTCCCTGCTCTTCCTCCTCTTTTCCATCTCCCTTCTTCTCTTGTTTCTGTTCTTTCTCTTCCTCCTCTCTTCTTTCTCTCCTCCTCATCTTTCTTCTCTCTCATCCTTCCCTCCCACCTCTTCTTCCTCTCCAGCCATCACTTCAGCATCTAAATCATGAACCTCTACCTCATCGTCACTTCCTTCCCCTTCATTCTTCTCTCCATCTTCTTCTTCTCATCCTCCTCCTCCTTCTCGCCCATTCTCCTTTTCCTCCTCACCTCTCCTTCCCTTCTCGTCCTCTACATCTTCATGCTCTTTTTCTTCTTTTTTAGCATGTTCCTCCTCTTCTTTCTCCCCAACATCAGTGATGGCTTTCTCTCCATTCCTTCCTTTTTCTTCATCTCCTTCCTTCCTTCACAGTTCAATTCCATCATCCACTGTTTCTACTCCAGAGTAGACAGAGAGATCAGACAGTCAGCCAAAGGGAGACGAAGGACGAGATGGAAGGAGGAGTAGGAGATGCTGAGGAATTGGACAGAAAGGGCGAAGAGAAGGAGGCTGAGGAAGGAGGAAGGAAGAGGAAAGAAGAAGAGTGAGCGACATTGAAGGACTGAGAAGATTAGTCTGTGAGAGAAAGAGCGGACAAGGGGGGACGATAGTGAGTGCGACTCGGCAGAAGAAGAGAAGAGCAGGGATGAAGCGAGGGAGGGAGGCTGAGGGAGAAGAGGTAAGAGAGGCAACAGAGAGGGAAGCTGGTTTCTCAGTTAAGCCCTTTCTTCGTCGACAGCGTCATACACACTCTCATCTCTGTTTTCTGTAAGAACACGCATGCCACTCTCTTCGTTTCTCTGGGCTAGGATGTTTTGTCCTCCTTTTCCTCCTTCTCTGCCTCGTCCCTTATCTCTAGCCTTCTCCTCGTTCTTTGCTGAAATAACCTCCGTCAGTCGTTTCTTCCCTCTATATCGTTCTCATCTTGACTTGTCCGTTTCTCTTCCTCGCTGTCCTCCTTCTTCTCCTCTTTCTTCTTCAACACCACTTCCTTCTGCCTCCAGCCTTCTGTCTCCTTCAGAAGTGCAGACCTCCCACTCCCATGACAGTGTCTTATCATCTGTCCATGAATCTTCCTCTGTGACTAGACTACAGGTCACTTGAAGGGGCAGGAGCTTGAGGACGACTTGTCAGTAGTAACTGATATGGCAGTGGGAGAGGGTGACGAAACATCACTGTCTTCAAGTTACGGATAAGTAAACGTATGTGCTACACAACATTTACTCATTCATCCATGGGTTAAATTCATATGTCACTATTTCAATCACAAATTTACTGATGCATGTACACAAACATTCAGGTACAAAGCGTTTCTTAACACGTTCTACGTGAATATTCTGGTCATTTTTTACTTTCAAAGAAAGGAAATATTATTTTCTACTCCTAAAAAATTAGCGTCGTAATATGCATGCACAGTAACTAAACTGACCTTCATTTTTGACAAAAATGAACTCGTCTTCTGGCTCTCTAGTTGAATATTGGAAAGCGCACTTAGTTTCAGATCATCAGCAGCCTAGGGGGGAATGTTAGTGCGGAGCAGTCGCTCTATTTCTGAAGAATTGGTTTCGTACATATTAATAATAATTGCACAGGATAATTAAAAGTATATTTTAAAATGAGCATATTAAATTCAACTTGAAATTCGATGGAATGAAGTGAAACATTTGTTTGTCTGTCTTTGCAGTTTTTTTCACATAAAAATAGATTTTTGTAGGGTGCAATAAGCGATATTTCAAGCAGCGCGGAACAGTGAAATGAAGATGCTCAAGAAATGTTGTATTGATGCGCCTGCGTAGGATGAATGCTCTTTCTTCGTTCAATTTACACGTATTGTTTAGTGGTTCTAACGAGCAAAGCACTGCAGAGCTTTCACGTGCAGCTCTAAATGACTCAGTGTGTATCTAGGCGTAAACAGATCAAGAGACATTTTGATTATTAGTAAAAATGTGGTATTTTGGAGTGGAATGCCATTATTGTAAGTCAGAGTGAGTGGTATTATGTTTTGTGTATGCAAAAATGTCACATACTAAGTGTTTTCATCAAATATGTCTTTGTTAAGGTCTTACACCGGCAAAAGTTGCTCTGTGTGGGGATTAGAGATGGTATTCAATGGCATACAATTGTCGAGTGAGATATAAAATCTAATTCATATATGCATTGTCTGGAGAAAAAAGTGACCGAACTTGAATACATGTAGCCTGCGTTCTTGACAGCGTGGAAAAAAATGCGCAAAGACAAATGTATTTCGCAATGTGCAAAATGCTTACAAGTATGATAGATATGCGCACGCATTCTTTTCGAGCCATAATATGTTTTTGTGCTTGTACTATTCTGGTATCGACGCAATTGATCACAAAACGATTTAAGCATGGAATGCACCTTTCCTCTTGAAGATAATGAACAAATACATAAATGCAAAAAAAAAAAAATTAAAATGCGATCGTTAACTTTTCACGAGTTAATTGAATTCATGGCACCACGATGTAAACGATTACTGGTTTTTAATTGTCTAACTGTCTGCTATACATATATTCAGTTTGAATCCGTTACTACAAAAGCACGAAATAGCATTTTACTTCCCAATTTGGTAGTATTACTGCACTGCATAGTTTGGTTTTCTGATGGCTATAAAGTGTAAAATACCTATTCCAAAATGTTTTAGCAGGAAAACAGGGATTTAGGATCCAACATATTGACAATATTCTTCGATGTTAAATTCTGGCAAATATTCACTCTTCCCATTAAAAAATGAATTGTTGTAAGGTTGTGTTCTTATTCGACAGCTATTATATGATTCGAAGTGCTAGAAGAACCTGTTTTTGTCGTTTTCAATAGATTTTTGTGATGTTCTAATGCTTATTTTAGATTTGTTACCGAATTTCTGCGTACACACTTAAAAGAAATAATAAGATTATTGGAAGTGAAATATAACGTTTGATTAGACATGCTAATTCTATTTGCCTCAATGTTGCAAATAGTATACATGAGTCCGTATGTAATGAATTATCCTCCATCATCCCGAGTACTTTTTTATGTGTGTTCTTTTTTTGTTTAACTTTTCCGCAGGCCATAACGCTCGACATGAATATATAATATGAATTCTCAACTTGAAATGATTTAAACCATCAGAGCTGGAGCTATATCGCACTAACGTGGCGTGAAGTTTCAAATTGAGAACCAAAATTCCTAATACTTTCTAAAAGAAAATCAGTGTTCACCTAGACCAAGGGTAAGAATTTTACTAAACATAACTAGTTCTACTCAAAACGACATGGTAACGCGCTCATTTGGTTTTCTTTCCAATACAAATGTTATTATGGTCAGCGCGAAATTTTCTGTTTATTGTTTTTTAAATAAGTGAAGAGCATAAAATAACGCTGCATGAGAACGAATGGAAATGAGTACGCTATCTCTCTAGCTCGATAGGATTGACTTAAAGAGGGTTCAATGAACAACAATACAAACTTCTTACTGGATAGAAACATTTCCAGCTTGTCGAAGGCATCTGCGGGACCTCGTACAGTCCGATAGAAGCCTTGAGAGGGTCTCATGAGGACGTACTTTCCATCGGGGTGGGAAAGCACCACATCGAGGAGGTACACCAAGGGATCCCCACAGCTCCTTCTGTCAATTCTCAGCTGGGAGGCGAAAGAAGATGGTCTCCGAGGTCTGCACAAGGAGGAGCTTGTGCTGGTAAGGTCCTTGAAGAGTCGCAGAGATGTATGCAATCTTGAGGAGGTGCTCCGAGAGAATAGCCTCGGAAAAGATTCTCCTGAGTCTGCATCCGTTGTTCTTCAGCTCAGAGGCGACGACCTGTCCGTGGTTCGTCTCCAACTTCTCTTCCAGTCGAAACCAGCGAAGGACAGCTTGGGGTCGAGTTCATTGAGAGACCTTTCACGGCGACGGTCTTCCTCTCCCTCCTGTTCTCCGGTGAATCCGTTGAGGGTTCCTCTGGACACAACAACCAGTCCGTCTCCCAAGTCGAATCTTCTGTACGTGTAAGCCACGGGCTCAGAGGAAGACACGGGGGCCTCTTCAGAAGCTTCTTCTGCTCTTCTCCTCCGACGTTGAACATAGCCTGAGTCACAGCAGTCTCTGAGCTCACACAGCCTCGTTGAGTCTGGAAGGTGCGTTGGGGGAGTCATGCGTCGGTGTAGCGCATTGGAAAGCACTGCCTCGTACATGTTGGCGGGGTTAGCGGAGGGACGGGCGTCGAGAAAGACGGATCCATTCTCCTTTCTGATGAGGAGGTCCCAGGACATAGTGGCACTCCAAGCAACCATCAACGTAGCCAGCACGGAGTCAGAGGCGAACACAGACCCCTTCTTCTCCTTGGCAAGCTGCTGGAAGTACGGGTCGGCAGCGGAGGGGGATGGCAGGGGTCTTGGTCTCGGCCCTCACCACGGTCTTGGCAGTGCGGTTCTTGACCAAGTCAAAGGAAGAGTCGTACTTGAACAGAGTTCCAGCAGAGAGCAAGTCCTCTCCCACGGGAGCCTTCTCCACGGAATCCTTGAGGTCCCTCCTGCTCAATCTCCTCGATCAACTCCCAAGAGTCCTGCACAGTGATAGAAGCATCGCGGATAAGGTCGTCCTTGTAGTTTCCACGGTAGTTCTTCTTGTTAAGAGTGCGGGATTGAGGGTAGAAGTTGGCGCGAGGTTTGTTCTGTCCGTTAGTGTTGAAAGTGCGGTTTCCAGCATTGTTGTTTCCCACGTTCTTGTTTGCTCCCTTGCCCCAGGCGTTGGTGTTGCCTCCATTGTTGTTTCCGTTGTTGGGACGGAAACGAGGTGCAGGGCGGGGGAAGATGTATTTACGGTTTTGGCGAGGCTTGACGCGGTTCTCAACATTAACGAAAGACGCTTCATCCTCCTCGTCTTTAAAGGAGAAGGGGGAAGCAGAAGTTTCGTCCTTAGATCCAGAGAATCTGTTTCTGTACTTCGAGGTCCAGTCAGACACTCCCTTAGATGCCTCTCCTTTGTTGAAAAGGTTGAAAGGGATGTCAGAAGACTCCTTCACATTAGTAGGAGCCCAGTTGTCAGAGCTAAAGTTCAAATCGTAATCTCCAAGAATGTAGTCAGCCATAGTTACTGAAATATAATCGAATGATACAACCAAAGAGAGAAAAAGTAGCGCTTGTATGAGTTAAGTAGGAAATAATATTTTTTATTCATAAATATATATACACCTTGGGTGTACACTCAACACATGTATTATTTAAGCGAGATTACAAGTCAATATACTAATTTGAAATGTAATATATCTAAACAATTTTGTGTCATTTTCTGTTTCCCTTTGACCACTTTCTGAACGTTTTCTAGAATTCAGTTCTGACTCAATTCAGAAGAAGAGGAGATTGAGGAGTGTATTGCATACCCCACTCTCTGCACTCTGGGATAAACGAACACACGAAAAAAAAGGGGGGAAAGGTTAATATCTCTAACGTTGTGTGCTAACATATTTTTGAGAGTCTAAAGCGTCGCGAAGAAAACACGCTCGTGCTTCACTGGAAAGAAGAGATTTAAAAAAAAATAAGGTGAAAACTCCGAATTGTGTTTTTTTTAACTGGCTATTTATTGAAAAATAAAAGCCCTCAACAACGTCTCTATGCTTAGTCTTCCAAAGGATAGACAAGTATGAACTGCCCTAACAGTGGTCGACTTTTTGAAAATTCGTGCCATTTTCCCCCCCAAAAAATTAAAAATAAAAAAATTAGTAAGGGTAAGCATGCTAACTGAATACACTTACACGAGAACTATAACTCGCATATGCATGCAGAATATGAGTTTGTCGTTTCCCTGTTGTTCTTGTTGGTGTCAGTTCATGATGTGTGTTTAAATAACCAATTTATTGTAAGGATAGCTTCAGAAATGGTTCGGCCTGTAAACTCCTGGCATCACCAAAGAATAGAGGAGTGTTATCGTATATAATCTTGGTGGAGGATCAAATGTATACGATACTTCAGCTGACAAAAATGCAGGCGCAGGAGAAGGTGTGATCAGTGCAAACGTCGAACAAAGAAAAGCAAGTCATCGGGCGGGTAGCAGTTATGTTTAGCAAATCGGTGTTATGATAGAACAAGACTAAAATCTTAGTCAATAGAATGGTAATGGTAAATGAGAAAAAGAAGGAAAGAACAAGCAAAGATAACGAAGGGTGTGAACGAAAGGGTAGTTTGTCTCGGTTCTTCTGCACAGAATCCTATGATGGGGCTAGAAATGAAGCGGGGGTGCTAGAGTGTATTATTCGAATAGTTTTCCTATAGAGTTAAAATTGTAATAAGCGAGTATCTCCTTAACGTATGCGTGCCCCCAATGTATATATTCTTAGAAAGTGTGTTCGCATGCAGGAGTAGTATGTGTTCGTATTTGTGGTCATTGGCCTGCATCTTGCTTACAGAGGTTCGTCGTATAGTTTGTGTCCGTTTGAGCTCATCATATAGTCTGTGTCATTCTCCGAGTGTTCATCTTCTCTGTGACCATCTGCCCCATCCGCAGTGCCCATGTTATTTCTCATCTCGTGTTTTGTAACCTCCTTTGAGGTCCCTGTTTTTTGCCTACTTTCCTTCTTTTGTTTTTCGTTTTCTCTCCCACTTACACCTTGCAGTCTCTCCTTCTCCTTCTCCTTCTCCTTCTCTTTTTCCTTCCCTTTTTCCTTTTCCTCCTTTTCCTTTTCCTTCAGTTTTGTTTTCTCTTTCTCTTTGTCTTTGTGCTTGTCTTTGTTCTTTCCTTTCGAGAAGCTTCCTCTGAGCTGTTCGTCCACGTTTTCATCTGTAATATCACTCTGCAGTCCCCCAGTTCTTCTTTCGCCCCCTCCCACCCCCTGCCCCATGTTTGAGTACGCATACATATCTCTTTTCTCCCCTCTTTCCTCTACGTTTTCATCTTCATCGTCAATACCAACTAGTTCGTTGGCGCTGATAACGGGGAACCTCTGCATTTCAACTTGTCCGAAGGGGTAATCCTTTGCTCCTCCCCTGCCCCTTCTTTCTCCATTCTGTCCCTCCGAAAAATCGGAATTGTCAATTAGAAACATCCCGTTTGTGTTTGTAGTAGGAACCACATCGTACTCATTTTTTTTGTGGATGCAACACGTCCGCCCTAGCCTGTTCAGCCATAGAGATGACTTCTTCACGACTGTTTTCATTCCCCCCACTAATCCATCTGATGACCTTCTTTCATCATCACGCGTAATCGATAGTCTAGGCGCTTGTGGGTACGCAATTCCAGACGAAGGTTGGTGTGCTTCGAACTCCTTCTCCAATGTCAATTGTTTCTCCAAATCATAAGTGTTGATTGAGGGTAAGACTGTTTCCCCATCTTTCTTTCCATATTTGGGTACATCTTTACTTCCAGTACTATGGAAAAGATTATCCACTGCCTTCAAGTCGTCGTATCGTGTCCCATACAAAGACTTATTTTCTAACATGGCAGAGGAAAAAAGTTGTAATAATGTAAGTTGTGTTAAAACTAAGAATGTGGGTTTTTTCTTCGCGATCTTTAAGTACTTAAACTTTCAAGTTGCATTTCGGTTTAAATGTTACCTTCATAATCGGCCATGATAGCTGAGTAATTATAATAGTATATATAGAAGTATATATTCCATCTCAAAAATGTTTTATTTGTTATTTTGAAAAATAGGGATGTTCAGTCAAAATGAAATTGTACTAAAATGGAAGCTTTGGAAGTGAGAAGAACAAAAATAACACAAGAAGAAAAAATCTGAGGACTCAATGAAATGCAGAAAATATGGTTTATATATTTTTAGACTGTCAGTGTATTTTATTTATTCAATGTGTTAGGTGGATAAATTGTTAAATAAACCTATTAAGTATAACAAATGCAAACACGCATAGTACTTGGGTTCAGCTCAGATATCTTAAGAATACACGTTATTTTTAATAACAAACTAGAATGTTTGAAAATGCATGTGATAATTTGTTGTCATTAAAGCAACCACATGCTACATACATTATGCAACCATGCCAATGAACAAATGTTTCGTCTTTTCAAATATGAGACATGCATCATATAAGCATAGAATGTCAAGCCATCATGTAGCGTACGTCCAGAGGAAAAGAAAAAAGATAAAGGACACTTATTGAGGGTGGGGTTATGAAGGAGGAGGATGAGGAGCAGGTGTTTTGCTTTGTGGTGGCGGTGGGGCCACGGGAGTAGCAGGTGCACGAGGAGGTATGTTGGGATGTTGGTGGTGGGGAGGGAAAGGAGAAGGGAAGGAATGGGTACGAGGAGCAGCAACGTTTTTGGCAGTTACTCCCATTCCATAGTTCGGAGGCATTGGTCGCCAATCATTAGCGTTTTTGTTTGTGGGTGCGTTCGGGCCCCCTCCTCCAGCACCAAGTCTGTACATATTTCCGCCTGTATTGCCGTTGGGAGCGTTGCTTTGTATGGGATGAGGAGGGGGTTCGCCTGGGGTCCTCCTAGGCCGTACATCGGAGGTTGGGTCTGGAAGGGGTTCTGTTTCGGGAAGTAATGGGGCTGGGGGTGAGGAGGTGCTGGTTTTTGTTGCGAGAGAGTCGATTGTTGTTGCTGCGGTTGTTGCTGTTGTTGTTGTTGTTGTTGCTGTTGTTGTTGTTGGGGAAAGTAAGGATTCTGTTTGAGTTGGTAGGGGTTGGGTGGAGGAATGGGCATACTATTAACGTTGTTGACGTTAGCTATGCCACCTATCCTCTGTGGGTGGGGGAGGTACTGCGGATGCTGAGGGTGCGGATGGGGAGGAGGGGGGACAGCAAGATGTAGGGAATGACCCTGCAGAGGCTGAGAATGATGGGCCTGGGTAGAGGGTTGGGGCGGGGGTGGGTGGGAATTCGAGAGAGCGGTCTGATGTGGCTGTCTCTGATTCATGTTTTGTTGCTGGAGGAACTTCATCTTCATTTGTTGCATCTCCTCTGCAGATGTTGCTTTTACGTTTCTGTTTCCGAATCCGTCCCTATCCCTATCCCTATCCCTATCCCTATCTCTGTCTCTGTCTCTGCCTCTGTCTCTGTCTCTGTCTCTGTCTCTGTCTCTGTCTCCTCTTCCATCGAACCTTGGTCTTTTCGGATATCCTCCATCTCTGTCTCTGTCCCTGTCTCTGTCTCTATCTCTGTCCCTGTCTCTATCTCTGTCTCTATCTCTGTCTCTATCTCTATCCCTGCCGATCCCTCCTATCCCTCCTACAACAATTGCAGGAAGCACAGGGAACTTTCTCTTCAGCTTCATTTCAAACTCATGGCACTGTACTACCCCAAATCGATCGTTGTACTTTTCCTTGTACGTAGTCTTTGAGATGGTTTCTCCGTCAGCCTCCCCTGCATGTCTCTGGGGTCCTCCCCTCCACCCTCTGGGAGCCACATCCTTTCTTCTGTCGCGGAAGTAGTCGTGTTTCAATGCCTCTTCAGCAGACACTCTCTTGTTTGGATCCCAGTGCAGCATAGACTCGAGGAGCGACAGAGCGTCGGGGAGGCAAAGTGGAAGTAAGAGCGAAGGCGGGAAGGAATGCTAGGAAGCTCTGTCCTAGACGACCGGTCGCCCTCTCTTCCCCCCCGAATGGTTGAACTTGCTCTCGATTAGGTAGTGAGAAGAAAAGGACTCGAAGCTCTTCCACTTGTCCCAGGGACTACCGAGAAGTTCGATGATCATCTCTAATTGTTCCAACTCGGAGCCTCCCTTGAACAACACGAATTGCTGAGCGAAGGATGCACAGGGGTAGGACAAGAAAAAAAAAAGAAACCGCCAGACCAATGCATGCCAAATGTGAGGGGGGTGAGAAAGCGAAGCAGAAGTAGTGCAGATGTAGCCATATATACACATAGAGATTGGATGTTAGATCTTGTCTGGAAGGACTGGAGGGCCAACAAATAAAGATGTGAACACACGTGCGAGTGAGAAGAGAGGAGCAAACAAGAAGGCATGCGGTGTGTATTGAAGGGGGAGGGCTAGCTTACATCGCCTCGGTGTTCCTGGATCAACATTTCCGCAAACAAGCACCCTACGCTCCAGATGTCTATTTTATCTGTGTAGGAGGCAGGGGAGGGAGTGAGAGGGATCGAGTTGGATTCGAGATAAGACAGAAGAATCGAAGCTGACTTGGTGTTTTTGTCCTTGAAAAGGAGTAGGAGCTCGGGGGGTCTGTACCATTGAGTAACAACGTTTGGGGTCATCGCTATTCTCTGAGGACAAAGCTTGGCTGAGGGAAGGAAAACAAAAAAAAAAAACACACACACACACACACACAGGATGAGAAGGGAAGGGGGGCAAATGAAAAAATTAGAAAGATAAAGCTAGGCAAATAAAGCAGGGATACAGCACGGACACGCCATTCCAATCTCATTCAAGGCGCATACTCTGCATAGGCAGTGAATGTGCCTTTCCCTCTCTTCTCTTTGTTCATGACGATGCGAGTAGCCTACCTAGTCCGAAATCTCCTAGCTTCACGTCTCCATCGTTCGAAACAAAGATGTTAGCCCCTGAGTCAAAGGAAAGAGGGGGAGAGGTAGGCAAGAAAACGAAAAGGGTGGGGGGTAGGAAAAGGAGGCAGGGGATAGAACAACGCGAAGAAAAGAAACCAAGTTAGAAGCAATAACACGCACATACTGGGGGGAACACTATAGTGTGGAAGATAAGGAGTAATGATGGGGAAACAGAGGAGCACGTATGAAGGAGACTGGAGAGAAGAAGAGGGAGAAGAGGGGAGAGTGATGCATGAAATGAAATGAAAAAGAAGAGGCAGGCAGAAAGAGAATGAAGGAGATAAAACAATAGAAAGAAAGAAAGAAGGGCAGAGAGAGAGGCAGAAAAAGGAACAGAAGGACGGGGAGAAGTAGAAACGAACCTTTAATGTCTCTGTGGATCACGTGTTTCCTGTGGCAGAAGGAGAGGGCTTGTAGAAGGCAGTGGGTCACGTATTTGATTTGAGCACCCTCCATTCTTGTCCCACTCATCATCATTCCGTTAAGGTCGTGGTCCAAGTATTCGAATACCACCGTCACGTACTTGTCCTCCTCCTCCTTCTCTTTTTCCTTCTCCTTATCTTTTTCCTTCCCTTTATCCTTTTCGTGTTTATCGATACTCGCTTTCCCTTTGTCCTTTTCCTTTTCTTTCTCCTTTTCCTTCTCTTTGTCTTTATCCTGTTTCTGTTTCTTCGGAACGAGGAAGGGAACAGATGATGCGTACGAAGGCACAACCTCGACCAGCTTCACTATATGGTCATTCACACCTAAAGTTTGGAGGAGCTGGAGTAGGATAATAGGAGAAGGGGGGAGGGGCAGGGGGACAGGAGTTAGAAGTATTAGAAAGTTCGGAAAATACAGACGTGAAATTCAGTTGCGGAGGATAGGCAGAACGCCCAAAGACTGAGGGAAGGAGACGTGTAATGTATCTATCTACTAGCTGATGTGCTACTGCATGGTATGCGATCGATGTATAGTATGGCTCTGTTGCGTTTCCATGACATTACACTCTGCTACGAAGTTCCTTCATCTCAGCAGAAGCATACAATCGCCGTGGCTCACAGTCGAAGCATAATATAATGAACAAGCATTATCGCATGAACGCATCTCCTACCATGATTTCTCGGATCGATGTTATCGGGAAGCTTCCGCCATCGTTCTTGATCTTCTTCAGTGCAAACTTCGAATGCAGAATAGCATAGAAGAACAAGGAGGAAGAGAATGACGCATAGAAGGAGTACAAGAGAGCAAGAGATAAAGAAAGAAGGAGAAGGAGAGAGGGGTAGAGAGTGAGAAAGAAAGAAAACGGGACATGCATAGAAGACGTGGCGATACAAGCAGAAGGTTATACGATAGTACTTCCGAGGTTGTGGGAAGCGAAAAGGGAGAGTCGGTCATGTGTGTTCGGTCGCTAGTTTACCTTTTTGTTAGGGATAAGTTTGTTTCTTCCGAGAGTTACCACACCGAATGTACCCTCTCCTACTTGTTTTTCTATAGCATAGTCTCCTACCTCTCTCCATTTGAACGAAGGTGCGTTCCAGTACTAAAGAGTGGAAATAGAGGAAGATCAAAGGGAAAACGATAAACATGGGGGCAAAGAAACGAATGGAAAAGGCAGGGAGGAAACAGATTAGGGCAAAAGGTGGAGTGGGGGAACAAGTTGTAGCAAGTAGGGTGGAAGGGGTGGAGTCGGGTGGAGTAAGGTGAAGGTAATCGAGGAAATAGAGGAGTCCATGTGTGTGAAAAGGAATTAAAAGAATGGAGACGTTGGAATAACAAGGAAAGAGGATGCAAGATGTGCGTGCATTCAACAATATATCTATGGACGCGGATGAGCACAGATACATGTAATGCTGTTGTATTCGCGAATATAGGAGGAAACGCATCTCACGTGCAGATGTGGATGGAAGAGGGTACGCGTGTGTGTATGTGTGAGTGTTGAGTGTGAGCGAGAGAGTGTCAATGGGTATAGAAACAGGAATGGCGTGCATGGGTGTGTTTGATTGAATACCTTAGCCATATCAGAAGGCATATCAGAAGGAGGAGCAGGGAGTGGCGAGGGGGAAGGGGAGGGTGACGTTGGGGGAGAAGAAGAGGGAGCTGAGGAGGAGGAAGGGGCGAGAGGGAAATATAGAGAAGAGAAAGCGGACGAGGAAGAGGGGAAATTAGAGTGGGGGATCGATTTCAGGAGAGAGGACTGGGAAGATGAAAGCAGTGAGGGGGACGAGGAGGAGGAGGAAGAGGAACGAGACTGCGAGGAAGGATGCGAAGAAGAGGATGAGGAAGATGGGTGAGAAGAGGGTGGGATGAAGAGGAAGAAGACGAAGATGAAGAGGCAGAAGATGAAGAGGCAGAAGATGAAGGAACGTTCTTAAGAGGCTTCATAGGAAGAGAAGGAGAGGAAGGGAGGTGGGGAGAGAAAGGCATGGAGGGAGAAGAGGGGAAAGACGAGGAGGAGGGCTGAGAAGGAGAGGAAGGGTGAGATGAGATGTGGGGGGAAGAGGAGACACTTTCGGGGAAGACGGAAGAAAGGGGGAAGTCGGGTACGAAGGAGAGAATGAACGAGAGGGAGAAGAAGGGAAGAGGATGAAGAGGGGAAAAAGAAGAAAATGCACTGGGAGAGGAAGATTTAGCAGATGCAGATATTTTGGACGGCCTAGATATTCTCGAAATCCTAGATGTCATGGGGAAATGCCCAGCGGAATCAGCTGGGCTGTGTTCATCTCTCTTCTCTCTCTCTCTCTCTTCTCTCTCTTCTCTTCTCTCTTCTCCTCCGCCCCTCCTTCCTTATCTGTCTCTTTACCTCTCTTTCTCCTCTCTCTCCTCCTCCTCCCCTCCTTTTTTGTCTGCCTCCTTTACCTCATTTCCTTCCTCCTTCTCCCTCCCTCTGCTTTCCTCCTCCCAACTCCCGTTCTTCTCTCCCCTCTCGCTCTGACTCCCTTCCCTCCTCACCTCCTCTTTCTCTCCTTTTTCTTTTTGTTCGTCTATTGTCGCTTTACTTTCCTCTTTTTTTTCTCGTGATTCTCTTTCTTTGCTCCTCCTTCTGTTCCTCTTTTTGTTCTTCGCTCTGTTCTTCAACCTTTTTCGCTGTTCTCCTGGGTATTCCTTTCCTGGGGATTCTCGAATGAGGCTTGTGTGGCTCAGAGGAAGAGGAAGAGGAGGAAGAAAGGGGGGTGATACAGAGGGAGAGGAAGAGAGGGAAGGAGAAAGCGAGGTGGAGGGAGAGGGAAGAGGAGGTGCGGAAGAGAGAACATTCGTCTCAGTCGTAGAGGCAGTGTTCCCCTCCTTCTTCCCCTCCTCCTCCCCTTCCCCCTTCCCAACTTCATTTTCCTTCCTCTGTGCTTCGTTTCTGTTCACGGTTGATCCTGTCTTCCTTCTCGCTCGTCCTCTCATTCGGACTTTCTTTCGCGATACCTCTCTCCACCTCCTCTCCTTTCTCCCCCTCCTTACCTCCCTCCTTCTCCCCCTCCTTACCTCCCTCCTTCTCCCCCTCCTTACCTCCCTCCTTCTCCCCCTCCTTACCTCCCTCCTTCTCCCCTTCTCTCCTTGCTTGTCTCCCTCGTTTAACGTGCCCTTATTAACTTCATCCTTCTCCCCCTTCCTTTCATTCTTGTCACTCCTCTCCTTCTCTTCACTCCTCTCCTTCTCCTCACTTTCCTTCTTCCCCTCCATATCTTCGTTTCCTTCCATTTCCTCCTCCTCCTTTTCCCCACAACCATTCCCTCTGCCCGCACTGTATTTTATCTCTTCCCCTGCAGCTATAACACTCCTCTCTTCTCCTCCCTCAACCTCTGTCATCTCTCTGACTCCTTCACTTCTAGTCTCCAGAGAGTCGATGTGATCCCCTCCTGCACCGATCTTGTCGTCTTTTGTTTCCTTCGCTTCCACAGTCATATATTATTCTGCGCTGCGTGCGTGTGAATGCGAGCGAGGATAAAAGGATTCTTGGTGTGCGATGGGTTTGCGCCCTGCAACTAATATCTATTAAAGTTATGATCTATTAGTCAACGCAAGATGCCACCACTTGCTTCAATGTTTCTTCTCAGTTCCTCCAGCAAAGTATCTAGCAACTAGATCTCTCGTAGAAAAACACTCGAAGCAAACTGTGCACGTATGTACGTATAACGTAGCAATAAACAAATATATAGTTGTTCAGTTTGTAAGTGCGTCTGTGTTAGCTCTAACCCAAGGTGCACAGATTGTTTCAGTATAACATATGATTTACAATCATATACAACTGTTGAATAAACAGCTGGCCAAGAAAGTTAACAAAATCATAGTGTAAATACATGATCATTCGGCAAATTAATTTGAAATCGTGCAGGGATATTTGCTTGTACGTCTTCCTTGCAGAAGCTGTTGAGAGAGTTGACTTCAGTCCAACAGCATCAGCATTCCCAAAAGATAGCTTAAAGAAAACATTTGAAAGATGAACCACGTAAGCATCTAAAACAGTAGTCAAAACAATGACTTTGTTCGTATTCTAAATAAGCGTATATTTAAAAATACAAGTAATCGCACTATATGCCAGCTTACACTGCAAACTTCGATTTAGAAGAAAAATCTAGTTATGAAGGGTATTGTTTATTCCAGAAGTGAAGGTGTAGCAATATATGGAGAAATAGTATGCACAGTGTTTATATAATAACTGCAAGCATATATGCGGGTGTTTGTGTACATCTGGCATTATATATTAATTGTACTTAACGATTGTTCGATTGAAATGCATTTCTATTTCTTTTTCTTTTTCTTTTTCTTTTTTCCTTTTTTTTGAATCCAAGTTGTCTCGCACGAACAAAAAATGAGTATTTTCTTATTTATTAGTTGTGCATGCATTTCTCTACAACACATATATGTGCATGCTTAAAAAAGAAAAAAAAGCGCGTACTGTCTGGCTTCCGTGCTGGTTTTACTGATTTGTATCTGTCCGTAGTTTTGAAGGAAAAATGCAATGACACCCTCACTTACTTTCAACATTTAAAAAATGATAAAACTCCTCAGATTAGTTAAGTAGTGGATCATGCAGCCCTGGAAGTATACTATTTAACTTATTTAATATGTATCTATTAAATCAAATGGTTGTATTCGTTATCGTGTTCCTCGTATTAAATCTCTCCAGTTGACTACGTAAGAGGTCTGATGGTGCTAAACTCCCGAGAACTTCATGGGTATATTGGGCTGGGAGTATTTATTCCGTTCTTCTTTGTGGCAATTACAGGTACATAATGAGTGTATTGAAGTTTAGGTGCACATCGTATGCTCGAATAGTCCACGAATTGGTATTTTCATCGTTTTGTTGTGACTGTGTTTCTTTCTTCCAGGATTTCTGTATCGTATATTCAGAAAGTTAGGTGCCAGTAAGCTCGACGTAGGATGGCTGATGAAGCTCCACGATATGTCTTATTTCGGACTGGAGGCTATTTTTCCTCTGGTTCTCGGGGTGCCTCTGCTTGGTGAGTTTTTTTTTTTATTGGAGGATGAATGTTTCCTTCTTCGTTCAAGTCACGTAATTTGTATATTTATATTTTATGACTTTTCGCTTGGAAACTGTTTGTGCGTACTTACCTTTTACATCTTGTCATATGACATGTATACTATTCAAGTGTTGTTTGGATCTGGCATCGTTCTTGTGTTTAAGAACAGAACTTTGATTTGGAAGCACGTGTCATCTCGAAAGGTATGATCAGTTGGAGTTAAGAGTTCGTCCGCCCTTTGGAAGGAAAATAATCTTAAAAATAATGGCTAACTGTCAAGCAGTGTGTGATGTCTATACTCAGATATGTTGTTCTTTTTTCTTACGGTTATGCGTATATGGATTGTGTTTTGTGTATTGCTCATGTTCAGTGGAATGCAAGAGTAGTGCACCGCTTGTCATCCGTCTTCTTTCTTCTCCCTCTTTTCATCACAATTTTAACTGGAACCTTATTCACCCTCCTTCACACTGTGTTGGGCGTTGAGAAAAAGAAAATTAAGTTTCTTCTCGGTCTTCATCAGGTACGTGCTCTCTCGATATATCGTGTCTATTATGATATATATCAATTGACGTTTCGTCCATGTGTGCAATAGCGCGGGTATGAAACATATGTTGGCTTGTGGAATTATATTAATATGGGTGTGTCGTTGTGTGCGGGTGCGGGTGTGTGTCGGCGTGCATATGTTAGATGGCTTATGTCAATACAGCATTCGGAGTGACGTTCCTCTTCGCAGGCGTGTTGTTCCTTCTCATTTCCTCTCTCTTTCTCATATCCCCCTACTTGGCTCGCATCTCCAAGTCTCTGGGCATTTCAATCGGGAGTAAGAGGAGGGAAGGTGGACGAGAATGTGGTAATGCTAGCAAGAAAAGGAGTGTGACTAAAAACTCCACAGAGTTGGCAGTGGTAGGAAAAGAGGTAGACAAAGAAGAAAGAGAAGGTGATACTCCTCTCACTGAATTATCTAGTGAAGAGGCGCTCGCAAAGGCATTGTCTGAGCTGAGTGCAGGTAATAGCAGTGCAGAGTAAGTCATATTTCTGTCGTCGGTGCATTACAAAGTAGGCTTTGCACGTGTGTCTTTTCTGCTGAAGAGATAGAGACACTGTCCTAAGCATAGTACCTCCGTGGCGGCGACAAATAAAAAAATATGTAAGCGTTTATATATTTGACTTGTTAGATACACAAAGTGAAGGGCGTTTCTTAGTTTGCATTCAATACGATAATAAAAGAATTTTTCCAAAAATTAATCCCGGCGGGGGTTGAACCCGCTACCCTTTGCGTGTTAAGCAAACATGCAACCGTTACACCTCGGGATTTGATGAATTTGTTAGAGTTTAATGTGTATTCGGTGTTACTTCCTTGAAGGAAATGTCATTTTCAGTTTGTTTTTTTTTTAAAACCAATGGTGTTGTATTAATAGTTTCACACCATGCAAATGACAATGAAAATATCTCGTGCAATGTAGCTGTGGATATATTTCCTGTTAAAAAGAAAAAAATGCAGGGTAATCCACAACACGCAAACTTATACGTGCACAATACGAAGATATATATGAAGTATGGACTTTTGGTGGCTAACATCCCGAAACGAATGTTTTTCTTACACAGCAGTGAAATAGATATTACAAGACTTTGAAAAAAAAATTTATTTGCTTTCCAACACTGAATGAAGGATTAGAGAGATTTCCAGCTCCCAATTAAAACTCTGCGAGAATTGAATTTGAAATGGTAAATACGCTTGAAACGTCCCACTAGGCACACCCAAAGAGAAATAATAAGCTGTAGATGGAAAGGCATATGGAGAGAGAAGAAGAGAGCAGAACCCTCTTCCTCTGTCTACTACACACCTATCAGACTACTAATCAAAGTATTCGACTTTAAGAAACTTAGAATCCGTAGACCTGCTTGGCGGGTCCCATGGTGCTCTTGATATAGAGACGCTTGACCTGCTGCCAGTTCTTGGGGAGGAGGGAGACGAGGAAGTTGACGGAAGCAATGAGGTTGGCGGTGATCTCATCCTCGGTCTGTCCGACGTTGGCAATAGCGACTCCCATGCAGAGAGACTTCTTGGACTTGAGCTGGAACTTGACGGTGGACTTGGCCTCAGTGATCTTAGCCTCGACGTTGTCGGAGGGGTTAAGCACGGAAGGGAACTTTCCAGCCTTGTTCAATCCAGGTCCAAGGAGACGGGGAATGAGACGAATGATGGTGGAAGAGGCAAGGAAGGTGTGGTACTTGGCAGCGAGCTGCTTGACCTTCTTCTTGTCCTTGTTGAGGAGCTTGAGCTCGTCCTGGGACATGGTCTCGGTGTTGGCCTCCTTGGCAGCGTCGATGTGCTGCTGGTTTCCGAGGACACAGACCTTGAACTTGGGGCGGGGGACGTTGGGGAGGGCGATGGCTCCGGAGAAACGCTTGTCCTTTGCAGGGTCGTAGTTCTTAAGAGCGATCTGAAGCTCGATGGTCTCGAGGAAGTTACGCTTCTTGTCGGTGGAGTTCTTAAGAATCTCGGTGATGGCCTCGTGGACAGTCTCGCTGGAAAGCTTGCTGCAGTGGAGAAAGCAAGTTTAGAATTCAAGGTCAGAAAAATGTAATGAAATAGAAACGATAAAGAGTGCAGATTGAGTATGTATGGATGACATATGTATGTTTTTAGTATATATGTGCGAATGTGTGTGGGTGTATATATATATATACAAATCTTACCTCATAGTAAACAAATATGTCTGTATGGTTGGAGAAACTAGTGGGAAAGCTCACTTACTTTTTAAAAAATATCTATAATATCTGAATGGTGACATTTTTGAAAAATGATTTTTATCATAATATTGGCATAACGTCTATATTTAAGGAAGCAGTTGTATTTGTATTTCATGATTTGTATTAGACATGTGTATCTCTATGGTGCAGATTTACTTAAATTTGTAAATGAACAGAAAATATACTTGAAAAATACAAATGGATTCAGGGCAGACATTTAATGAGTGCTCGAAGTGTGGTAGATAGCAAGAAATGAAGCAGTGGATGTAGTAACTAGCATTTTCGTGATAGAGTAAAGTGTGGTGCGTGTGTCAAGCAAGCCTTGGGATTGTATTTTGTGGCAATATAAAAAAATACAAGAGTGAGAGGGCATAGTTGATGATGTATGGAACTGCGCATACGGAATGTATGCAGTACTGTGTTCAGATGAAATAAGCAATCGAATGGGTGTGTGTGTCTGTGTATGTGTATGTGGAGAGGGGGCGAGGGATACAGGGTTAAAGTTAACAGCTTGTTTACTAGGAAACTAGATCCTGTGAATGTGGATCTTCAGCATTAATGGAGAGGCATTGGGTGTAGTTTGCATAAATAAATAAAAACGAACAGAATGCGCTATCGAACCCACCATGGAAGTGGCCTGTTGCTTTACTCTGCTATAAGTCAGCATACGTTATTGCGTGACTGAGTAATATCAAAAGCGAGCATTTTGTGGAACAGCATGCTGAGATGAAGGGAAGTAAACCGAACTATAGGATAGGCCAAGAAGAATATGGCATCATCCATGGGGTAGCTTGTTAACCGTCTACAAGATACGCAGAAAACTTTCATCTAATAAATGCGATGGAGGGTAACGGTGAGGTACAGTGTCTGATTTAAAAGGAATGGGCTGGAAATCGTATACATTTAATCCTCTTCATCGTCCTCACATAATTCTTCCCTTTCTTCATCCCTACATTCCTCCTTCTCTCCTTTCTCTTGTTTGTCATCAACTGCCTCGTGTGTGTCTCTCCTTAACGCTGCTGCACTTCGCCCTGTTTTTCCTGACTATTTCGAGCCATATTCATTAATGCGTGTGCAAGGGCAGAAAACGACGTATGTAATGAAAATAGATGTTGAAAATGAAAAGAATAGAAAATGGCAAAGACGAAAGAAAATAAAATAAAAGTAATAAACAGTAGTAACACTCAGAGCAAAATAAAGAGAGAACCCAACAAGAGAAAGCGTCGTTATTCCCACATCAAGAAAGAATGTGTGCATTGCCTTGTTCTATTTGCATTGCAAATGGCAACCCACCTGTCTGTGCTTCTGTAGAAATTTCTCTAGAGGCTCAATATACGTGTCAAATCCTAATGCTCTCATTGAATCAATAACTGTGAATATAATTACAGAAAACAAAATAATGGCAAGAAAAGCAAAAGCAAAGAATGTAGAGCAGACCAAAATACTCCGTTAGGATGCGAATAGGTTTGTGCTGGAACGGGGAACTTTTTGAACGTAATGAAAAGACAGTAAAACAAATTATGCAAAGAAAAACGTAGAGTGCAATAAACTCTCCCCTAACTCCTCTCTAAATAACTCACTGTCATCTCCTGTGATTGTTTTCCTCTTATCCTCAATTAGTCGGTCGCTCGCCTCACTCGTAATGAAGCCAATAAACTCCGAGACACATGCCTGTATGAAATACTTTACCTCTTTTGACATTTTTGCATGAGGTGGGAGTGCTTGTTTCATCAGTCGTCTGAAAGAATAGCAGAACCCCATAATGTAGGACAATAGAGAAGTTAGTTAGTGCGCGTACGCTGTTTCTGCAAGAGACGAAAAACACGTTTTGGGCTCTCAGCGTACATTATATTGGCTATAGGCAAAACCTTCTCTTGGAAGTCACCTTCAGATCGTTGTCCATCGGTAGTTTGCTCTCCAACTATTCTTAGGGAATTTGTTGCTTCGCTTGGCAGCTGCATCTAGGAAGAACAATGGGATGTGCAGGATGTTAATTACCCAGAAAACTGCGTGATTTCATGGAATAAGATGTTAAAATAAAAAGGCAAACATACTAGTATACGTGGAGCAGATGAATATAAACTTCGTTTTTTATATAATGGTAATTTTTCTCCCTCTCTTGTCCCATGGATGAAAAATGCAACGTAACGAAAAAAAGAAGAAAAATCTTGTGGTAGCTGACTGGCGAGTAAATGGTGCGAATGTTGTCAATAGTTAATGTAGTCGCATAGTAAAATATTTGATGTATGCACGTACAATCTTTGTGTGCATATTTTTTAAAAAGGTGTATGCAGCGACATACTGAATGTTCTGTTCTTTTTAAAAATAAAGACAAAAAAGGCGTGCACAGAAGCATGAACAAATATATTATGAAGCTTTCGAGGCATAACTTGTATGTGTTGGAAGCAAACATGTGAAAATGTGTTGACAGAAATGCGACATAAATATGCGAGATCTGAGTAGGTTGCTCAGCTCATCTGTTTGGTATTTTATGAACCATTGTGCATGTGTCAAGCATTTTAGACGCGTGCATTCCTGTGAGTTGAAGAGACAGGATGATAACATGCACTGGCAGTGTAGGTACATTAGAACATTTCTTTTCCGCCAAAGTATGCAGCTCGTGTCTGTGGAACATGGAGATGAGACTAGCCTTGATATTGAATCATAGCATATATATAAGCTACATCAATATGAATTGTGCTCGCTTTAATTTGGTACTAATACTGTGCATGAAAGAACTTATGAATAGGCAAACTTATTGAACGGCAATCTTATTGAACGGCAATCTTATTGAACGGCAATCTTGTTTAATTAAATACAGTGGTTTTCTGCGGATGGCACGTATTCGAAATCTATTGCTTATGTATCCCAGTAGAATGCATGAGTTTGATGCGTTTTAACTCCGTTAAAGTATTCTTTTCGTCCATCTCAAACCTAGCAATTTTGACGTTGAATAAGCAAAAATGAGTACGATCGTATAAGTAACGTTACATCATGATGAGCTAGTAAATTGTATTTTCTTTCTATGCGTGTGTTCAACGCAAAAGTGAGTGTAAAAAGCATTATTAAATTCGAAAGTACCTTTTTGTTTGTGTGTTGATTTGTGTTCTCATAACGTTAAGTCTGTGTACTTTCCTCGCTTCTAACTCTTTGTTTTTGTTCACTAATTCTTGGAGGGAGTTTAACTCCTGCTCTAACGAAGAGCAGAGGATGTTTTGTACCTCTTTCTCTCGTTCGGTAGAGTCTATCTGTAAATTCACGGAGGATATAGTGTTGTCTTCAAGAGTCAATGCATTTGCAGTTTATGTGTGCAGTATACGATTGTCTATTGGTGTATGTATACACATTCGTGTGTGTATGCATGTGTGCGTGTGAGAGGGAGATAGAGAGAGAGAGAGAGAGGGAGAGTTTGCTCACCTTTTTTTCCAGATTCGAGATTGTTTCCTCCACTCGCCTTGACTTCATTGTTATATCCTCAATCTCAGCATCCACCTCACTGAGCTTGGACTCTGAGCAAGACAATATAAAAGCAGAAGGGGATGTAAGTCACAGATCAAGAGCACCTGGTGCAGTATATTAACAGTCTGTTGGCGAATCTTACAATAGTAAATACGAACCTATCAATTCTTCGTAATCGAAGACAGCTGCCATCTTGGTATAGTTCGTGATGATGCTGATCATCTGCTCTTGCATATCCGAGCTAAGGGTGCACATATGTTAAGAAAAAAATGTTTCTGGTTGAGAACAAATATGTGTTGCTGTTAGTATACGTTGAACAGATGTTGCCTTACCTATCCTGATAATATTTTTTTCTTCAAAGACTCTACCGAACGGCGTAGTTCTGCTAGCAGCTCTGTCAGCCTTGTTTTTTTTTCTGTGTTGGTTTTCGATTTCCTGGTTGTGCGAACACTGTACTAACCGTAGGTTCTCCTCACATTCTGCTAAATTTCTGAGAGTACACACGTTGTATGCAGTAAAATTTGAGTCACAGAATAAAATGGAAAACTATGAAAGCTTGGCGTGCGAATAGCGTTATGTGTTGGTATGTGTGTGTTCATGTAACAGAAATACGTATAATTGTACCCTAGCAAATTGGTCAGTTGTTCTTTCATTTTCTCTTATTGTCCCGTAGGGAATCGATCTCTTCCCTTTTGATATTGATATCCTTTCGAGTGTTTTGCACCTCCTTCACGATCTCGTCAAAAGTGTGTGTGTACACTACTCAACTTGCTGTAGCAAACTTCCTATATTAGGTATGTTTGACGCAGTAAGATTCATCTTATTTTGTGCGTGTTTTCTTTCTAGCAATGTGGATATTTTCCTATAAAACAGCATTGAAATGTTTGAAACCATTTTTCTTCTTTCTTTTCGGGAGGTGACTTGAAGAAGAGATTTTTTGTATATTGCAACAGGAACCATGCATTGAAACACTGGCATTGTGCGTGAACGCTCATATGGCAATATTTGTGTCATAAATATATACAGCTACCGTTAGTCTCGGATGTACTGGATTATTCATGTGCACTCCTAATGTAAATAAACGTCTCCTTGTTGTGTGTCATGTCCTGAAGTTACGCATGCATGTGTATTTCACTAAACTGTTGTTTCAAGTGTATTATGCAGTGTATATCCTCGAATGGTATAGCATGTGCGTATAACGTGTATCTATCCGTTGTTGTCAGAAATATATTTGATATGCATGGGTTAACCTTCAGAAGATTCAAACTCCGATTTTGTTTCAGTAGATGAAGAGTGTGAGCAGGACGAGAAAGGTCACTTTCGGCATACTTATTTTTTGGTCATGCTCTCTTTTCACTATATATAAGTGTATATTATTATGTAATACATTATATCTTCATGTAAATCATAAAAAAAATAAGTAATGGTTTATGTTTTATTCTTTTTCAATACCTTAAATTTCAGGCATTCTATAATAATTGTGAATAACTCCTATTTATCTCATGTGTATTCATAATGAATATACAGATTGGTTGTCTGGAATGACGAACTCTGTTTACAAGCTGAAATCGTAAAGTAATAGTACAACCGTCGTATTATGTACTCAATATTCAGTAATGGTTCTGTATTGCATATTGATTTCCAGTGAAGTGTATAAATGAACTCGAATATTTGTTTGAAAGTATTGCCTGGAAGTGACACGCGTCTTCGAATAGAGAAAAGATTTGAAATCGAGTTCATGGGGTGTACACCCATCTTCACAAAATTTGAAAGTGCAAATATGTTGTATTGTGAATATGAATTACTGCATGCAGCTGCATACTCTTGTGTGTTCTTAACCCCAATGTATTTCATGTGTATGTATTTTCTTTTACACGGTCTATAGCAAGTGTCGTTTTTGACTCCATTACTTTCTCGACTTTTCGGAGATCACTCACACATTCTCAAATACTAATTTGTTCGATAATTGTTGTTTCCATTTTACAGTATATCCCTATGTCTATCCAGATCATGAGCAACATTCCTTTGCCCAGCAAGGAGGAGCGTAATGCGCGTAAGTTATATTCAAAAATATTGGAGCTTGGTTGGCTCGTTGGTTGACTACGCCTTCTGCTTTTAAACGAGTGGTGTCTTTGATTTATATGCGTATCTGAAATTTATCAAGTGTGTGCATGTTGGAAGTGTATGTGATCGAATATTACCATGGATATGTAGCATGTTTATGAATTGTTATGATGGAATGTGGATATTTGGTAGTATGCAATTGGCTTGACCAGCTAGACACGCGGCATGGATTACAAAACTTCATGTTATATTAGCCGTAGGGTTGCTGTTTTCATGTTTAAAGTGAAATATCGAGTGTTTGTATGTATATATATGCTGTATTTCCTAACATTATTTGTTCAACTTGTATGTTTATTGCTGCCTCTTGTTTGGCTGTGGCACCGGCATGTCCTTTCCTTCCCTGATTGATTGTGCAGTGGATGCTTTGTTGAGCAAGCGTTCTTCCATCGAGGATTTGGAGAACAGAAACATTCTCCCTAGTGGATGTAAGTTATTTGTATGTTTAATGAGTAGTTTTCTTCTTTTATTTTCGTTTTTCATGTGTTATTCACAGCCCCTTAACATAACTGAGTGGTGTGTACGTATCTACATCTATTTTTTGTGTGTGTTGACTTCATGAATTACTTCAGCTGACTCCTTGGCTGCTAACCGCGCTCGTCTTCAGCACGAGTTGACCAAGAACTCTGTTTCCCGTGGAGTAGAGAACCGTCCTGACGTGGAAGACCTCGAGTCCCACAACATCTTGGACACTTCCCTTGCCCCTCGCCTACAGTCCGTGGCTAAGTCCTTGGAGAAGAGCATCAAGGCTAACACCCTCAACCACAAGCTCTACACTAGAGGGTCAGTTGACGACCTCGGAGAGCACATCCTCCCTGCTGATGACGTCGCTCCGTCTCTACGTGCCGCCAAGCTCGCCCTTTCCCGTGCTATTCAGAAGGACCAGGTCTCCCATCTTCTGACTGCAAGACCCTGACAGAGAAGATCTTGTTAAGGCTGGAATCATCCAGAACAATGGATCATCCAAGCTCCAGGCCATCTCTAGACAGCTGAACCACAACATCACTCAGGACAGAGTGAACAAGTTGTTGGAGCAGAGGTCCAACGTAGAAGACCTCCAGCAGCAGAGAATATTCCTAGACAATGTCACTTCTGTCGCTCCCAGAATCCAGAGTGCCCAGGGTACTTGCATTTCTTGCCCTTCATTGTGTATTTCATAACTATATTGAAGAACTGTTTGCACTTCTGCAAAAAAAAAACTACTCTAAATTAGCTGATATTAACGAATTTGTCTATTTTTTGTCAACTTGATTCATATTTTTATAAATGTATAGCATGACTTGGAGCACAACCTCATCCGTTCTTCCTTGTACCGTCAGCTTTTGAACCGTCCCAGCCTGGAAGAGTTGGAGAAGAAGGGAGTGTATGTTCCCCATTGGAGACTCCTCTGCTTCTTCTACCGCAGACTTCCCCAGATCTAGAAGACTCCACCTCACCAGACTTCTCCTCAGAGTTACCGTGGAGTTGGAGAAGGAGGGAATCATTAACACTGCCCAGAAGACCCAGCTGAAGGACCTCATCATCGACCAGGACTTCCCTTTGCTCTCTGTCGCCGACGAGTTTGACGAGACCAACGACTTCGAGCTCTTCCAGCACAACCTCCTTGTCCTTGCCTCCAAGCAGTAAGCGAGGCAGGAATCAAGGCCTTTGTCATACTATGCACCCACGCTTTTACTGCTCTTATCTGCCAATAACAAATGAAAAAGAAACAGGAAGCATGTTCTTCGTGCGAGATGTATAATCTCCTTGAACGATACCTTTTTCTGGTTATCGAGCATATAGGCATTCATGTTCGAGCGTATGAATAGTTCTACACTGTACGACAATGCCCTTTTTTCTGTATATCGTTGATGTTAATGTTCTCCAACTGTCTTTCTCCTCTATTTTTGATCTTTCTGTTTTTTTCTATCGTGTCATATTTGCTTCCCATCTTTATTCTAATTAAATGCTTTAACAACTGTGTAGTCGCAACGCATTAACTTCAATCTTAAGCGATAATAAATCACGCGCATTTGTTAACCTGCCCCTTAGACTGCATGTAAATGTTAATAAAATAGAATGATTATATTTTATTGATAATGGTTTCTAGCCCAGTACATTCAAACTGCGCTTAAAATAAATAGAACGAGTAATAATACTAAGAATTACAAAATGATTATAAATATAATAAAGTTAAATAAAAAGCAAATATTGGATGAGTCTATTCATCCTTGCGAATACAGAAGTAGTCCACTATTTTGGGTTGCGAAAGAGAATCGTCTGCAGGGGTCCACCTAGAAGGGTATTTGAGTCCCGAGGACATGTACAAATACCAATCACTTGTACACTCTGGGTCTTGGTTTCCGACGTGTTCACTGTCATTGTTTCTTTCTCTCTCTCTCTCTCTTCGCTTTCACGAGAAGACCAGGCAGAATAAGCTGAGGGTGTTTGTGCGGTAGGAGAAGCTAAGTCATCGGAAGGACTAGCGTTGTTTTGTCCTATCTTCATCCTGGCGAGGACCTCACTCTTCCTCTGCGCCCATCCTTCTTCCCCCTCCGTGATCCTGACCCCATCTTGGTTGAATAGGTAGCCTGTATTCTCCATCGTCTCTCCTAGTTCATAGTTAAGCTCGGTCCTTGGCCTCGGAGTGATGTGGACATTCTTGGTTTTGAACTCGGATAAGGGCTTCCAGAACTTGTTCTGGACCCACTTGTCTCCTGAATGGTCAATTCCGATGCAGAAGCAGTGCAGATTTCCCTTTTATCGATATAGAACCTCATGAAGGACTTGTAGTGAGGGATGCGCAGGGAAGAAAACCCCTCGTCCCAGTGCACGGAGAAGAGGTTGAGAGAAGTGAAGAGGTACATTCCAACCACAAAAGAGACGGCAGGGGTAGCGAGGATCCAGAAGTAAAGGAAATAAGACACGAGGAAGAGGTTGTGGGCAAGACGAGATAGGAAAGAGAGGTCTCCGTAGTTTATGCAGGTGACGTTGCGAATGTACGAATAGTACTCAGGGACGTCAAAGAGAGAGAGAATGACCTTGATGACTGAGGGGTACAGACCCAGTGAATACTTCTCCAAAAGACCTCTGAGTCCATGTGGATCTGGGAAGAGGATCTCCTCCTTGGCTGAGTACATCTCGTACAGGTGGGTTGGTCCCACTGACCCAAACAGTCCGTTCTTCGCACAGAGCTCAAACAAGACCTCGACGAGAATTCCCACGGAGAGAGAGCATAGGAGGTGCGATCCGAAGTGAAGGCATCCTAATAAGACTCTCCTCTGGATCGGAAGATAGGACGAAGCAAAGGAGAAACAGCACAGCAACAGGAACAGGAGGGAGGCGAGGGAAAGGATGGAGTCCGAAAAAATAAAGTGTAGGAGTGAAATCAACACACACACGATTCTCACCGAGAGAATGAAGAGTAGGTACACAAGTGAAAGGCACAAGCTGAGCCAGGACTGGGGGGTTGAAGAGGAAGAGGTCGAAGATGGGGATAGTGAAGA
This sequence comes from Drosophila quasianomalipes, assembly GCA_035043665.1. NCBI lineage: Eukaryota > Metazoa > Arthropoda > Insecta > Diptera > Drosophilidae > Drosophila > Drosophila quasianomalipes. The sequence continues at coordinate 29,215 of JAWNMU010000490.1, forward strand.
AAGGGAGTTAGCATAGTAGGCCTCTATGGCGTCGAAGGGGAAGGTGGACTGTAGAGAAGGCAGGAGAGACAGGGGACCCTCTGGGGCGAGAGAAAAAGATAGAGGAGAGGTCACTTGTTTTTTCTTTTGTTGAACTGGGGGAGAAGAAGAGGTGGAGAGAGAGGATGGGATGGATGACTCAGAAGAAGAACGGTGCTTCCTCTTCTTGTGGGATTGGGATGGGGAGGAAGAGGAAGAGAAGGAAGAAGAGGATGACGAGAATGATTGTACGTACTCCCGAGCGGTGGAATGAGACTCAGAAGAGTACTCGTTCGAAAACAGTGCGCAGAGGGCGTTGTGTACATGATTCTGGAGGAAGAGAGAATGGGCATCTGAGCGCGGGGAGTTGGACTGGACAATGGCGAGGGGTACGTGTCTGAGGCTTCCCCCACTCCCCTCATGGAAGATCCGGCGTTGAAGAGAGAGGACTTTGACAGTGAAGACAAGTAATCCGCACTCCAACCTTTCATCTCTACTCTCTTGATCGCAGACTCCGCCGCAATCAGCGCAGACAGAACTGAGGGAGAAGATGTAGAGGAGGAGTAGGGAGACAGGGGAGAAGAGGGGTAAACGGGGTGAGCAAACGAAGAGAGGGAATCGTGTTTCTTGCGGAGGTGGGAGTGGGAGGATCCATCCGAGAACGAGGGTGGGTGAGCACGCGAATGAGAGTGGGAGTGGGAGTGGAAGTGCGAGGAAGGAGACGAGAGAGAGTGCCTAAGGTGGTGGGATGTAGACTCGGAGTGCAGTAGGTCGAGTTGGGGAGAGAAGATCGTCTTTTTGATCGGGAAACAGAAGGGAGAAGGAATGATCGTGTATGCGTATAAGTGGGAGGGTGGTTGTGAGGAGAGGGAGAAGCAGAGGAAGGATTGGATGAAGAGGAAGGGGGAGAAGAAGAGGCAGAAGAAGAGGGAGAGGGGGAAGAGCTAGGGGGAAGGACGAAGATGTGGGAGGGAATGAAGGGACGTGTGCGTTGTAACGGGGAATGCAAGAAGTAGAAAGAGAGGGAATGATGGAGGGATCCAGAGGGGAAGAAGAGCGAGGCAGTGCGGAGGAAGCCGAGGAAGTAGAGTCAGACGAAGCAGAGGAAGAAGAAGAAGAAGAGGATGACGGCGATTGAGAGTGTGCATGGAGGTGGGCAGAGGAATCAATCAAATTAAGACACACAGTGGAGAGGGAGGGGTCGTCGAAAACAGTGTTATTCACCACGATTGAAGGCCTCCTCTTCTCCTCCCCCTCTCCTCCCTCATCCTCTTCTGCCGGATCCTCTTCCTCCCCATTGCACACCCATCCCCATCCTTTCCAGGATCTCGTCTACTCCCTCTGCTGTGGAGTCAAGAACTGTCTGGATGAACAGAAGGAACGCCTAGAACATCAGCAGAGGACGAAGAAGAGGAAGAAGATGAGGAGGAAGAAAGAAGAGGAGTAGGGAGAAGAGGATGAGGAGGGAGACGAGAGGAAAGAGTGAGTGTGGGCGATAGGGACAGGGACCACTGTGAAGCATCTCATTTTGATCAGAACAGATGAAATAAAAAGAGGGTTTGTGGCAAATAGAGGGGTAGGAGGGGAGGGTTGGAGCAGAAACAGAATGAGAAGAGGGGGACGAAGTGGAGGCAGAAGTAGAAGTGGGAGTGGAAGAGGAAGAAAAGTCTGTTTCAGGGGCGATGGAATGGGGAGAGGCAGAAGAGGAGAAAGAAGATGCAGAGAAGGAGGAGGCCTGAGTGAGAGGCAAGGGAGAAAGAGGAAGTACGGTGGAGGGAAGAGAGGGGAGGAGAAGGTCGAGAGGAGGCCTGAGGATAAAGTCTGAGACAGTGCAGATGGGGATGGCAGAGATGATGAGGAGGAAGTAGATGAGTCCTCCGACGAAATCGAATGTCCAGTTATACTTCCTGAAGTACAAGATGTTGAGCAACGCAATGTTCCAAGACACAGACTCAGGGGGATACGCAGAGGCGAACCCATATACTCTCTCCCCACCCTTGAACCCACGGCGACCCCTCGCCCTTTCTTTCTCCTTCTCCATCGCCCGCTCCCTCTCCCGACCGCTTTCTCTTCCTCTTACCTGTCCCCTCTCCCTCATCTTCTCTTGGCGTCTCATTCTCTCCCTCTCCCTCTCTGCTCTCTCTTTCCTCATTTTCTCCAGAGGGGATAAAAAGGAAGAAAAGGAAGATGAAGGATGAGATGAAAGGGAGAGCGAAGAACGGTAGCTGGATCCTCCAAAAGATGGGGAACCCCCTTCTCCCTCGCCCATCCTTCCGTATATGCTGCTGGCTCTTTCGATTCCTGAGTGTGGGTTCTTATTGTGCCCGTCATTGTAGTCGGTGGTGGTGTTGCTGTGGTGAGAGTACTCCTCCGCATCCTCTTGTCCCGAGGAGTGGTAGAGGATATCTTTCGCAAAGACGTGGGTCGGGTGAAGAAAAGCTCCTCCTCCTCCCGAGATCACAAGGTGTGCGGGGAAGCGACCGTACCCACGAGGAGCAGGCATCGAGGGAGGCGGGGGAGCAGAGGAAGCAGCAGAGGAAGATGAAGAAGCAGAAGAAAACACAGCACGAGGGCGAGGAGGTTTGGAGGAGGAAGAGGAGGTAGAAGAGGACCTGGAACCCAAGAAGCAGAGGAAGAGAGAGGGAAAGCCCTAATGGCAGCAGAAGTCTTCCTCTTGGAGTACTTGGCGAGAGAGAAAAAGGACGAGGTGCACTTGTAGAGACACAGAACGTACACATAGTACACACAGGAGAGGAAGAACTGGGACAGTGTGGAGAGAGTCTTCACTTCGGGGGGAGAAGGAGCGTCGATATTGAGAGAAGAACCCAACCAAGCCAGCGCCTCCTTCACTCTCTTCTTTCCCCGGCCCTTCCCCTTCCCCTTCGCCTTCGCCTTCCCCTTCCCCTTCCCCTTTCCTCTTTTTTTCCTCTTCCTTGACTCTTCCCCTGACCCTCAGCCCTCTCACCTCTTCTCTCATCCTCACTTCCCTCCCTTACCTCCTCTACCCCCGCCACTCATAGAGCTCCCTCTCCCCAGAATAGGGCTATCTTCGCTATCTGTTTTGCTCTCTTCTTCGTCGTCATCTCCTTCATCTTCTATCTCTTCGCCCTCTTCTCCCCCTTCCTCTTCATCATCTTCATTTTCAAAACTGTCTCCCTCTTCTTCTATGTCGCTTTCTCTTCCCTTAGTCCCTTCCTCTTGTTCTTTTTCCCTTGCCATTCTCCTCCTCTCCCTCTCCTTTTCCCTTCTAACTCTCACACGAACCCTCTCCACCTCCCTCCTCTTCTCCTCCTCTCTCTTCCTTTCCCCCATCGTTTTCTTCTCGTTGATTCCCGCTGCAATTTGAGCCCAAGAAGAGGCGGAGATGCTTGATCCCTTTTTGAACCTAAGTCCACTCTTTGATAGGGAAGGGGAGAAGGATGCTGAGGTGGAAGAGGGGGTGGGAGCTCTTGAAGAAAAGGCAGAAGAGGCGGGGGAAATGGGAGGTGAGGATGAGAATGAGGGGAAGGACGAAGAAAAGAAGCTAGTAGATAGAGAAGGAGAAGACATAGAGGGGGAAGCAAGGGTGGTATGAGAAGGGGAAATGAGAGAAGGAGAAGAGTAGTTTTTCTTTCCCTTGAATCCCTTCTTCTCATGTTCGACGTCCTCCTCTCCAGCATCGCTCTGGTCCTCCTCTTCCTCCCTCTCCTCTCTCATTCCTTCTCTCTGATCTCCCTCGCTCGTTTTATCAAGCTGAGCACCTTGCTGTTTCTCTGTCCTCGTTTGATCTCCAGCAGTTGCCTCTGGTGACCTCTGCCTCTGCCTCTGTTTATCTTCTTCTTCGTCAACTGGTTTGTTGATTCCATCGCTGTAGCTGTGTCTGAGGTAGTGGTGGATGTCCCCCGCTAGTCTCATCACACATCTTCCCTTGAGTTCCTGATCGATGAGCTGAGTAAGGTATCTCGATGCCTCCTTTCCCTCGTACCACGCCAGCAACCATGTTGGTTCGTGGGTGCACACCACCACTCGCGCAGAGGCAGGAAGGGAACGGGCAATCTTGGAGAAATACGCATATTGCATCGAGTCGATATCATCGGTAAGGGCAAGGTCCACTCCAAAGATGACCCATCCGTGGGGAAGAGAAAGAGAGAAGTAAGAACGCCGTTGGGGCAAGAGCCAACCGCCCAGCCAATTACGGCCTGGGAAGAGAATGCGAAGAATAACAAATGGGCATGCGCAGGGCGGGGGAAGATATGCAAGGAGAGAGGATGGGGGGAGGTGCATGTTAGTGCGGCATGATTGTGTGGGAGTATACAAATGTGATCGAACATGTGTGTATGCTAGTTTTGTCGAGCATATGAGTACGAGCATGCAAATAAATTAGTGGACACGTATAGTGTTTATATTGGGGGAGAATGTGAAATACATGAATGTATGAGTATGTGTATGTACGTGGAAGTGTGCAGGTATGTGTGGAAGTATGTGTGGAAGTATGTGAGTATGTGTGTATGTGCGCATGTGTGTATGAGCGCTTATGCGTATGTATGTATGTATGTATGTATGTATGTATGTATGTATGCATGCATGCATGCATGAGCGTTTGTACGTGTTTTTCAGATGATTACCAATAATGGATGCGGTGAATGTTTCTAGTCCGTCGAACCAATCGTGGTTTCCAGGGATGATGTAGCACTGGGGAGCAGGGCAGCCGAGGAGCTTGTCTCTGACGGATGTGTACTTGATGTTTAGGAGGGATGAGAACAAAGAGGAGGAGGGAGAGGTAGGCGAGGGGGAAGAAGTAGATCCGGAAGGAGGAGAGGAAAAGAACCTAGGGGAAGGGGTAGGAGGAGGGAGTGAGGCAGGGGGAGACGAAGAAGAGGCGGAAGAAGAAACAGCGGAGGAAGGGGAATCGGCAAGGCCTCTTCTCTCTTCCTCGGGTCCTCTTTCTTCCTCCTCCAAATCTTGTCCCTCTCCTCTCGTCCCTTTCTCCATTTGTTTTCCTCTACTTTCCCCACAATCTCCTTTTCCCTGCCCTCCCTGCGGCCCTTCTCCAGAGGGCGTTTCTCCTGCTCCCTCCACAACGACCTCGTCCTGTTCTCCGAAGATGAAGGCCTTCGCCCTGTGCTTGAAGAAGGAGAGGGGAGGGACCTGGGGCTTCTTGATGCTGAGTCTGGAGAAGGAGTAGTTGAGGGGAGGAGGGAGGGCATACTGAAGGGAAGGAACAGCCTGTGTTGATAGGAAGAAAACGAGGGGTTGGGGTACGCCATGTCTCCTCCGATCAACAGCACATCTCCTCTCGGCAGAGTCAGCGATGAAGGGGGGGTCTGAGGAAGAAGAGACAGATGAAGGTGAAGAAGCGGATGGGTCATGGTGAGAGTTTGTTTCGTCCTTTTCCTCGTCCACAGAGGAGTCGAAAAAGAATTGGGGGATGCGTTCATGAGAGGGGGATAGGGCCCGCGCAGGAGACAGAGAGGAAAGGTTGGGCAAGGAGATACGCAACTGAGTAGGTGCTGTTTCCTCCGTCTCCCGTGTCAGCAGTCCAGTCAAATACAATGCTCTTCTGGGAAGAGAGGTGGGTGAAGGTGGCTCCGTCTCCATTTCCGAGGGAGGCGAGGGAAGCCAGATCGGTTGAGGGGGCGAGGGAGTCATCCGACTCAAGCAAAAACACATCAGAGGTAGAACTGGTGGGGGGACATAGAGACGAAGACTCCTTCATCTCGCCCTCTCCCACACCTCCTCGCAGCCATCCTTCACGAGAATACGCCTTGTCCCGCTCTAGCTCTCTCTCCTTCTCCTTCTCTCTCTCTCTATCTCCCTCTCCTTTGCCCGTTCACTCTCCCTTGCTCTCGCCTTCTCCCTCTCATGCTGCCTCTCCTCCTCCCATTCCCTCTCTCTCTCTCTCTCTCTTGCTCTCTCCCTAGCTCTCCTCTCTCTTTCCTTTTGATCCACGTCGACCCCATCCTTCTCTCTCAGCATGATCGCCTTCTCCTTTTCTCTCTCCCACTCCTCTTCTTTTTCTCTCTCCACCTGTCTTTCTTTTTCTCTTTCTTTCTCCCGCTCCCTCTCCCTCTCCCTGTCCTTCTCCCTCTCTCTCTCTCTCTCTCTCTCTCTTGCCCTTTCCCTCTCTCTCTCCTGCTCCTTCTCCTTAATATACGCATCCCCTCTCACCCCCCTACGCTCACTTCCTCTTTTGTTGGCATATATATTGGCCTCCTCCCCATCTTCTTCGTCGCCATCTTCTTCCTCTTCCTCCTCCTCTTCCTCCTCCTCCTCGTCTCCAACGTAGTCTCCTCTTCTCGCCTTCATGCCCTCGATCACCGTCATTCCATAACTCAGTGGTCCTTCCCCTTCTCTTCCTACCCAATCTCCATCATCTTCCTCCTCCTCTTCCTCCTCCTCCTCCTCTTCATCCCTTTCCTCTCCTTCGTCTTCTCCCTCCTCTTCTTCCCCATCATAATCGTGCATATTTCTTCTTTTGATTCTCAAATGCAATCTCTGTTCTCTCTTCCTCTCTCTCTCTCGCTCCTCCCTCCTCTCTCTCTCCCTCTCAATTTCCCTTTCAGCCTCCCTCTTCTTCTCCTTTAGATATTCAGCATGGACCTCGCTATCCCTTTCCCTCCTTTCCTCCTCTCGTTGTGCCCTCTCTCTTTCCTCCGCCTCCCAATCCATCTCCTTCCCTCTCCCCCTGCCCTTCCCTCTCCTTCTCTGCACGTTCCATGCTTCTCCCTCACCCTCATTGCCCTCTGTTCTTCCGTTGGTTCCGGTGGATGAAAAAGAAGATGAGGAGGAGAAGGAAAAGGAAGAAAGGGCAGACGAAGGAGGGGAGGAGAGCGCAGAGAGAACAAATCAAGGGATGATTTTGATGCGTCGTGCCTCGTATCCAACAAATTCTTCTCTCCCAATTGCTCTTTATCCTTCGCCGGGTCAGTTTCTTTCTGTTTCTCAACGCATTTCTCTCCCTGGGGTGCTCTGTCTCCATCGTCTTCCTTTGCGTTATCAGGGGTAAACACAATAGATCGATCTCTCCTCTCCCTCCATTCTCTCTCCTCTTTTGCCTCTCTCTCCTCAGAGTCGTGTTTTCCCTTTGTGTCCTTCTCCTTCTCCCTTTGTTCCCTCTCTTTGTGTTCTTTTTCTCTTTTCTCTCTTGCATGTCTTTCTTTCTTCCACTCCCTTCGTTCTCTCTCTCGTTCTCTATCTCTTTCCCTTTCCTTTTCCCTCTCTCTCTCTCTTTCTCTCTCCCTGTCCCTCTCTTTCTCTCGCTCTCTCTCCCTTTCTCTTTCCCTCTCTCTATCCCTCTCCTTCTCCTTCTCCCACTCTCTCTCCCTCTCAATTTCTCTCTGTTCACTCTGCAGCCTGTGAAGGTTGATCTCAATTTGAGCGATTCTCTTGCTCTCCTGCTTCTTGTAGAGCTTCTGTATGTTTCTGTACCTCTCAAAGTCAGCAGACATGGCAAGGAGGGTGCGGAGGTCGAATCTTCCGAGGAAGAGTTTCACGGAGACCAAGAGGTCGAACACGACCTGCCACATATCCCAGGAAGAGACAGAGAACCAGGACACCATGGGAAGGAAGAAGGGTGCGTCTCCCTCGTGGTCGTAATTCTTCACTTCCTCCTCGTTAGACCTGAAGCTGAAGCCAAGTGGAGACTGGGCGAGTGAAGACAAAGATGCCGAAGATACAGGGGATGAACGCCTCTCCTTTTCCTCCTTTTCCTTTTCCTTCGCCTTTTCCCTCTCCTTTTCTCTCTCTCTCTCCTTCTCCTTCTCCCTCTCCTTCTCCTTCTCAAGTTGCTTTTCATTTGCAACTATTTGTTCTTTCTCCAACTCCTTGAACTGTGTCACATGTTCATTGGTATTTTGGTTCTCATTCAATGTATCGTCTACTATGCGTTTGACCGCAGGAGAGTGTTGCTCCTCATGGGAGATTTCCTCTTCCTCCTCCCCTTCCCCCCCTTCCTCTTCTTCTTCCTCCTCCTCCTCATACCTTTCGTCCAAGAACTCTACCCCCCTGTCTTGTACCCCCTAAGGGCCTCGTTGATGTCGTCTCCAGTCAAGTCCTTCTTCCTCCTCGGCATCAGCCCCTTCCTTCTCTCATCCTTCATCCATGCGCTCTCTCTCGTCGAGTCTCTGTCTTTGCCTCTTCCCTTCTCCTTTTCTTTTTCCTTGTTCTTGTCGTCTTTCTTTTTCAATTGTTTCTTCTTTTTTCTCTCAGAAGGAGAAGAGCTAGGAGATATTATAAGCGGAGGGAGAGAAGTGGAGAAACCAGACGTGGACGAGGAAGATGAAGAAGATGATGAAGAAGATGATGAAGAAGAGGAAGAAGAGGAAGACGAAGATGAGGAAGATGACGAGGAACAAAGGGATTGTGGATGGGGATTGTGAGGAGAAAGAGGGGTAAAAAACTGATTGTTATCATTGTAAGAAATTGAGGAGTGAGGGAGGGAATGGGAAGATGTTGTTGAGGAGGCAGATGGTAGAGAAGAAGAAAGAGTCCAAGAAGTAGATTTTTCGAGACTAGTAGTTGACCACGTAAATAGGGACGAAGGTCATCCAGAGCGATCCAAATAGGAGAGAGGAAGACAGGAGGAGTGAGGGAAGGAGGGAGGAGCGTTGGTCGTCTTCTCCCTCAAATCTCTGTTCTCCTTCATCTCCCCTACTTGCTCCTATAGTAAACAGCCACCTGAGTCTTTCCCCCACTCCTCTTTCCATGACTGCCCTTTCCTGTCCCCGGTCAGTTCTTCTCCTCTCCGCCGCCCCCTCTCTTCTCCTCTCCTGCGCCTGCATCTGTGTCCCCATCCTCAGCGAGTGTGTGAGAGGAAGGAGATAGAGAGTACATTGGGGATAGAGATTATTTCCTTCAGCTCAGCAATCTTAACGGAAGGGATGGGTCAGAGGAGTTAGTTGCGGAGGAAAGAGAAGAGCGGGGGGCAACTGAGGAAGCAGAAGAGGAAATGAGCTTTTTAAGGAGAGAAATAGGATTAGATTGAGCTTGGTTTGTTTCAGATTCCTCTGCGTCCGACATCTCTACCTCTCCATCTCCTCCTAATTTCTTAAGAGCCTTCATAAGTCTCTTTTTCATCAGGGAAATGCCCTTTCCCTTTTCCTCTTCCTTTTCCTTCTGCCTCTCTCCTCTCCTTCACCCCATTGCCCATACTTCCTCCTCCACTTCTTCTCAAGTATTCCCCTCCATGTGTCCAATGACCATGAGTTATGTTCCTTCCCTTCATCTCCACTCCCCATCCTCTTCTTCTCCCGTGTTTCTTACTTTGTCACTCGCCCGAAGCCCTTGGATCCCCTTATCTTTCACATTGCTCTCGATCTCAGAGTATACATTTTTAAGTTTGTTGACTAGGTCATACCTCCATCTACTGCCTCTTTTGTCTGTGCGTTCTCCCCTTCCTCATCATCACCTTCCTTGTCTTGTACTTCGTCTTCATCATCAATATTCGCGCCGTTTTCCTCGCTATCCTCAAGCGCTCTTCTACCACCCCTCCTCTGAGTCTTGTGAGCGCTGATCATGGCTGATTTGGAGGAGGGAGTCAAGGAGACTCCAAGAAGAAGAAGGAAGGGAGAGAAGTTTGATTAGGGGGTTATTTTCCTGTTCTAGCAATGAATATGAAGGCGAAGAAGAAACAATGTTTGAGACAGAAGTCAATGAGGACAAGGGAGGGGCTGACAACGAGGAGAAAGAAGACGCGTTGCTTTGCCCTTGCGACCACTTCTGGAAGAGAGAGGGGCATTGGTGAGTGAGTCCAGGAGAATGTCAGTGTAGATCTGATCCTCATCAAGCAAATCTACCCCCAGCATTTCCTCTCCTCCTCCTCTCTCATCAATCTCCCCAGGACATCGAGTCGACTCCCTGCTCCAGCCCTTCCTACCCACCCTTCCTCCCTTTCGTCTTCCATAGATCCCATGTCTCTTGCCCACTGTCCTCTTCGCTTCATCTCCGTACAAAGCCATGTGTTTATAGACCCAATGGAAACGAGAAGAGTCCAAGGGACCAACCACTCAGTGCACAGCATGAGACGAATACGGGCAAAGATTCCAATCTGAGAGGTAGAAGAAGCTGAAGAAGCAAGGTCTCCACATGAGGCTGGTGGGAATAGTAGGAGGCTCGGAAGAGGAGCCGAAGAAGGGGTGCCTGCGATCGAACTTGAATTCAGGGAAGATGAGGGAAGGAGGAAGGAGGGTGCTGAAGACAAAGGAGAGGAAGAAGAAACTGGGGAGGGGAAGAAGCAGAGGGCTGCTTGTATTCGGGGTGAGAGAGTAATAGAAGAGATCGGAGGGGGCGTGTGAAATGGAGATGAGGGAGTGAGATAAAATTTTTGAAAAGGAAGATAGTGGGGAGAAGGAGAAGTAAGGGAGGGGAGAAGGAGAATCCGAGAAAGGGGAAGCATCAGAAAAAGACATCAACCGAGAACTGATGTTGCTCAACTTTGAAAAAAAGGGAGAAAGAGGGGAGAAAGATGAAGCGAGATCTGATGAAGGAGAGGACAGAGAAGAAAGGGGAGAAAAAGGAGATAGGGAAGAGAGAGAAGGGAGGGTAGAAGAAATGGACTGAGAGACGGAGGAAGGCGTCGCTGTTTGGACATGGTAGATCTGCTCCATGAGAGAGTCCAAGGAGAGGGAACTGAGAATAAAGCGCCCCAAGTCCCTCACATACGATGCCTTTGTCTCGCCTTCACTCGTATCTTTCTCTGCCAGTTCATCACCCACCTCCCCTCCTACAGCCTCCCCCTCAATCGTAGGATCATCTGATCCTCTTCTTTGGCCCCCAATCCCCCTACAGATGTTTTCAAGGCAACTGAAGCTGCCTCCAAAGCAACCTTCTCAGCTCTAGACAGAACATTGACAGAAGAAGAGGGAGACGAGGAGGGATGGAGAGACGAAGGGTGTACAGAGGATGTAGGGAGAGAAGAAGAAGATAAAGAAATGTGGGGGGTAGATGATGAAGAAATGAGGACAGGCGCATGGAAAAGAGTCTGTTGGATGAACCAGTGAGGGTGGGAAGACATTTCCTCTACCCTTCTCCACCCCCTCTGAACCCCTCCTCTTAGTCCATCCAGAGTTGAGAGGGATCCAGACGCAAACCAAGAGGATAAGGAAGAAGGTTGAGATGAAGCAGTGGAAATAGATGAATGAGCATGAGGAGGAGGAAGAAGGGGATGTAGTCTCTCGGCCAGAGATAGAAGAATGGAGAGGGTATATGTTTGATATGTCATAAGAAGTTGGGAAGGGCTGAACGTATTGTGGTTGATTCCCATAGTAGAGAGGGGCAGAGAGATTAGAGAAGGAAGCAGCGGATGATGGATACTGTTGATAGATGTTTCCACAGTGACTGTACACGGCACAGCACCCGAGGGAGATGAGGATGGAGTTCTTGTTGATCATCCACAGCTGATTGATTTTCACGACTGAAAACACCTTTTCCCTCGAAACTAACTTTCCTGAAGCAAACGAAGGGGATAAGGCATATGCGAGGATGCAGACCAGCATGTAGAGGAAATGGAAGGCGAAGAGGGTGGAATATGTAGCAATGTAGATGACGATGAACATTGACATGGAGAACTGGATATCAAACCCTAGGGTGTAAAGGGAGGAGATGGTACACAAATGCGGATAATAACCAAGTCATGTAGATCGAAGACAGAGAAAAGTATGAAGGCGCTGATCCTTGAAAATCTGCCTCGTTAGATTGAAAGGGGGTGGAGAAGAGGTAAAAGGCTATGATGATTCCGATGTACACCAGAATCCACTTGGCATTTGAAATATCCTGCATCGCCTTGTATGTTGCCTCTCCTACGAGGAGCATGAACAAGATCCACAGTGCTGAAATACCTATCGATCCTCCCAAATAAAATAAGCCGCGCTTTTCTCTTCTTTCTCCTGTTTTTCTTCCTGTCCTTATCTGTCTCCTCTTGTCCTAACATTCCGTCATCCAAACTCTTTTCCTTCTCCAGCTCTTCAGCTGTTTTTTTCGTAAGATCTTGTTCACTCTTGACAGTTCCTCCCTCTGCATCGCCGCCTCCAACAACATTCATTGTTACTTCTCCGAAGGAATCCGATCCTTTCGTACCCCTCAGTTCATCCCCGTCAGATGATTCTCTAGCCAACCTCTCAGTCGGCGTAGAGTTTCCGAGCATGTGTTATGGACGTGTATATTAAATGTGGATGTATGTGTGTCTGTATATTATGTCGGTAGCACCTATTTTTGCCAGCCTGCTTGTATTATATTTTGGGAATGTAAAGTGCATCCGGTTAGTCTGTATTGCTGTAGTCGGAGAAAAATGTGAATCGTAGTTTTTCCGGTATGAGTTGTGTTGAATGGTACATGCATTGGCATGTAGTCTCAAATTATAATGTTAAGAGGAGTTGTTATGAAAACAATAGTGAGTGAGCGTTCTGTGAAATATAACAAATCAACTGAAGGTATTGATTGTGTCAGGAGAGCAGCGCTAAAAAGTGTTGGGAACTGTAAATTCACAAGCGCATATGGAAAGCAAGATAAAAGTGTCTACAATGGAGACTTAAACCGAAAACTTGCAAAATGAGTAGTAAATATAAGTAGATTAAACAGAATAGAAATTGATTTTCGAACTGTTCTGAAAAGAAAAAAAAAAAAAAACAGGGTGATGGCGTCGAGTAGGGAGGAAATCTTGTAAACAAAATGAGAATGATCTTGCGCTTTTATCATTTATGTGTTTCAGAAATATAATTAACAACTTGAAGATATTGTTGAAGGAATGTTATGTAGAATCTACATGCCGCAATAATATGTTATTCTCGTTATGTAGCATCATCCCTTCAGAAATGGAAATATGAGTTAGCCGTCCCTCCATGTCCTCATATCACAATCCACAAAAAGAAAAAACTAATAATTGGGAGAACGTGTATTGGTAAACGTTGTGTAAATTGAGGGTATCTACTGCTCGTGACACTTAAAAGCGTTATTTTGCATTGTTAAAAATCTATGGAATATCTGTAATTAGATGAAACATTTATTTAATAAAGGGTAGGAGTTCAATAAGAATATAAATAAACTCACGGTTATATTGTAAAGCGTGACATGTGGTACAACTCCCTCATGCCAAGAGATGATGTATTCTGAGTGTGATTTTTGTCTCTTTCAGTGCCCCTTTTTGCAGTAGTGAGTGAATATAATACAACTTTCCGAGTATATCCCATGGTTTACGAAGATCTAAGGTGATGAAAGAATGAAAATCAACGTGCAAAATGGCATGAATAATTTGGTAACTCATGCATATGTTATTACAGTGGAATAACATAAATCTGTAGCTCTTCTCCACGAAAGTTGCCTCCTTCTTGCAGAGTTTGGAAACTGGTGTGAATACGCTGCAGATTTGAACCAATGTATGGAATAAATAAATATTGAGTGACTATTTGACGACATGAAAATGTTTATATATGTTGTGGGGTTGACTCTTCGTAGTAAATACCGAAATATGTTTCAAGCTCAATGTCTGTATATTCAATAATATAAAGGCAAAAAGACCTGCAGGTCTCACATCATAATTATATTTTGTTTTGCATAAAGATACAGCTAGAGCTAGCTCTCTTTTTTTCATAATTATACATAAAAAATAGACTGTAATGTGTAAATGTCTGTTTAAGTCGCCGTAAGCATATATTATCGTAGGTGTTGCCTCGGACGTTATATTTTATTTATTTTTGTATCATTATTCGGATTTTTTTTAACAATATAATATACCTATTGAATACTAGATGGCCTACTTTCTGTCGAAGTCATTCGCCAACCCTCTCGCAAAGGCTGCTGTCTCTTCTCTTAGGGCTAGAAATGGAAAGATGATATCTATGCGTACCTTCTCTGAGCGTAAGTTTGTTTTGTTGCTTTATCGTTTTAATCTAATGAAACATAACTTGTTCAGCATAATTCTCTTTGCTCCTTCGTTATTGTGTAGCAGTCGATTTACGAACGCTTTAGTGATTGTGAATAGGGCTATTTGGTTTGATTGATATGTCGTGAACTTTAATTAATGACTACTATTGTTGAGGTTGCTCGGTACATCACAATAGTTAAGCTATTCCTATTGTACAACTGAACTTACAAATGAATCGTGTCTATGTCCTTTCGTATTTGTGTGTGGATGAAAATGTAATACCCTCCTCCTTGTTTGTTGCCTCCTGGCCTGGTCTGGATATATAGATGTGGAGGCGGAGGTAGAGGCGGAGTCGGAGATGGAAACTGATGCGACTGCAATTGAGGGAGATGGAAAGTTTGATAAGCGTGAGTGGGTCGGAGACAGGTCTATCTCTGTGAAGAAGTACAAGAACTTCTGCAAACTTGACAACGACAGAGCTATTGACTTTGTGAACAGGCTTCTTGTGAAAGAGACTGAATACGTTCCTGAATGCAAAGAGGTAAACTTGTCTTTGAAGAACCAGGGTGCTGGAAGGTTGTTCGCTACTGGAAAGTTCAAGAAGACTTGTGCTGTGGAGAAGGCTTACTACGACTGAGCAGAGAGAGCGTTTGCAGAGGAACTTCAACCTGATTATCGAGGAAAATGTCGATGATGAGCTTCGTGCTAAGTTCTTGAAGCTGCGCACTGTGTTGAATGGTGTAGGAATTCCTCTGCAATCGGTGGGAAACACTGCTGATCTGAACACTGACAATGAGATCTCCGAGTATGTCTTGGGGCTCCGTGCTAAGACTTTGGAGGAGAAGAAGCGAGAGGAAGGAGAGAAGAACAAACCTGCTAATACTACTTACATCGTTGCTAGGTCGTAGAGAAGTTATTATTTATGTATTTAACTTAGCTCAAGTGCTGAGAAATTTAGTTTTTTTTCTTTTCTCTTTGTATTCATTATTTCTCCATGGAATGTAATGATTTGTCGTATAGATATTTAGCATGACAACACCAATATGTCACGGTATTTAACAAAAAAATAATGTTATCGAATATGCAGTATAGACACCATCCTTTTGTCACTTCCCCTGCCCTTCTCCTTACTCTCCTCTCCCTTTTTTCGAATCCTGTCATCTGAGTGATATGTTTCAGAGCATAAAACTCATACTCTCCCCCCTCCCGCCATGCTCTCCCGTTTCATCTACAAAATTGAAATAGAGGCTATGCTGCTCTTTCTGCGATGTTTACTCGATGTTTACTCTCTGCCCTCTTCTCATAAGCACCCCTCCTCGTTCTCGCTCTGGTATCACACATCCTTCCCGTCCTTTATCTCCATACATTACTGGATTTTCCCCACGCATGTATAATACGGCATGTTCTTGATATGTCTCGTGTTTGTTGCGGTGGTTCTCAGATGAGGACCTGGCTTGAGCAAGAGACTAGAGAGAATTGTGGGGGGATGTTGGTCAGTGTTTGAAAATTAAGGAAATAGAAACATCGGAAATGGTTGTAATGAAACCAGTCAATACAAACAAGAAATTGAATGTGTCAAGAATATAAAAAGAATTCTATCGTATTCCACTTTAATTAAGAAGTTTATCAATATATCAAGCATAATGTATGAATATGTCAAATTTAATAAGCAAACTCAAAGTATACCAGAATACTAACACAACCTCTACGTACATTATATAATTTTGATCGTGTGTTACAGTAGTATAATTCGTGTATGTTGAAATATGCGCGTGTCCCATTTGTAAACTAGTATTTATTTCTATTGCTCATCGTCATAAAGGATATTGTCGAAGAATAAGATACAAAGAACAAATAGTGATATAAACGAAATAAAATAGGGAGAAACGGAGAGGAAATGATATTTCACGCTTAAATCTATAGCCATATATACAATTATCCTCACAAATCAGTTTAAAATGCAGTATATCAGAGTTGCTAACATGATCACTAGCTAAATATCTTCATTCAGAGTATTGGTTACGTCTGCAGCTGGGCAAAGCATAAGTTAGACGTGTCAAACGACTGTATTACGCAAGATCTACAGTAATATTCGATGTCCAAAGTTATCTCCTTGCATCTACAGTTGGCCCCCGATTCCAGCGGAGAACTCAAGTTTTTTATTTATGGACGTGAAGGTAACTGCTTGTCTGTTCCCTTTTAAAAACGAGTTATTTGCAACGTTTAAATCACGTCGCGACATTTGGTTCATACGATAACTAACATAACACACACGCACTAATTCTGTTCATAGGGCTATGGCATATATACCGCCTCATCAACGTCGGAGACATAATTTGCACTAGCTCAAGAAGAAAGATTATCCTCAAGTCTGCGACAGGAAGCGTGACTACAAAAGTGGAGTATGTTAACATCTCTTTACAAATAGAAACCATAGCATATGCTCAAGACACAGGATCTTTGCGTCTGAAAGGAAGAAACACCGTTGGAAATGAACACATTTCACAAGGTATTTTAAGTCATATTTGACAAAACATTGTCTACAAACTCAGGCATCGAAAACTACTTGTTCAGAACTAATCATTCACTCCTTTTAATGTGCTACCACCCCTAGGACAGTACCATTCCATCGAGGTGGATTTGCATCATGAGTACAGACTGAAGAAGGTCTTTTGGGACCCCTTTGACTTGAGCATCGTAAAGGATGCGGAGAATGAGAACGAAGGAAGTGGAGCTGATATTTGCGCGGTGCTCATAGAGAGTGGATTAGCAAACATTTGCGTGGTTAAGAGTGAGACTACTATCGTAAAGAAAACTGTTCAGATGAACATCCCTAAGAAGAGGAGCAACGGACCTTCTAGCCATGATTCGGTAAGAAGTGATTCCTAACAAGACACTAATAATCGATGATACTGATAATCAATACATACCACCAATGAATATTCGTTTAGGATCTATCTTTTCTAATGCTATTCGGAACATAACCTCTCTCAACGTACCAAACAACGTGGCTTTCACAGACTAGGAATTCCTTCTTCAAGGCGGTGGCAGATGCGTTGATGAACAACGTGAGTGTGAAGGACATGAAGTGCATCGTTGTTGCTGGGCCTCACAACGTCCCCAAGGACTTCGTCACGTTTATCCAAGGAGAAGCCACTTACCACTCCAGCCTAGAAAGCAACAACTCCCTTCGTTCGTTCGCTGACCGTGACGAGAAGAAAAAGCTTCTGACTTTCCATGCCCCCTCTGCGCACAAGAGTTGCTTGGACGACATCCTTAAGGAGAACGAGAGCAGACTGTCGATTGAGGGCACCAAGGCGAACAAACAACAGAAACTCCTCGAGGAATTTTTCAACGCTTTCAAGAGGGACACTAATGCTGATAATGCAGAGCACTATGATTCCAGCTACAGTGAGGGAGCCAAAGCTGTGTTCGGTAAGTGCTTGCTCAGTGTTTGCTCAGTGTTTGCTCAGTGTTTGCTCAGTGTTTGCTTACCACGCTCTCGATCATGTTTAACGACACCCGCTCTATTTCATATCTAGTTTGTTGACTATTTTCCGCTAACCCACACATTTCTACACGTTTTAATACTTTTTTCCCAGGCTACTCTGACGTGGAGAGAGCACTGGACTTGTTTTTGGTGAGTAAGGTGCTTGTATCCGAGGAGAAGTACAGGTCGAAGGATTACGAGGAGAGAGCGGAGTACTCAAGGCTTGTGGATAAGGCAAGGAAGGCAGGGGTGGAGGTTCATGTCTTCACCACAGGACACGAGTCGGGGAAACAGCTTCATGAGTACTTCCTGGGAGTAGCTGCCATTCTTCACACTGCGATTGACGATGAGGAGGAGGACGAGGAGGAGGGCGCGGAACAAAAGAAAGAGATGAAGGAACAGCAGGAACAAGAGATCGAGGAGATTAATAACCGTGCAGGAGAGATGCCCAAAGTAGATGATGTAAAGAGGGAGCATGAGGGGAAGAAGGACAAGAAGAACAAGAAGGATAAGAAGGACAAGAAGGACAAGAAGGAGAGGAAGGGGAAGAGAGAAGAGTTCAATGGAGATAGCCATCAGTGGGAAGCTGACGATTTGGCTCGTTCTCTGATGTAGTTTTTTCAGTTGTATATATATGCACTTATTTATTTATTTATTCATTTGCCTTGTCATTCTTGTTTTTATCCAGTTGTCGAAGAACGTTTCAATAAAACACACATTTTCTATACTTGCTGTTAGTATACCTTACGAAGTGCAAATGCAGCTTCTGATTTACAGTGTTGAATGCAGAGTCACATTTTTCACTCAATAGAACGCTTTCTCCCAGTGCTCCTTTTCCATAGTTTACACCCTCCATTGTTTTGTATTGTCTACAAAAATCATAAATCCCCGAACCCTCCGACCATCAAACTCGCAAAGAAAAAAAGGAAGATTCTGAATATTTAACAGCGAGTTTAAATCGCACATGCATTTATCTGCCATCCGGTACATTGCCTCTTCACAAACACGTGTTTCATTTACATTATATGCAACTTCAAAATAGAAATACCCCTAATCAACTTTAACCAATAGAAATCATGCAAATATTC
Source organism: Drosophila quasianomalipes (assembly GCA_035043665.1). Classification (NCBI taxonomy): domain Eukaryota; kingdom Metazoa; phylum Arthropoda; class Insecta; order Diptera; family Drosophilidae; genus Drosophila; species Drosophila quasianomalipes. Next base: position 47,645 of record JAWNMU010000490.1, read on the forward strand.
TTTTCTTCCCTTCAATAAACAGCCCTAAACAACTTTGATAAAATAAATCAACTTCCCTTTCTTGAGATCCATGCATTCTAATTATTACACAAGGTATGTGCTTACTGGTATTAACATGATCCGAGTGAGATCCATTGGTACTCTCTTTCATTATTTCGTTTCCTCTAGTTCGTCAGTTGAGATAAAGATTTTGAATAAGGAAACAAGAACAGCAATTGTCGAAATACAGTCAATTCAATTGGATGCAAAATGCCTATAATTGTTCCCGTTGAAAAGACTAACGTAACAGGAAATTTATTCTCAAAGTATAAGGATGTTTCCACAGTTAAGGTACACATGTATTTACTTTCTTCCAAGCGTTTTCTACTCTTTGTTTTGCTCTCTCATAGTTGAAATTTGCGCTTAGAATCAAAGATTTATTTCTGTTACATATCTGTTTCTTTCAATATAGCTCTTTCGAATATCGTGCATAGTTCGTGTCATCTTCCCCTCATATTCTTTGTTTTCAATTATATACTTTTTTTAATGGATTTTGGCTCGCTACCCTTTCTTCTATGCGTACCGTATACATCTCTATCCAACTCGTTAACCTAACGACACAACATTTCCTGCCCACCATGCTTGATTCTTCATGATCCATCCAATTTTTTGTTCCTGTATTTTTTCTGTAACAATTCACTGTGAGTTACAGTCTGAATACTTTGTTCTGCAAACACGCAAAGACGGAAAGCCGTCACGTCCTGGGCACCACCCTTCCTTCAGAATAGTGACTAAGGGAGACAGCTCAGTGTTCCAGGTTGCTTTTGGGGATACTTACGACGAAATTACCAGGAATGAGTGGAAATTCTTGACAAGCGACCTGATCGCGATGATGCCCCCCTCTTTGGACATGCTGACTGTGCGCCAGTGGATCCTGTCTGCTATTACCCAGTACGCCCTGTCCCTTTCCCCGACCTCCAAGCTAGACACAGACGGACGCATCGTCGCACAGCCCACGTCCTCTTCTACCTCTAACCTTCCCCCCTCCGCAGAGGAGACTCCCTTGTCCTCGCTACGAATGTGAAGCAGCCCCTGCCCTCTTCCCCTGCTTCCTCTTCCACTGCAACTGCCTCTGTCTCATCTGGCCAGCCCTCCTCCCCCGCCTTTTTTCCCATTCTACGCCCTCTTCTCATTCCACGTCATCCCCCCCACTGTCTGCGTCTCCTTCGCTCTCCCCTGCTCACTTTTCTTCCTCTTTCACGATCCAACCGAACTACATCTCTACCTCTCCCCTCTCTGGCGCTCTTTCCACCTCATCCATGCCCTCTTCTTCCTCCGCCTCATTCTCAATCGCCCCCTCTTCCTCTGACTCGGTTTGCCTCTCCTCTTCTTTTTCGAACACTCCCATCCCCTTCATGAGGGCTGAGTCTACAGAGAGCGACGCTTCCTCATCTCTCTCCCCCACTTCTGCCTCCTCTTTCTCATCCCCCACCTCCTCCTCCTCCTCCTCCTCTTCCTCCTCTTCCCACCCTATCATCTCCCCTCTCATATGCCCCAACCCCTCTTCTGTCTCTGCCTCCCCTGCATCCTCTGCCCCCTCAGCTTCCTCTGCCCCCTCAGCTTCTTCTGCCTCTTCTGCTCCTCGCCACTCTATTTCTTCCTCCGTTGCTTCCGCCTGTACATCGCCCTCTTCTCCTGTGGTTTCTCCCACTCTCTCCAATGATCCTCGACTTGCTCAGAAGTACCCAAACCTCAGAGGAGGGGAGCTGTACCTCAGTGACACCGATGAGGAGAGTGAAGCCGAAGTTGACTCACTCAGAGCGAACCAGGATAGGGAGAGAGAGAGGGAGAGGGAGAGGGAGAGAGAGAGAGAGAGAGAAGGGGAAACAGCTGATACGGAGACCATCTCGGATGAAAAGTTCACCCCTATTGTGCATCACAAAAAGCACAACCATGCACACTCGTTCTCATCGTCTCCCCCGTCTACCTCTGTCTCTGTCCCCGTCCCGATTCATTCCTCGGCCTCCCTCTCTTCCCCCTCTTCCCTCTCTTTGACGTCTGCTTCCTCTTCCCCCACCTCTTCCGCCTCCTCTGCCCTTGAGCTTCTCTCGAAGGAGAGACTTATCGCATTCATTGCATGCGTCGTAAACGTCGCTCTTCTGGGAGTCGAGCTGAGCTTCGGCCTACTCCCCACTGTGTCTTCTTACTACTCTCCTTCCTCTCCCTCCCTCCCCCACTCCTTCCCTCACTGCCCCCCTTCTCCTTTGACTCTGTTACTGCCCACACCATGGCCTCAGCCATCGTAATCTTCTCCCTTCTCCCCTTCTCTTCCAACAAGCTTTTCTCCCTCTTCTCCCCCTCCATTGCATCCCACTCTACCACCACTACCTCCTCCTCCCCTCCTCTTCCTCCTCTTTCTTCTCCTCCAAGAAGACTACCGCTGCCCCTCCCAAGTCTATTCCTGTCAAGTATACCTCTGCCCCATTGCCCTCCAAGACCAAGAAGGTGAAAGACGCTAGGGCGAAAGAGAAGAAGGCGGATGACAAGGGAGAGAAGGCTTGTGACGAAGCGGATGCAGCAAAGGAGAAGGAGAAGGAGAAAGTGGAGGCAGAGACCAACGACACTTGTGAACAGAAGGACAGTGAAGAAGGAGACAGTCAGAAGGAGGGACAGGAGAGGGGAAGCGGGAGAGAGGACGGAAACAACAGCGAAGAGAAACAAGGAGAGGGCCAGGGGGGTGAAGAGAAGGAGGGGCATAAGGAGGAGGATACGGCTGAGGGACAGGGAGAGGGAGAAGGAGATGGAGACGGAGACGGAGACGGAGAGGACTCAGATGAGTCTGACTCGGAAGAGGACTACAACGATTGCTTTGTTGACGTAGAGAGGGGTGGCCGTGTGCTGTCGAACTATGCCCGCGTTGAGGGGTTCAACAATGTCTTCCCTTCTCCCCTCTACAGCCTCCCCCTTCGAGTTGGTGCGAGGTAGATTGCAAACAGTTCGTTGTGAGGAGCAAACACTACGGAACCAACGGAATCAAGATCCCCAGTCAAGAGGCGTTGTTTGAGGCTGTTCAGGTAGACCTGGTGAAGACCAACAGAAAGACAGACGACCTGGCTTCACTCATTACCCTCCCTGTACCTCAATCCATCAGACACCTTCCCAAGACCCAGCAAAAGGAGCTCTTGTTCCCCAAGGACGACCTCAACATGCCTCCTTACTTAGTTATCAACTTCCAGATCCCGAGCTACCCCGTGTCGATGTGGGGGGGAGTACGACGGAGAGGGATACTCGCTCTTCATGGTGTTCGCCCTCGTGGGAGACAGGAGGAAGAGGTTTAGGGATGCTCTTAGGTCTTCGGACCACGACCTCCTCGTCAAGGACCCCTCCCTCTCCCACACCCCTCCCGCTGAGAACTTCATGTCCCATTGCTTTTCGACCGAGGAGCTAGCCACCTCCCCTCTCAAGGTGACCCTTGGAAAGGAAGCTGTGTGTGTCCCTTCCCCCATCCCCCAGGACCTCCTTGACGCCCAAAACATCCCCTTGCCCTCCTTCTCTGAGATCAAGGACAGGGCATTCCCCCTTCCGCCCTATTCGGAATCTCTTCCGCCGCCAAGTTAATCGACCGTATGGCAAGCGACGATCTTACTTCAACCAAGCAGACGGTGAAGGGACGCATGAAGGGAATCATCAACCTTCCCTGCGTCGATGAACTCGGCCTCGGAATGTTGGTCTCAAACACTATCAAGAAGTACAACACCAAACCCTTCCTCACTGGGCCTGTGCACCAGCGGTGGCACGAGGGAGCTAACTACATCGAGGTCGACATCGACGTGCACGAGTACCAGCTCATCGCCAGGAAGGCCACCAACTCCCTCCTCGCATCGATCTCGAAGCTGATCTTCGATATCACGTTCGTGGTCGAGGGAAGGGGAGAGGCTGAACTACCTGAGTCGTGCATAGGGGCTGTGAAGATCACTGACCTCGACCTGGACAAGGTCCTTCATTTGGAGAGTGCCTACAACCTACAAACACTATAAACACCTACTCTCTTACTTTATCTTCCTTCGCCTACTTTTTTCTTTCCTATCGTTCTAATTCCTTTCCCTCGTAGTTCTCCGCTGAGATCTCTCTTAATCGAGGCCAAGGATTCAGGAAGCGAACACAACGCTCGTATTCCTGTCTCTTGTTGGGCTTCTTCCCGCCTCATCATCTACAAAGCATCCAGTTGTTTAGTTAACGAGCCTGTTTGTGTCTTTCTCTCCATCCATCTCTTCTTTATGTGCCCCTTTCTTTTGTCTGCCTCAATTCTTGTTATACATTTCTCTGTTTTGCTAATCCCCGTTACTTGCTCCCACATTTGCTGCTTCTTCCTTCACTTCTTCTCTGTTTCGTTCATCTGTTTATTCTGTATACATATATCTCTTCTACTATAGTTGCTAGTATTCATATTTAGATCTTTGTCAAGTTGAATCGTGCTTTGCTTCAAAGTACACTAGTTTTTATTATTGATTTGATGTGATTTGAACTTGTTTCATACACAGATTATTAATACAACGTATTTGTATCAGAGTAGTGCCTATCATGCTTGCATTTAAATACGTGACCACCCTACTCACAAGGATAAGGACTCATTACACTGTATTATTCGAGCATCGGCACCCTTAACACTTCACAACCCTCCCGCGAGGCAGCCATCAAACATTTGTTTATCCCTTACATGCATTGTATCATCACTTTGCTTCGATCAATTTTCTGATATACATTTACGTTTACTCTCGTTTTCACTTTCTTAATGCGCTTCATAGTGGATTCAATTGGCTGGAGGATTGCATTCTGTTCAAAATTCTCAACAAAAAACTTACGAAGAAGCCTAAAGGCAATGCTGTATATCCCACTTCTAACATTCCTATGCACTGCAACAAGCTACACTTTATGCTTGAATTCATTTTGTTTTTCTGCCTGTACCAATTATTAATAAACTGCCAGTTATTATATGACGATTCGTTGCTTGCTTTTTCTTAGAAAGAACTCTCTATTTGGAGGTATATTTTCCTATAAAACCACACGGAATATGCACAAACACCAACTGTCCACTTGAATACGGATATGCTTTGACTCATATACAATGTCTGATGCACATATAATTCATATTTGTGTTTACTCTGTATTGCCGAACACATTCACATTTCCCATTTACGGGGAAAAAATCTGGAAAATCAAAATATACAAGAGAAGAAGTCATAATCAACGTTAACGACGACTCAGAAGTACTCATTTTTTTTCATTCGGATTTTCCCGTCAGAATAAGTACTTTACTATGTATTCTAATTCTTTAAAGTCGTCTCTTCAGGTATTACGCACTTGCCAAAGGCGTTCTCTTGCTTCACTAGCACTCCATGTAGAGAACTCTTCGATTCATAAATTCACTCAGAACAATGGAATATTCGTTTCAGCACAACCACTTACATTTCAACAATGTGTTAGGAGTTTTTCAAGGGTCGGAGGAAGAACCTCTTACCGTAGAATGCATGAAGGCGAAAACACAGAAGAGAGCGAAGAGGATGATGGTAGGTGGGGGATCCAAACTGTGCTGAGTTTTCTGAAAACTCAGAAAGTCAACAAGTGTGTTGTCTTTGACGTCAAGGAAATGTCTAAATACGATGACTACAATATTTATTTGAGCACTCCTTCTGTGCAACAAATGCACACTCTCGCGAGCAAGCTATTGAAAGTGAGCAAGCATTCAGATGCTCCCAGATCCGAGTTTTTTTCGATTCATGGAAAGGGGAGCGACCAGTGGGTTGTCGTCAACCTTGGAACCATTTCGGTTAACATATTCACCATCGACTCTCGTGACATGCCCCAATACCAGATTATGGAGGTATCTCTTCTTTTTTTTTTCTTGTATGCTCTTGATTGAATTTCGTTCAACTCCAACATAACCCGCGCATTCATGTTTTGCGTATATTATATTTACCCGAATGTCCATGAGTTCTAATGCATCTGCAATTTCTTGTACGCAAAATCCTTCACTCTTTGTTTTCCACAGCGTAAACTTCTCCGTGATGCTCGTTTGGTTCCTTTGAGCGAGTGGGCAACGTTGAAGGACGAATGGAGGGAGGAGGAGGAGTACCTCCGTAACCATCCTATTCCTCCTTACAGAGGGCCTGGAGTTGCTCCTGCTGGGTACTACGTCCCTGCGTACAGGACACCTGTAGGACTTAATTCAAACAAGCCTTGGAAAGACGACATAGACGAAGTGGACAAGTATGACCCTTACGCCGTCGAAAACGACGATTTCTCTGCTGACGACGTGGAAACACTGGAGAGATTGAAGGCAGCTGCAGGAGAGGCAGATCTGGAGGTGAGCGAAGAGGAGGAGGATATTGTACAAGATAACCCCCTTGAGGTGGAGGACCTTGGAGAGTTCAACTACGGACTGTATGGAAACGCAGTGGCGGACAGGAAGAAGAAGACGTATGAGGGATCTGTGACCAACAGAAGCATGTACGTATCAGATGATCAGCGCAGAGTGGCCATCCTTAGAGATATGAGGGATGCGGATGCTGAGGGAGACTACTTCGGAGATAGCGAGGACAGCGCTGAGGAAGAAGTGAGGGGAGAGATGGAGGAGGCTGCCCTCAATGTAGGAAGGGAGGAACAAAAGGGATTGTCCGAGTTGGATGAGGATGAGGACGTCACCTACTACGACGAGGATGAGGATCTTTTCTATGATGAAGATGAGGACTTGTACTACGATGAAGACGAGGATTATCTGCAATCCCAGGAGGACGAGGGGGAGGAACCCTACAAAAAAACGGCCAGGGAGGAGAAGGAGGACGAGGATGAACTAGAGGAGGATGAGGATGAAGATGAGGTGAATGAGAAGGAAAAAATTGAAAGGAGGGGTCGCAGAGTTTCTTTCAGGAAATAAGCTCGTCTATCCCAATTTCCATTTTTAAATCAATAAAAAAAATAAAACCTACTGTAATAGATGCATGTATATAGTGTATGTAGTTTTCATAATTTTGACAGATGTGTTTAAATAATTCGAGATTTGCGCACTTTTTGACTCTGTTCACAATAGAAAATACGCATTCATATTTCCTCTAACAAATTAAAATAATTCTCTTTTACCACTTCTGACAAAGCTCTGTTTTATTCAGTTATTCCACAAGAAAAATGGACGCAGCAAAATTAGCCCAGCTTGCATCTTTGAGGAAGAAAAAATTGCTGACTCAGAACAAGAAGAAGAAGCAACAAATCCCGGAAGTAGCGGAAGAAAAGGAAGACTCTAATTCTGTTCAAGTTGACTCTGAAGGAGCCATCAAACGCAAATTAGAAGAGGATGAAAGTACTGTAACCTCTAACTCCGTAGACAGCGAATGTAAGAATGGTGTTTCTGTTGAAAATACTAACCCTGCAAAGAAAACAAGGGTAGACACCTACGAGGTGGAGCTGAAAAAAGAGGGAGATGAACAAACACAGAATGGACAAGACGAAGTTGTGATTAAATCTGACACCACAAAGCGCGGATGGGACTGGTTCCGCTCTATGAACAGCCCCAGGTTTGTTATGTCCCCTATGGTTGGTCAGTCTGAGCTTCCTTTCAGAATGCTGGGCCGTAAGCATGGGATCCAGTTGGCTTATACTCCTATGTTCATCGCTTCTCAGTTTGTGAAGTCTAAGGAGTACAGGAAGTCTGTATGGAGTACCTGTCCTGAGGACCGCCCCCTCATTGTCCAGTTCTGTGGAAATGACCCCAAGATATTGGCAGAGGCTGCTAGCATGGTGGAAAACGACTGCGATGCAATCGATTTGAACCTCGGGTGTCCCCAAGAGGTAGCTAGAAGAGGAAACTACGGGTCCTTCCTCATGGAGCAACAGGAACTCATCAAAACCATCGTCAAGGGCCTCGTATCAAGGGTGAAGATCCCCGTGACTGCAAAGATTAGGGTTTTCGATGATATTAAGGACACCGTCAACTACGCCAAGATGCTCGACGAGGCAGGAGTCTCTCTCCTCACCATTCACCCTCGTCTCAGACACGAGAAGGAGGAGGTGCTCGCGGACTGGGATGTCGTGCACAAGGTCAGGTCGCACGTGAATGTCCCTGTTGTGCTAAACGGGGACCTCTACCATGCAGACGATGTTCGTCTGTGCATGTCTGAAGTAGATGTGGACGGATTCATGTCTGCCCAAGGATTGCTTTACAACCCAGCTCTCTTCGAGCCACTCCTAGCAGGCAACAAGGGGCAGAGGAAGAATGCTGTTAACATCAGGTCCACATTTCACTCTGACGCCGTGGAGTACAGGGAGAAGCTTACGAGACCTCTCCCCTCCTTCCCTCTTCCCCAGAGCGAGGAACAGAAAACTCTTACTCAGACCCATACTTGCATGCGTGATTCCGTGAAGGAAAGAGCTCCCGCTCTGACTGAGTTTAGAAAGAGGAGGGCATTCCTGAACCCTTTTACCTACGCCATCGCAGACTATGAGAGGAAGGAAAGTTCTTACCCTCTGGAGAAGAAGAAGCAGAAAGCCAGGGCTCAACTGAAGACCCCCTCGTTCTCCCCTGATGAGGATGCTGTGCCCTTCTACACCCCAGATGACATGGAGAGACAGTTTGAACTGGCTCTGGAGTACCTCCGTTGCGTGGAGAGATGGCCCGCAGGGCACATGTCAATGGTAAGGAGACACGTGTTCTTCATGCTTCTTGACGTAATGCAGGCTAACATCGACCTCTACGATAGAGTCTGTTCCGCCACTTCCGTCCACCCCATCCGAAACGCTGTTATCGAGCTTTACGAACGCATGCAAAAGGGAATCACCAGGGTAAGATTACGCATATGTGTACCATATGTTCATCCACATGTACTTACTCTTGCTCAAACTCATATATATGCTCTTGCTCACATATAATGTACACACATACGCACTCATATAGATTTATACGCATTCGCATTTATATATTTCACTATTAACTGATGCTAACTGTGACTTTACTATGCTCACAGCCGTCCGACAACAACAGGGCTCGCAGGAGAGATGGGACCCTTGCCCCTCCCCCTGGCCTATAGGAGGAGGGGAATGAACGTTGCTAGTGAACAGCCTAGCAATAAGAAGAATCCTAACGGAAAGGGAGGTAAAAACCAGGGGAAGGGAGGAAAGGACGACCCCAGACTCAAGGAGGAAAGAGAAGCAAGGGAGGAACAACAAAAACAGGCTGACAAAATCAAAAAGAAACTAGCTAACCTCAGTCGATTCGATTAAGCTAATCAGCCACACTCTACTTCATTCATAACTTGCGAATGCAACTCCTTTCTCACGCTCGACTATTCCAAACCCACTATTTATTTATCACAACCTGCTGCTCCCTTACTTATTTATTTGGCTGCAGGTGAATGTTCTATCATACATCATTTCATGTGTCACTATCATTGAATGGGCTTGATTTATAGCTATTTTATTAGTAAAAAAGGCTCAGCGTCATGTAACAAAAAATCAACCAAAATGATATAACTAGAAACCGACGTTAAAATACAAATACAAACACAAGTACATCGCTTACTATGCAGACTAATAGACACTACTAAGCTAACTATATAGACCCATTATTGACGTAACAAAAACGAGTGAACTAAACTAAAACTAAACTAAATACTACAACAGAAAAAAAGACTCGTAAGCACTACACGCACTATAGAACCAGTCATATTACACAAACAAACGAAGACAAAGAATACACAATAAACGTCGGGCTGTGGAACCCGAAGATGACAAAGAAAGAAGCATCCCACTCGTATCAAAGGAGGGGCCAGCTAGAAGAGAGTAAAGAACAGAATTTTCTATTGAGAAGGAGCCGTCTTGTTCCAGAACCTACTGTTACTTCCGAGCTGAGTGGGCTTGAAAGGGGCCATGGCTCCGTAAGGCTTGGGGAGGGCAATCTCTTCGGGCATGTAGTGGTTGGGCCTAGGCTCAGCAGTCGTCCTTATCGTCAGACCCTGAGCTATCTTCTGCGCATTCACCTCCTCCTGCCTCTCTTGCATAGCCTTCTCAGCCAACATTTCGTGTCTGCGGACTCTGTCTCTCTCCATGCGCATCCATTCATATTCCGCGTCATCGGTGGGGGGCATTCCCGCTTGAGAGCCTCTCCCTCGCCTCTACAACCTGCGGCAGACAACTCCTTCTTCTGATGCTGGAGCTTCATAGCAGTGGCCTGGTACATGGACAACTCAGAGACAGTCGCCATGATCTTCCTCGTGATTGCCCTAAGCTGAGACTGGTACTCATTCACCTTCCTACTCACCTCCAGCGTCCCTTCCCTCGTCTCTGCGACCTGAATCTTAAGTTTGTCAGAGAGAGACGTAACTTCGTTCAGCACTAAGTCCCTCTCCAGCAACTGCTCCCTCTTGTCCGTCAATCTAGAGTCCAGCTACAGTCAGTTTCGCACTGAGTTGTGAGTGCGAGGGTCCTTTCCTTCAAGAATGTGGCAGCGCTGACCGTCTGTTTTGTTGAACATGTCCATGACGCTTGAGGGGATTCCACCTTCTCCGACAGCTTTTCCGTCAGCGCCCTCTCGTCCCTCGCCCGAGCCACTAGCCTCCCTCAGCTTCTCACACAATCTGAGTAGATCTGTGAGAAGGAGTCACTCTTCCTCGCCACCTCAATGCTTCTCCTCATGTTCCTGATCTCCGCCTTGAGGCCCACAATTTCTGCATTCTTCCCAGCCAACGCGGACTCCCCTCTCTCAAGTACCTTCTGCTGGAGGTTCGCCTTTTCGTCAAGAATGCAGAGCTCATCGTTTCGATCAATGAGTTGTATTCCGGTCAGGTTCCTCTTGTCCACCGCAGCAGCGTAGTCCACCCTGAGTTGGAGCATCTTCTGCTCCAGAGAGTCCACGATCGAGTTCAGTTTCAGCAGTTCATTTTCCTGGATCTTTTCTTCGCTCTTCACCTTCTCTAGCATTTCCACTAACTTGCTATTATCGACCCTCGCAGCATCCCTCCCCGCAACGAGGCTGGTGTAGTTCCTTCCCTCCTCGATCAGAGAGCGGTCGACGAGGAGCCCCTCTTGTCTCAACATCATCGCACTCTCCTTGAAGAATCGAGATCTTTTCCTTGATCTCCCCAGAGACTCCACCGACACTTGAAACACATTCCTGAACCTATTCCTGCTGTTCTTTACCTTTTCGTACTGCAGAGAACTCATCTTCAGCTTCTGATACGTCTCCAGGGTCTGTTTGTCGAGCGAGAGCAGCATCATGTTTTTGATCTTCAGCTCCTCCTTGAGCTCCGAACAGCTGACGTTCATTTTCGACACTTCCCTCGTCGCAGTCTCCTTCTTCAACGAGAGAGATGCGATCTCCGCCAACAATTCCTTTTCTCTCTTGTCCACCTCCAACACCTTCTTCTCGATCTGTTTCTTCTCCTCTACATAAGATCTTAACAGAGCTTCTGTATCTTTCTCCAGTTTCTGTTTGTTGAGAACCTGAGCGATAAAGAGCTCCTCGTCTAATCGGATCTCCTCCAGCACAGCCCTCTTCGCTTTGATCTCCCTCTCCATGTCCTTCAATTGCCTCACTATCATTTCGTGCTGGGTCTTCAGACTGGGGTTCATTGCCTGGATCGTATCTCTCTTTCTCCTGCTCTTCTCGTACTCTTTCCTCTGCTTCTCATACATGGAGTGACACTGCTGCGTCTGCTCGCACACCTTCATGTACACAAGTTCCCTCTGTTGTTGATCCAACTCCAATTGCTTGATCTTCTCCTTGAGATACGTGTTTCTCTCTCTCTCGAATTCTTTGGTCGCGGTGAGGTCATGTTCCATCGTTTCCAGTTCGTATAGGTCTAGCCTTGCCTCCTCACTAGTAGCCAGCATCTTGTTCACCTGTTTCTCCTTTGCTTGTTGAAGCTTGTCCGCCTCTTCCAGCTCTGCCTCTAGCTTCTTTTCTCCTCGCAGCTGCGTCATCTAGCTCCGCAGTGAGTTTCTCAAGCGCTTGCTCGATGGCAGTGGACTGGTCTCCTTACCCTCTCAGGGTCTGATATCGATGAGGTGTACAACTTCCGCATCTCCTGCTTCTTTTTCTCTGTTTCCATGATTTTCTCCTCCATTTCATTGAGCCTCTGCATATATAGCTGGGCGTTTTCATTCTCCCTCTTCTTGGCGTCCTTGTTTTGAAGAATCTCCATCTTCAGTTCCTCTACTCTCTGTTGTAGCTTGTCTTTCACGGGAGCCATCGTCGCCAGCTCTGTTCGTTCCTGTCTCGCCTGTTCTCGTTCTCCCTCTTTGTCGTTTGCAGTTCTTCCAATTCATAGTGCGTAGGTTAACTCGTTTTGACACGTCTGCACCGAGGTGTTGATTTCCTCAGCTTCTTTCTTCAACTGTTCAATGTCCGTCTGGGTGTCGTGAGACAACAAGATCTTATGCTCCAACTTTGCCCTTTCTGGTCTCCAGCATTTTTGACCCCTAAGCTTCATCGAGCAGTGCAGCTTCGTTGGCGTAACATTTCACAACCACTTCGTGAAGACGAAGGTATTTCTCTTTGAACATATCCACTGTCTCCTGATTCAGCTTCCCGGAGCGAAGCATGTCTTCTAGAAAAGTGAACGCCATCGTATTTTTAATATCTGGGGCTCTAGAGCCACCTCCATTTGATGTACCTCCGTCAGAACTCATAATGCTCTGACTGCACTAATAAAGAACCCATACGAATATACAGATTTCCTGTTAGACATGGTCGTTTCCGTCAAGGCATACACGTGCACAAGTTTCATATAAAGCTGCGTGGAACGCTATGAACACTAGCGTAGTAAATAAATTGTATCTTCACATTTATCTTCCTGAGTAGCTGCTCTACTTCTTCATAAATTACGACACTCAACCCCATACATACAGGATACAAATGGACTTTGACAATACGAAGAAAATTATGCGAGATCATTCCAGCAAGAATATAAAATTTCAAGCAGTTCATGTCAAAACAACAAATTTGTTACAAGAGAAATAATCGAACTGCAAATATATTAATGTGTTATGCTGAAAACCTTGCATTTGTTTTTGATAACTGCCAAGAAAAATAAGAGAATTGTGAATATTCTCATTTTGAATGTAGCAGTCAACCATGAGCACAAACCTATCCAATATACTTCTGAAATAAACTCAAATACATGAATATTGTATTGTAAAGCTGGATTTTTATTTTGTTCACGTTCTATAGAAGATACACTTGGACCAGAGAGTAAACACATCAAATGTTCAAAAGTATGTGTTAGATCAGTGAATCCTTGTATGTTTGGTAAATCAGGATAAACCCGCGATCTATTTTACGATAGAGAAGCTAGGTGAAACAGTTTATTGGATCATTTAAGAAACCATTTGTATTTCCACACTAGATGTAACAGTATGTATGAAATTAGCAATTTCCTATCTATTCTTTGAATTGTATCTTATTTGTGTATTTCATTTGTGTGTAAAATTCAACAATATATAGAATGATTTTACTAATAAATGATATATATTCTGGAAAGGTATAATGGCCCTGAGACATGTATGTCCTTTGTTAGAAATGTGTGGATGTATTTGCGCAAGGTGTTAAAGTAAAGTAGAGACAATATTATTGTTGTACTTTAACATGACGTTTACTTTGATAAAGTGCGCAAAAAATAATGTTTTTTAAAAAACGTAGTGAATTAGTTACATAATCTAATGAACATAAACAAATAACAATTATAAGTGTAGTTAATCGTGTTATTAAATACTTTTTATCATAAAATCAGCATTTTCCCCTAAATATCTTCTGAGAAGGGGCACTGTGATGTTTCGAGTTTGACAATTGTCGACGTTTGTAAAAACGGGCCTAAACCTTGTACTATGGAATTGAGAAATTACTGATAATTTTGAAAAAAATGATGATTGACACAACACTACAAATTATTAAAAAAAGAGACCCAAGCCGGATTTGAACCGACGACCAGCAGGTTTGGAATCTGCTGCGCTACCGCTGCGCCATTGGGTCTTATACATGTCTGAATCTTGGAATATTTAATAATGTGTTAAAGTTTGTGCACTAGCTCATTTAATTCTTTTGTCTGGAATTTGTTTGCACGTTATTACTATGGTTTGTTCCGTGATTCATACTAATTCCGTTTCCAATACATCAGGAAGAGGTTCCATTATAAATAAACGGAGAAGGATGCTCATAGTATTTTATTATGATAATGTTGACATTAACTCAAATATGCATGCCATTGAAAGTATTATACACGCTAAAACATTAACCGTGTTTAGCGTCAAGAAAACAAGAAAACTAATATAACCTATGCGAGTGGTCGTGCTGCAACATCAATCAAAGGAGTCATACCGTACACACCCAATGCCCTCCATTGTGCTTCGTTTCATACCTCTCCCTCCACACTCCTTCGTTCTACCTATCGCCTTCTGCTTTCACTTTCCACTCTTCTCTCTAACTGTCTACCCCTTCATGCACCCATGCATCGCTCTAGTTTCTTCATTCGCTCCCTATTGATTCCTACCTCTGTTATTTCCTGAGTTGATAGAGAAGCTTCCTTCCATGTTGCATCGCCTTCTGTTTGTATTTGTCTCTGAGAGTCCATATTTTTTGTTCGACGAATGGGATCTCCTTAGGTTTTATGCTGTACATAAGTGGGTTTTCGTACCCAGCCCACCTCCTGACTGGATGGAGACGGAATGCAATGTTTTGGGCAATACCCACGGACATGGTGACGATGTAGTATATGAACATCCCAGCAGGGAGGTACATGGTGAACATGGCAATTACCACTGTCATCAGCTGAGTGAAGAACATGAAGAGGCTGCTGTAACTCATGCTCGAAGCAATACCCTTACCCTTCTTCTTCGAGTCCACCATGGTAAATATTTCGTAGTGGTACGAAATGAACAGGTTGAACATGGTCAGGGTAAGAGATATCACGGGGAGAACGAAGTAGGGGTCGCTCACGCAGAGATCAGGACACCAGGGGAAACCCTCCGAGTGGAGGAGAGAGAAACGGGGGTCGGTGTTGGATCCAGTTAAGAGGAGGTCTCTGACAGCCAAGGAGAAGGTAACAAAAACAGGAATAGAAAATATCAAAGGCATCGTGAACTGAACCAAACTCACATCGGAGCGCTTCATGAGGGAGCGGACCGAAGAGAGGGCGACTGAAATGGCTGTCGACATGCTGACTCCATTGTTGGGCTCCTTGGCCTTCAGTACATACGCTAGAGCAGGGTCAAAATTCTTTCGAAATAGAGATACGCGCGCACTACCTTTGAGCTGAATAGTGAAGACAGGGACGAGTAGCAACCTCATCATCAGTGATGCAAGGAGGAGAGAGGTGGACCAGGAGGTGCCTGTTGTGACGTGAACCCAGGATATGTACTCCTCCATCAAATCTATTGGAATTATGTCTTTCTGCCACAAGGGAACAGGACGAGCTTCTGTCAACGGCTCAGACAAACGAGATATGGCCGAGGCAATGCGAGGAATCTGTTGTACTAGAGGACTATCAGACACTCCGTTCAACCACTGGGTGAGGCTCTCCGGTGTCAGGTGTACCACTCCCAGATCTCCTGTAAAACGATCATTGCCCACAGCAGTCCCTACAGAAATGCTATCTGTTGAAACACCCTCCTTCACAAACGAAGCACTTTCAACGCCAGGCATTTCTTGCGAATTAGGTGCCTTGCCGGTTGCATCCGCTGATCCCCATATCCCAGTAGCCCATAACCCCCCCATTCCCAACATCCCAGACACCTTTGCAGTAAAACTCGCCGGGTTAGACTCTAAACTCACTGGCGTTGGTTCAGGCAACAGCTCTGGTAAACTCTCTACAGTATCATTTACAGAAGACATTCCACCTTGGGCATTTATTCCATTCTTTTGAGGCGCTTCATTTCGTTGGCGGCTGAAAACGAAGTACTTGTGAGAACTGCTCGGCGATAATACACGCAGATTTTGCTTTGCGCTACGTGCTGAGAAGGTGTTACAAGAAGCACGAAGAGAAAACATGTTTTCTCTACAGAAATGCTAGTATTCTTACCTCTACAAGAAAATATACACGTATCTCTTCCGAAATAATAAATGAACTAGTCTTCCACAATTGCTTGCCTTCGTTCTCAATTTGATTATTAGTTTTTTAATCTGGGAAACGACTCTTTTTAAAGGTTGGGATAAATACATATTCATAGCTATGTCTACCACGAACAAATTTATCTTACCGAGCCGTACTAAAGAGCGCCCTACCTTGTCTCAGTCTGTAAAACCTTTATGGTGCTATTCACACCCTTCCGCCCTTTTGAATGTTAGTGTCCCAGATATCGATACTAAGGAGCTTCCTGGCCCAGGGTCTTACAGCGCAGCGCTATCCGAGTGGCATGAACCTATGTATTCCCAAACAAGAGTGGTGCCCATTGGGAAAGACTCATCTTCATCATTTTCGACGCTCAACGCGATCAGCTACAACCCTGATATCAACGCTATCAGACCACACTCTGCCACAGCTCACATTTCTACGCTTCATATACTCGAAACTGGAGGTACGCCGTATCTATTTTATTTCTACTAAGTGTATTTACCGTTTTTTTCTTTATTAATTACATCTCTTCATTCCGTCACTGTTTGGTTTTTTGATTTTCACCGCAGGGTTTCCGTATGTCCGTTTCTTCTTCTCTTCTCATCTTTATTGGTATTTCATCGTGCATATGTACGTATCAGCCACTTGCATATCTGTTCAAGTTCATTTATATTACACTTTCAATCTATTGTGACTATTGCCTATTGTACGTTGTACATTATAACGACATTTTTGTGCGTTTGCCCGTGCACATTCAATTTTTTTTTTTTTTTTTGGCATGCATATTTTCATTCTATTAGAATACACTAATTTACTTGTTACATGCAACGTATATTTACGTTGAAACATGCTCATGCCAATTTATTTCTTTGCTGCGGTATGTGCTTACTCTCATTTTATAGCCCAAAAGGACGATCAAAGAGGACCCGGGAGCTACGATTTGACGAAGCGAGTGCACACTTACTCAGCTACATTCGGTTCTGTACCTCGGTGGAAAGAGAACGCAGCAAACGGGGGAGGGGATGTGTCAGAGGAGGGAGCAGTAGCTGCTCCTGCCAGGAAGTCGAGGGATAACAAAGGCGTGGATTTTTCTCGCCTTGTGTCGAGGGACTACACTACCAAGGCTGAAAGAAACAGAGGAAGTGGGCTGGGGCCGGGGCAGTACAACACACAGGGACAGACCAGGGTCAACAGAGATTCTAAGGGAAAATTCTCTCGTTCTGCCCGCTTCTCATTGTCTGCATCTTCCTCATCTTCCCTTATGCCCATTCGACTGTCGAGACACGTGAAAGCCAACGCATCGGACAACGTGGGAGACCCAATAGAACAAACAATTAGGAGGCAGCAGGCCAGGGCTACGACTGCAAGGATAGTGCTCGAGAAAAAACAAGTCGATGAGGAACAAGTCAGGGACTTTGCCAGCAAAATCAAGCAGTATCAGCAATACGAACACATTAATAGGTGAGACTCTACAGATGGGTGAACGAGATAGAATGCATATGCCAGTGGTTAAAGCACTCGCCAATCGGTAGCGAAACCCTCCTGCTCAGGACTTGCACTCACTTAGAGCGCAGGAAACAGAGGGTGCAGGAGGTACTCCGAATACATGTAGTTTCACACGCAGCATTCAAATCTCCAGCAACAGTCCCAAAACTGTGGCAGTATTCGTTGTAGGAGGATGCGCTGCCGCTCAAGTCATTAGATGGTGACACATATTCATTCTCTCATGTAAATTTACATGTTATGCATGGCGAACGGCGTACTTCGGAAAGAGGAACCCACACCTTTCTTATCCCTCGCTAGTCCCATCCATTGTCGATTGAATATGCCTCCCAGGGACCTCGCCTCTCTTTCTGTGCATGCGTTGGATTCGTCTTCATTGCTGTTATTTCTCATCCACGTTACCGTCGGCCACACATCGAACACTCACACATGTATGCGTATACCTTTGGGCGTCGACGAAGGGGGTTTGCGTGAAGTGCCCAGGATATCGTGTGTTCTACGCTGTGTGCAAATACACTTCCTTTTATCTATCTTTTGTTGTGTGAACAATCCTCGTTCTTTCGTATTACTGTATACGTACATGTGGATACATTTAATATCGAGCAGAGTGAGACACTTGTTTATGATCTATCTATGTTCTAATGCAGTAGATAACTCCTTTTTCGATTTTGTTGAACTGGCCTTATCAAACCAAACAATCATAAACAGATAGATATCACCTTACTGTACAACTTCCCTAACATTTATAGATTCTCATGATGTACTACTACTACTGTGCAGAATTTTTTGAACAAACCATTTCAATCAAAACACGTATTATTAATATAGATATACACGCTAACGGTGCAATTGATACGAATACATTACAACACATATACATCTCACGATCTTTATCACCGCACTTGTTCGGGGATGTGTCTATCTGCAGAGGTTAGAAAAAGGAGGTCAGAAATGGGGTTTTACTCAACAAATAAAAAAAAAAAGGGAAAAATACAAAAACGACGAGGCAAAAATAATAAATAAATAAGTGATCACTCGTACTGCAACGAATGTAAACGACAAAATCAAAGTCTACAACGAAACGAACAATTTAACTTGACAGCGACCGAAAATCTACTAGACGAAACGAAGACAAATACCAGTAAGAAACAGAAAACATAAACCAGAAGGAGCTAGTGTATCAAGTAAGGGGGAAAGAAGAGGAGAGGTAAACGATGGTGACTTATTCATCCGAAGTCTCGATGGAACGGAGGATATCAGTAATGGTGATCTCGTTGCGCTCCGTCCCGTTGGACAGCTTGACCCAGGGGAGAGCTCTAACCTTGGAGACTGCGAGGGCACGAGTCACTCCATAGCTGGCGAGGAGGTGGATGGGGGTAGAAGCACCATTAGCAGCCTTCTTGGTGGCAACAGTGACGGCCCACTGAGTTAGCTTGGTGAGGAACTCCGCAGAGGCCTTGAGGTTCTCCTCTCCAGTCACGTTCTCCTTGGCCTTCTTCTCGTAGGTGATGGCCTCACGGTACTTGCCCTCGAGGGCGAGCGAGACAGCGTAAGTGTGGTAAAGGGTGGCGGAGATGTCCTTGGGGAGAGCTACGTCCTTTGAGACAAGCTCAACGCACTGGCTGAGGATGAGGGAAGAGCGCTCGATCTCAGAAACCTCCATGTTGACAACTGCATAGTTAATGTTCATGGCGATGGTGGAGGGGTGGGTGGGTCCGGCGGAGAGCTCAAGGAGGTAAAGGGCCTGCTCGGCGTTGGTCAAAGCTCCAGAGAGCTTTCCAGCACAGTGGGAGAAGTAAGAGAGGTAGGAGAGAGAAGCGGCGACACGGTAGTGGTCGGGGCCCAGGTTCTTCTTGAGAATGATGGAAGCTCTCTCCTCGCTGTCAATACTCACAGCGTAGTCCTGTGCGTGGGAACAAATGACGGCAATGGCGTGGTGGTACTCCGCCAAGGCGAGGTCGAGGGGTCCAGAAGTCTGGGTAACGATAGTGATGGCGTAGTTTATCGACAGGAAGGCCTCTCTGTGACTTCCCTCGGAGATCAAAGTGCGCCCTCTCTCAAACAGTCCCTCAGCCACCGAGAAGTTCTCGGGAACAGTGTGGACGATAGGCTCAATTCCGAAGATGTCATCGGAAGAGAAGGGAGCAGGGGTGGCGAAGTTGTAGTTGCGAGCGAGGAGACGGAGTCCGGAAAGGTGAGAGAGACGACGAAGGATCTGCAACTTCTCTCTCTGAGTAATGGCGAAGGTCTGGTCAACAGAGTAGTCGAAGTCTTCCTTGGAAGCCTTGCGAATGAGAGCCCAAGAGTGAGCGTGGTAAAGGAGGTCCTGAGGAGTGTACTCCTTCTTGGACTTCTCCCTCCACCTTGTTAAGAGCAGCAATCAGCTTGTTGGTCACTCCTCTACGAGCCTGCTTGTCAACGACGACCTTGGACGTTCCCTTGCTCTTGTTCTTGCGCACACGCACGGAGGCGACGAACTCAGTCTCAGTCTCCTCCTGCTCGGGCACGTAGCTTCCAGAAGAGGCAGCAGAGGTACGGATGTAGTCTTCCTCAGAAACAATCTTCTTGGCAGCAGCAACCTTCTCAGCGAAGGCCTCGGCAGCGGAGAGAGTAGCGGGAGAGCAGCTGTGTCCAAAGGACTGGTCTCCGAAAACACCAGACAACCAACGGGCAGTGGCAGGAGCAACGAACCAAGCCTCAGTCTTGCTTCCAGGGGAAGGTCCCACGACGGAGAGGGCCTCATCATATACCTTCTTAGCAGCACGAGAAATGATCTCCAACTCAGCAATGCGGGCAGCGTAAGCGATCTTCTTCTCCTTGAGGGCGGTGAGGATTCTTCCCAAGTAGCGGGAGTTGATTCCACGGGAATGCATCACGTCGATAAGGTTCTGTCCGTCAACGATCACGACCTTGTTGGAGGAAATGTCATCAATGAGGGAGGGAATCACGGTAGAAGTGAGGTACTTGGCTAGGTCAGCGAGGGCGGTGTCTTTCTCAGTGGAGAACTTGGGGTTCTCGAGGTCAGAGTCCACGTTGAACTGGAACTTTTGGAGCTCCTCAATGTACTTCTTGGAGACAGCCTCATCAATCTCCGTCTTCTTCTTGTCTCCTCCGACGGCTGCGAGGAAAGCTTTGTCTCTGCAGTAGGAAAGCACGAGCTCACGGCGGAGGGTCTTGGCATAGTTCTTCTTTCCGGGGAAGTTCAGGTCGCGGGGAGTAGTGCGGAAGGTCTCAAGGAGGTAAGTGCGCCCATCGCTAGCAACGATCGCTTTGTTGTCAGCAGAGAGTCCGACGGTGAAGGACTTTCCGCCAGCAGTTTGGATCTTGTGCTCCTTCACGTGAAGCTTCTTGGCAGCCGCAGCGAGGGCAGCGGGGACCTCTCCCTCCGCTTCGTGGAAGGACTGAGACTCCTCAGCGAATCCAAGCACCTGCTTGGAGCTACGCTCTCCAGAGAGGATTCCGGGGATGATGGCCTGAGCAATGACTCTAGCTCCCTTGTAGTCCACAACGGTGCTGGCGAGAGTGGAGAGGGAAGAGGGGAGGTGCTTGCGGAGCTCAGCAGCTCCCTCAAGATCATGAATGGCTATCTCGTGGACGGTGGCGTCTCCTCCGAGATCCTTGTAATCTCCACGAGTGTCGTTGGCGAAGGAGAAGAAAATGTTGTTGTAAACGAACATGTGGGAGCGGTGGGGTTCGTTGGGGTTAAGAGGCTCGATGAGCCCGTCCACAATCGCAACCACAGCCTTCACAGAGGCATCCACGAAGTCCGAATAGATGCGAGTAACAGTACGCTTGACAACCAAGTCGTTGTTGAGGTCTCCGGAAGGGAGCTCAAGACAAGACTGGAACTCGTTGTTCCAGTCACGAGGAACTCCGTTGAGGTCGTATCCGTGAGTGTTCAGCATCGACTCCTCCGCTCTGTTCAAGTCGTACGTGTACTTCACAGGGGCAGCGACCCAGTTCTTAACAGACACGGGCAGAGAGATGGAGTTGAGGGGGTGGACGACAGAGGGAGAGGTGAGGAGCTTGGTGTAGTTGGTGGCGAAGTTGGGAGAGGTCTTAGTCAAGAACTCAACAATAGAGTGGGACTTGTAGGCAGAGGCAGAAGCAGAGGGGTCGAACTCGGTGGAGGAACTGTTGTTCAGGAAGAATCCGTCCACAGCTCCAGTGACCTGGAGGAAGGTATCCTCGAGAGTAAGGATCTCGAGATAAATGAGATCACCACGAAGCTTACGGTTCGCAGGGACAGGGTTCCATCCAGAGACAGTGATGCTCTTCACACAGCTCACGACTTCGGGGACCTCCTCACGGACCAACTCGTGCAAGTCCAATCCCTCAATGTTCTCCAACTCCATGGCGTTCTTGCGCCCGTCGGTGAGACGGGCGGTGTTGTTCGCACGAGGGAACAAGGGGTTGTCGTCCTTCTCCTCAGGATCCTCAACCTTGAAAGCCTTCAGAGTCTTAGGAAGACGACGCTTCTCAGAGAGAATGTGGCGTACCTTCGAGAGCTCTTCCTGCTTGGTGGTCTCGCGAGAAGTAACAGGGGGGACTTAAGAAGCTCACGGAAGCGGTTAATGTGAAGACGAATTGAGTTCTCGTTGTAGAAATCAGGAACGATCAAAATAGTCTTAGGTTTCTCCGGCTCAGCAGTGAGCGCAGAATACTCCCTCAGTTCAGTGTAATCATTCAAAACAATTCCGTTGTACTCCAAGTGGAAAGAAGTAATGTCCGCAGTCTCAGGGGATTCGAAAAGGAATTGACGGATCTCCATCACCACATCGGTAGAGAAGACATCCAGCGCAAAACGTTTCTTTCCAAAGGGGGACTCAAGGAATAACTTCAAAGGCGTTCCCTCTTCAACTTTGTTATCTCCGTCCTTTTTCTCCATGGTTACTTTCTAAATATATAAAAAATAAGGCGTTGCCGACTCTTATAATTGATTGACAAATTTTGGAATTTGAGTGCATAAAAAATCTTCAATTCGGCCAACAAAAGGAGGAAACCTCAAATTGGGATATATCCAGAAGTGCAAGCCAATGCATTTGCTTACTTCGGAGTACATTCGCGAATTAGATTCGTGCTATAGTTCATTCATATATGTGACATTTTCAGCCTTGTTCGACTGCTCATTTCAAATGTACTGAAGTAAAGATACACTGTATTGGATGAGTCATTTCATGCGCAAGACAATATTTTTTTCAAGATGCAATACGTTTTTTTTCATGTTTTTTTAGTTACATATGCTATCACAAAGGAACGGATGGTAAGAAAAAACATGCGTTGAACATGTTTGTATTTTATTTTCGAATAAATCATGTATATTGCAATTTGTCGTGCTTAGTGAGTCGACACACTTTTCTAGGTGAATTGTGCAATCACCACATCTGGAACAATCTATGAGGATCAGACTTACACACTCATCGGAATCACATCCTTATAAACGTGTGTATACTTTTGGCTGGGGGACCGAAGTATCTACACTTTATGTGCAAATAAAATGCTTTTCAAAAGCAGCTATTGTCTATCATAATAAGCAGACGGATATATTCGTTCGGCTATTGATGGAGGAGGAATCTCATAAAACAAAACACACTCCTCCATCACTATTTAATCCCTGTATCAAAATTAATGATGCTTTATGCCATATCTGTGACCATTCGTCTACAACAAAGAGGTAGGGGAGATACACTAGATTTTCCCTTCATGATTGGTTGCAGGCTGATTTACGGACACAACACACTCAATAAACTACACGCAAATAAGAATCAAACTCGTTTTACTCGATTCATTTTCAACTGTACCTCTCTCTCTTCCTCCACCACTGCTCCGATTTATTCTTGCTCAGAACCTCTTGTAGGTTCTATAGCTTTTTACTGACTAGTATTTAACTCCCGGCAGTCATTCAATAGAATAATAATACATAACAAACAATCTAAAATCTATGCTATCCAAAATGATACAATTTAATGCATGCATTAGCGCAAATTGATCATATTTTTCTTAATCAATGTATAAGAACTTGAAAACTACACCCTGTACAGATTTTTTTTTCTTTGTTTCTGGGGAA
This sequence comes from Drosophila quasianomalipes, assembly GCA_035043665.1. Lineage (NCBI taxonomy): Eukaryota > Metazoa > Arthropoda > Insecta > Diptera > Drosophilidae > Drosophila > Drosophila quasianomalipes. The sequence continues at coordinate 71,285 of JAWNMU010000490.1, forward strand.
ACTTTCCTCACTAGACTTCCACGCAAAAGCTTGCCATTTATAAACTAAGCATCTAGAACTGGGCATTTGAGCTGTTAATTCTAGATACACGTATTCAACTCATTTTACCAAATCATACATCAGAGAGGAATCGTATTTGTGTTAGACAATGAAGAGAACCCAGATAAAACTAGTCCTACCTGTTCCTCCTGCAAAGAAACAAGCTACCTCAAGTGGTTCCAAGGGGACTTCAAGGGGAGGATCTGGCTCAAGTTCAGGAAAGAAATCTCTAACTCTGTCCCTGGAGAGAGACCCATATGATTTCAACAATCTTCCCTTGACTATTTCTGAATTGAAGACCCCACCTCATCTCTATCCTGGCGCACTAGTAGCTGTGAAGGGAGTGGTAAGATTACAAGTTAATGCGAAGGCATTCACTAAACATCTTATGACTACATATACCACATCTTTCTTAACTACTTATTTGACATGGGTATTAATATAAATAGTGAAAATCAATAGGCTAATCTTTTTTCTTGCTTTGATCACATGCTTGAAAACACAGGGTGGAATAGATGACGAGGGATATACCCTGTGCACTATGACGAGGAACATTGAACCAACAGGATGCAGCGTTATAGACATCGACGATAAAAAGAACAACGTGTTCGCTGAATGGGAAAACATTTATTTAGTGGAGAAGGTGCAGAAGTTCAAGTATGGAGTGCAGGCATTGTGTTTACTTTACTTCGAAGACAAGGGCGAATGGACTACTGTGTATTACAAAGCCAAGGTAAACGCACACATACCCAGGCGATCGATAGACGCCTCACAGGATATTTCGTTATGAGTTTAGTTTGTTTCGAGTTTATGTCTCACCAGTAGCGGTTTCCCTATTTTGAAAGCAACTTATCTTCCTTTCTCTACTTTTCTTCTCTTCTCTTGGTTCCCATCTCCTCTTCCCCCCACCCCCCTCCCCTTCCTCTCCCTCCCTGACTGCAGGTCTACCCTGGGGAGAAAAACACATTCCTCGTTCTTTTCGAGAGTGACGAAAGAGAGAACACGCACTTAGTGGCCAACATATCGAATGAGACGAGCAGAGTGAAGATCCTTCTCCAAAGAGTCTCCAAAGTCATCCCCTCTCCCACTGTCCCCAACCTCTGCGGGTAAGTTCACCATCAAACATGCTTTGCTTACCACCATCCCTACATGTCTTTCTCCCCTCCTTTACAACCCCACCACCTTCCTTTCATGTCCCTTGTCCCTTCGCCCTTTCTTCGTTATTTCATCTTCTTCCCTTTCCTCTCCCTTGCTCCTTCGCCCTTTCTTCATTATCTCATCTTCTTCATTATCTCATCTTCTTCCCTTCCCTCCTTCTTTTCTTTGTTCTGTATGCACAATCTCTTGGTTAACATCTATTAAACACGTGTAATCATCCACCTGTTACCACCCCTTAATTCCTTTGTTTGTCCCGCTCTGCTCATCGTCATCTGCCCCCTCCTGCTCGATCTACCCCTCACTTCTCTACTGTCCCACCCTTCTACTTCCCCAGCCACCAGAATGTCCCTCCTATCATCCAGGAGGTCTCTTGTCTTCCATACGTACCCAACTGCCTCAACTTCATGAACGCAGCAGCGGAGATCAAAAGGAGGTAAGGATTGCACTCTAACCACTGCTCTCACACTCGCACCCGCACTCTCTCACTTTCACACAAACAAATGCATATACGCTCGGAGATACACACATGCATATAAACACACATAAACACACATACACACACTTACACACACACGCACACATACGTACCCACTCACACGTGACATTCACTCCGATAATCGTGAATGCCCACGCTTAACATATGTGTTGTTCAAACGACCCGTCTCTAAACTTCTCTAACTCCATAATCCCGCATCACTCATTTGCCTATGCTATTCCCTCCCGCCTTTCCCTTCCTCTCCGATCTACCAGAAACCAAGCTTTTATTCAAGCGAAGGCGGATGCAAAGAAAGAGGCTGAGAGGGTGGCGAAGGAACGATTGAGAAGGAGAGGGAAAAAGCACTGGGGGCGAACGGAGGAGCAGGGGAGAAGGGAAGGGAAGGAATGGAGGGGAAGGAGGAGAGAAGAGCCCCCGGATCCACTGATCCGAACGGTTCTTTATTCGACTCAACAAACAAACAGTCGCTCAAGGAGATGAAGAAAATACAAGGTACACAGCTACTCCTTTATATTGTTTCCACTCTCTCAGCGCATAGACATACAATAGTTCGAACTCGCTTTCTTGTTCGCATGCTTTATCTTCCTCTTTAATTTCCTTCCTATTTGATGTTATGTATTTTTCTCTATTTCCATCGTGCTTACTTTCTTCATTTTCCTTCTGTTCTTGCCCTAATACGCCTATTCCGTGTACTTAACAACATGAAATATGATTGCACAGCCTCACTTCCATCCCTATCTTCTGTACCCAGGAGTGAGAGATCTTTCGGCAGTGCGTGGGCTTCTGTCTTCTCCTCTCCTCTTTCCCACGGATCTCCCCTTTCTTCCTTTTCTTCCTTCAACTCTTCGTCTTCCTTCGCTTCTTCTCCCAATGCCTCCCCTTCGCCTTTTTCACCTCTTCCATCCCCCTCTTCAGTTTCTTCCTCCACTGCCCCCTTCTCCCCCTTGCTCCTCTTCCTTTATGTTTGTTTCCGATAGTCCGTTGAATCCCACTCTATCTTCATCCTCACCATCCTCTCATATTCCCCCATCCCCTTCCTCCTCCCTCACTGTTCCCCCATCTGCTGCAGCCCCTTCCTCTGCGGCTCCCGCTTCCTCTCCCCATGAACCCTACAACGGGTACTCCTCTTCCCTTGCACTTGTTCTATCTTCCGATCCCTTCGCCTTGCTCAACAAACCTACCTTAATCGCCAGCAGATCACTCGAGGACTCAGGCTCCACGCAACCTATCTCCTCCATCACGGTCTCATCTTCGTCCCTCGCCATACCCTCTCCTGATAATGTCTTTTCTGCCTTACGCAACCCTAAACTCCCTTCTCTTGCTTACGATATCTCGTTTATTGATGATAAGTGGGCGTTCAAAATTAACCCTGCCAAGGAGGATGAAGACAAGAAAAAGAAGGGTAAAGGAAAAGCCAAATCAGAGAAGGAACTCGACAAGAGTGATGGGTACACGAGTTTAGCTGGTATTAAACATAATTGGAGGAAACTGAAGACTATTAAACAATTAGATCTAACGGTGGCTCCATATGTCGCTTTATAGGCATTATTGTGATATACAATATACATTGTGAAAAATGAAACTAATAAATTCGAGGATTTATTTCTACTTCTAAACCACTCTCTTATTTCCCATTTTCACGCACAGCTTAAATCAGTTTTAACACTCACACTAGATACTGCTACGGAATAAATTGCGTGCTGCACTTGAAGCGCATGAGGCACATGGACGTACCCTTCAAGTTGAGACATCAGGAAATGATAGGAAAGAGTTACGCTTATTTCACAAAATATACATTTTGTAAAAACACATATACCGAGTATATGCATACGTGCACACTTTTTGCATTGGTAAATCCACTAGAAACATTAGATTTTTCTGTGAAGGTTTCATTTTCAGTGAAAGTATAGCGTCAGTCATATTTTTTCTTTCATTCTTCTTTGAAGCAAAGGATATTCTCACTGTAGAGTTCCGAATGCCATACATATATTGATCACTGCTTGTTCACAAACTCAAAAATAGCTGTGCAATGCCATCTATAAGAGATTTTATCGCTTTTCACTCTAGGATGTTCGTACACGACATAAACGCTGGGTCTCTTTTTGATTGACGATGACGTAGTTTGATATGAGATGGACAACAATTATTCAATTTCTAGTCACAGACTTATTTTATTTCGATACTGTTAACTACTCTATCACATGTACGACTTATTCTAAGTTCTTTTACTTAATTCTTGACTTCAATCCTCATTCTGTGGCTACTCTCGTGTTGATCATTTGAATCTCAGATGCTGGATATCTATTGGGTTATCTTCCTCGCCAGTGTGCTGTTATCATTAACTGTACAGTTCATTTCTAGATCGGGGTAAGACACAAATATGTAGCCTATCCACTTCCATTTTTACCTAGCTTTTACTTCTCCGATGACTCCATAACTTGATTTGTTGAAGAAGTGTCTTACTTGATCATCGCAAATCATTGATCCATCTTCACCACAGATCATCTTCACCAGCGTTCATCATAAGACCCATTACAATTCATTCAATACATTTCAACCGGCCTGATTTACACTCACATGCTTTGGACACGATACACTACTCTCCCAATCACTTGTCTTTGGACATATCTCCCTTGCATTTCTCGTACGCGAATCGACATACACCCACTCAATATCACTAATCACACGAACACATTCTGCCATACCCTCTCGTAGATCTTCCTCTAACTCAGGAGAGTCCGCCGCGAAGGCATCTTCGTCGTTTTCCTCGTTCCAACTGAACTACTTGGTCGTCTACAGTTTGGCGATGCTGTCTGACTGGCTGCAGGGCGCATATACATATGCTTTGTATGCGTCCTATGGATACGACGAGTCTTCCATCGCATTCTTGTTCGTATGCGGTTTCCTTTCGTCCCTCATCGCGGGAACCTTCATTGGATCCCTCTCGGACACCCTCGGAAGGAAGAGGATGTGTCTTGTATTTGCAGTACTGTACTCATTGGCTGTTCTTGCTAAGTGCGTGACCTGGTTCCCCGTGCTTGTGCTCGGTCGTTTCCTGAGTGGAATTGCGACCTCCCTCCTGTTTTCTTCATTCGAATCTTGGATGGTTGACGCCCATAAAGAGAGACGTTTTCCCCTGGAACTACTTTCTGACACTTTCTCCAAAGCGACTGCTGCGAATGGGATAATCGCGATCTCCTCTGGACTGGGGTCGTCGGTACTAGTTTCTTGGGTTACTCAGAGGTATGGGGAGCAGTGGGGAAACCTCTCCCCCTTCCTTCTCGCCCTCGCACCTCTCACCCTCCTCTTCTTCATCGTCCTCTTCTCCTGGAATGAGAACTACGGAGACTCCTCACTCTCCGCGACTGAGTCCTTCACCCGCGCCTTCTCCTTCCTCTCCTCCAACCCTCGCGTCGTTTACCTTGGCCTCGCTCAGTCCGCTTTCGAGGGAGCCATGTACACCTTCGTCTTCCTTTGGTCTCCCGCCCTCTCCACTCTCTCCACCGCTTCTTTTGATTTGAAACACGTCGCTTCGTCTGCCTCCTCCTCGGCTCCCTCCCTGCTGTCTCTTCTTGGCCTCTCTTCCTCAGTCCCTCCCTTCGGACTCATCTTCGCCACCTTCATGGTCTGCGTCAACGTGGGAAGCAGTGTTTTCTCTCTCATTGCCAAGAAAAACAAGATCTTTTCTGCGCCGTACCTCGTCCACTCTGTCTCTGCCCTCTCAATGATCCTTGCCTTCCTCGCCACCTCTTCCTCTAAGGCCATCGCCTCCTCTTCCCCTCCGTCCTTCTCTCTCTCCCCCACTTCAGTGTTTTCTCTCTATCCTCATCCAGGTCTCTTCTGTGATTTCTTCAGTTTCTCCTTGCACCGTCCCTCCTCACTTGCTCTGCCTCTTTCTCACCTACCTCGCCTTCCTTGGTCTTCGAGTCCATGTGCGGAGTGTTCTGGCCCTCATACGGGACTATTCGCTCGATCGAGGTCGACGACAGACACAGGGCCTCCATCTCGAACTTCTTCCGAGTCCCTCTCAACCTTTTCGTGGTCCTCGTCCTCCTCAGAGGTAAGAAGATGCTCTTGCATCGCATCCTCTCCCATTGCATCGCCTATTTTGTCTGCTCCTTCGTTGCTTTCTTCGCGTCGTCTGTTGTACTCCACAACTGCTCTTTCATTGTTTGCGATTGAGCAATGCTCTATGATACGTCTGACTCTACTGCCTCTGCTATCTTCATTCGGATCTATAACCCCTATGCTGAACTCCTTGCCTTCACATTAATCCATACCCTGCTTTGCCTTGCATTTTTTTAATCTCACTTATCTTTTCGTTTCGCCTTCCTTCCCTCCCCCCCATTTTTTCCCGCCCTTCCCCCTCCCCCTCCCTCTGCTCTGAAGTCAAACACATGAACAGATCCACTGTGTTTTTGATCTGCTTCAGCGTCCACGTTCTCTCGTTGTTTGCATATACCGCCTTCCTCAAGTCCAAGCCCACATTTCCTCTGGGAGAAGTTAGCTCTTACTCTGCGACAAGCGACAGGGAGCAAAAGAAGCAGTCTAACAAAGCTAAAGCCAAGGCAGGAGTAGGTGTGTGCGCTGGCACACGACCAGTTTTTCAGCCGTAAATTATGCCCATTGGAAACAAGTGCACTCTGTTTCCCTGCCCTGTCTATCGATGCTAGCTAAAGAGCTAAGCTGATCCCCTTCCCGAGTCTTTGCCTGCCCCCTCTATCCTCCGCCCTTTTATTTTCAATTCATTCGTCCCATCTTTTCCCTCTAGCAGTTGTTATTTAAGGCCTCACATTTGCTGTTCTTTTGTTTCATTTCCTTTTTCATTGCCTATCGCTTGATTGCTTTGCTTGCATCTGCTCGTTTCTTTCCATGACGCGGTGCAGCAATTCATATTTATCATTCATTTAGTGCCTGCGCCTGCGCGTCTTCTTTTGCATTTACTGTAGTTTAGCCATTATATGGACGTATTACCACTCCTATAAAGTTATATTCAACATAAGCATTGTACTAAACTTTTTCTTTTAATACAGAAGAGATGAAGACTCCTCCCTTTCATTTACACGAATTCGGACTAAAAGCAAAACATATCCACGGTTTATTGCTATATATAAATGTACCACAAAGTGCTCTACTACAGATGTGGAGACTAGACGGTGAACTTAATGGCCAAAGGTTACGTGAAATATAATACAGATGTCACAGGAATGAAACAAGCGATAACGGGCAAATACACTTGCGACACTAGCTGAGTCGCATGAATGCACTAGCCTCAAAGGAAGCACTACAGATAGGAATCACGATAAAAAGGTCTATATGCTATAAAAATACACAAGCATGCAAGATGCATATAAGATTTAGACGAGGTAGTATACATATTTACACATCCCAGAATAAATGAAACGGAAAATGAAAGACGAAAGTAAAGTGAAAGATAAACGGACAATAGCAATATACATATACACAGAGAAAACAAATAAAAGTGATAAATATAACAGTACATGCACAACCAACACGACTTCGAGCGACTTAGTACTTGATCTAAATAATGTTTTGGTCTTTGCTAAAAAAAGATTCTACAGATGGAATAGATTCGAGAACCTCTGCAGGAATCATGAGAAGCATAGAACGCGTCTTCTTGACTTGCATGGTCGAGATCTATGATTAGAGGGGTGTACACTAAGATATAAATAGCTAAGATAACGAATATGAATACAAACATCAGGATCAACACTAGGTTAAACACGTCTTTGATGTGTGCTTGGGCAGACTTATGGTAGAGTTCAGAAGATAACCTGAGAGAGCTCTGCATGAGGTAGATAGTGAACTCCATAGCAGTAGTCGCAGGGGAGTCAGCGGAGAGGCAGCTGAGGACGAACGTTGAGTTGAACGAGACGGGATAGTTCTGAAGGTTCACTGACGACATGTTCACTCCAGGGTACTGAGATGCGAAGTTAGAGGAAATGCCGGGCCGGAAGACGTTTGTGACAAATTGGCTAAACAGATTTAAATAGAAAGGGAACGCTTGGTCTAGACCTTTCATCATGATATGGTCTTCGTAAGCCGTACAGTAATCTGTAGCTGTGGCACACGCATCTTCATACACGAGTTTGTTTTGCATGGTACTCCACCCTTCGTTCTCCATCTGTTTAATTCCAGCGAGGTTAAGTTCTTTGCTCCCATCGACTAATCCTCTGTGCACCTTCAATGTATAGGCGATGTCGGAAACTAGTTGATCCGGACCAGTCCATGTTTGCTTGGGGATGTAATCCGTGTCAAAGGAACAGTCAGCCATCACGTTCTTCAACAACATCGCTGCCATGCTATTTCGGATTCCAGAGTACACAATCTGTTGCGAATACTGAGCCAGATGGTTTCCGTACTTCTTAACAACAATAAAGTACATGCAGATGAAGAAGATCAATGAAATAGCGGTCACTAGGTACAGCTTCACCATGAACATGATCTTGTTGCTCTTGAACTTGGTGCTTGAGACTTCTGCTTCATCCATATTGAGGAGATCGTCAGTGGAGTCAGAATGACGAATCATTAGATCTTCCTCATTTGTACTTCTAGTGCCCTTCACTCCTATCGCAGTGGTCTCCGTAGTTGGCAAGAGAACCTTCTGATCCCTGGCAAACGTACGCACCCTGTTCTCGTAAATGCTCTTCATTTCCTTCACAACTGTCGAGGGAACGTCTAGAAACACGAGAACTACTTGCGACCTTCCCTCTTCAATCTCCATCACAGTCCTCCGCTGCAAAATGAGCACAATGAGGAACAACGTAATGACAACAGTCAGAAGAATAGCGACATAGCCTGTCTGCATATTTTTGATGTACAACTGAGCATTCTTTGACAATTCTACGAAGACCTGGTGAAGTTTGCTAGTTTCATCTCTGTTTCCAGAGTTTGTGATCACAGAGAAGACGGAGGGAACACTCGGAAGCATCTCCGAAAGAGGGAGGGTCAGAGCCATCTCAGAGTAAGAATACACTCTCTTAATCGAATCAAACACAGTCGTACTAGCAGACTCCACGGTTCCGGTGATTTCAAGGAGTACGGTGACAACAACTGAGTATGACTGCAGGTACTGGATAATTGTGGGTCTGTCGGCGTATCGAACTAACGCCAGAGCAAACTGCAAGATCGCAGGCACAAACTCATTAAGGGACTCGGTCATAGTTGCGACGATGACTTCGTAAATCGTCATATTGTAGCTGGGAATTCCTGCATCCTTTGCAGCCGTCGTGAAGGGACTAAGAGAGGTTGCACTCACAGATCCCTCCGCAATTAGAGTGTTAAGCAACATTCCCATCCCGGTGAGGCCAGAGTATGTGAGAATGGAGCTGACGTTGTAGAGGTACTGGCATTCATCTTTGAACTTCATTAGGAAGATCACACACACGATCAGCCCCACCACGGAAGCTGTGATGGCAAGAGAGCAGGAGAGTATGAACGTCAGTCGGAACTTCTTCATTCCCTCGTTGATGGACGTCTCCCTCCCGTCTCTCAGCACTTCCTTCCTCAATCTGTCGCTGATCTTGTTTCCAAGCCCTGAAGTATCTTCCGACACTAGCAACTCTTTCTCCAGCGCGTTCTTTTTCTTCTTCGAGTGGGAGTCGAACCCAAATGCAAGCAACATCTCTTCTGTCATTTCCTTATCCTTCAACCTTAATTCCTTACGTCGCTTCCTCCTCTGTTTCCTTGCCTTCTTCTTCTGCGCCCGAGAAGGCGAGGGATTAATTTCCTCTTCTTCCCATGTGACATCTGCCTTTAGCTCCCCTACCTCTTCCCCTTCCCCCTTTTCCCTCTCCTCACTCACATTCACTCCCTCAGAAGCATTTTTTATCTTCTCAGTCCCTGGCCCCTCCACTACTTTGATTTCATTCACTCCAGGAAGGGTCTCTATTCCAGCTAGGACTCCTCCTTGCAAGGCCGTCGCCTCCACAGAGGAGATGAGGGCAGCGTTGTTGATTCTACGAGGAATATAATTTATCAGAAGAACAGAGAGCTTCTCAGAGGCAGAGGGAGGAGGGAGGAGTCTGATCGTCAGGTCCCACGCAGCAGGAGTGTGGGTGGGATAGTAATCCACCGTTACTGAAGGAAGGTACTTGTTGGCTCCGAACAAGAGCTCTCTGTCGCTCAGCTTTGACAAGTCGTTGATATCCTTAGTCCACGCATACTCCTCATCCTCCTTTTTCTTGTCCATCTTAGACTTATGCACTTTCAAACTATCATTCTGACCCGCCTTCTCTGCCTCTGAACCTCCGTATGATTCTACTTCGTCTCCCTCCGCTTTATCCAGCTTCTTCTTCAAGTTTTTCTCTGCTCCCTGGGCGTCTGCTTGCGCCTTCGCTAGTCTTCTAATGAGGATAGCCGAGTTCTTGCAGAGGGGCTGGAGCACTCTGCTCTGGTAGTTGGGGATGATGTGGGAGAGGTGGACCCCAGTCGTGGTTTGCAACATCGAGACGTTCACCCCGAACAACTTGGCAGCAACTCCATTGACCGATATCATATTTCCAGCAGAGTCGATAACGACGACGCAGAAGTCCTTGGTGGATGTACTCGAGCAGAGTCAGGATGTGAATCTGACCTAGTCGGAAGAACTTGTGAATAGACACGAACATAGGAAAGATGAGCCCGTTGGCATGCTTACACAACACAAACTTATCTAGTGCCCTATCCAAGGGCCTTCCTCCTCCTATATGGCTGTGGATGTACGAAGAGAAGAGAGAGCTGTAGGGGTGCGCGAAGAGAGAGGAGATGTGTTTGCCCATGAACGACTCGCTAGGTTTTCCGAACAAGAGGGAGATGCGGGCGTTGATTTTGTAGATGATTCCGAGATGCGAGTCCTCCCCGGACATTACGAGTATTCCATTTGCAGCATCGAAGAACACGTTCTTCTGAGAGGACTTGAGAACTCCATACGCATACCTCTCGTCAATGAAGTCTGCAAGGTCCAAGAGTTGTTTGGCAGTGCCTTTGTCTTGCATGATGTCGATGAGGAAGGAGGCATAGAGGCGAAGTCCCATCGCACTGTCTTTGTTCGCCTGCATTAGGGCTTGGTAATGCCTAATGGCCTCTCTGTTGTACTCCGCAATCTGGGAGGCGAAGTGGTTGAGCTTCTCCAAGTCAGGACGAGGGTGAGTGAGGAGATCCCAGAACAATAACTGACACTTGGAACTCAACTCATCGTGCTTAGTCGCCTCCATCAAATGCTTCTCAAAGTTGATATACTCCTTGATGCGCACATTCTCAGGTTTTAGTATCGTAGTCCTCCTCGATATCTTTATCGATCGTGAAGCAGTGATGTGCGATGTCGAATGGATCGGATATCCTCATCGCAGCCATGGCGTATCTATGAGAACAGTGCAGGTTTCTTCGGAATTCGAGAGAAAACTGAGCGTAGAAGGAGTGGAGGAGGGAGGAGGAAGGCATGGAGGTAAGGTTCCTGATGTACACCTGCTCGCACAGCTCAACGATACGCTCGCATTCATCTTCATTCATTTCCAAGGTGCGGCGGTGGAAAGGGGTGGAGCAGAAGGAGATCATGTCAAAGAGGGTGTACCGAATGAAGAGCTCTACTCCAAACGAGGAAAAGAACGCCGTTTGGGAAAGAATGTATGTCCTCCATGAGCGCAGGCAAAGCACTGCAGATACCATGATCAATGGGGTTGACCAGTAGATAGCAGCTGTGATGGAGATATGAGGCCTGTGAGCACCTTCAATTGCAGCGACGAGGGACAAAACACCGATCCAAGCGAGACCGCCCGCTTTAGCTACATGGAGCTGGGCCCACATCCAATTGATGTGAGGGCAGAGGAACAACCTCGCCACAAACAGCAGTACTGTTGCCACGAGATACAGGGCTGCGTACCCTATCTCGATATGCGACTTTGAGGTCTTACTCATGAAAGTGAAGGAGAACATGAGGACATTCACCAACACGAACTGAAGCAGCTCCACGCGAAGGTGAACTTTCTTTTCTACTGAGTGAGAAAAGTACGAGTAGTCCGCGGATGCAAACATTGAGAAAATACAATTGAAGAGGTGGGCTCCATCGCAAAAAATGCGATGATGAAAAAGATGAGGTGCGTAGTTTTGAAGGCAGTCTGGTTGGGCTGCACCAAGAACATCTCCAGCACAACAGTGCTCACAGGAATCAAGAACACAGGGAAATACAATGTCATCACCAATTGAACCAGCTTGCAGAAATAAGAAGATTGCGTGTTAGACTTTTCGGCGTTCATGCGAAGGAAGAAAAGAATAGATAAGGTGGTAAAACCAATGATGCCAAGAGCAAACCCTATCACGACGTAGTCCCTGTAAAAATGAGACAAACGCATAGTACACGCAGATGTCGCAATCTCGATCGGCCGCAAGATAGAACTCCAGTAAAATACATTCATCCTAAACGCAAAGTCTGCCCACTGCATCGCTTCTAAGAAGAGAATCATTCCTCCTAATACCATACCTACTGTGCAGCCGGAGAAAATCATCTTCATAGTTGAGAAGACTCCAGCTCTCACAGCTCTCCACTTGCTCATCAACAAGTTCTCTTTTGTCTTATCTACCGATGCTGCTTCATACCAAGCCATATTCTCTCCTCTGAAAACACCAGCAGCTTTTGTGCCTCCATCCATGTGAGAGTCTGCTACCATACCAAGCGAATTCTATTAAATCACTTTTATCAGACACTCAAAAAAAACTATTTCAATAAATGCGTGCATATTGATTAAGAAGGTTCAAATTCACAAACAATTATTTTATGGTTAGTGAGAGATTAGACAGACCAACTGGTTGATGTAATACAAATATTCCATGTGTGCCGTTTTGAATACTGCCCAGCTCCATAGCATAAAAAAAGTAGTAGACGAAGGAGAAGAGAAAAAAAAAAAAAAAGCAGTCTACTACATTTGTACAAATAATACTACGAGTATCGAATGACTTGTGATATAACACTCTACTCACCATACTCGTGGTGTAAGGGTGATTTACAACAACATTATCTTGAAAAAGAATTTGGAAAAAATATAGATGCTTAAAAGCACTGAAAAAATCTCGCGATTGTATCTCTTTCAGTCAAAAACTCACAATAATATAACTAATTTCCTCTACAACGAACCACTTTTGCCACATAATAGACACACAGCCATGTATTAAGCGACACAAATTTACCCTATACTTCAACCATTTTTTACTTATTCGATAAACCACCTATACATTTTCTAAAAGAATTTACTATGCACAGTGTGGGTTACTCAAGGGTGCACTTTGGCATCTCGACTGCCGAATGAAAAACGGAATTGAAGCAAACAAAAAAATATGTAAAAGACTCACAGTGATATCATAGCTTACGCGTTACCACACGATTGTGTAAAACCACGCAAAATGTACAAAAATGGGGATCCAAAGCTAGGTTTTGAGTAAAAGAGTTTTATATAAAGGATATCGAGGCATATAACAATTCCAACCATGAAACAAAAAAACACATCGCGAAAACTATGAGATCAACACGATGTTGCGTAAGAAAAGCCGTTCATATTGAAGCAGAAAAAGAAAAGGAGATAGACGTTTGCAAACAAATTTTGCACACTCTTTCTTCACAGAACAGTGGTTTCAATTCAGACAATGACATGACTCTAAAAGGATAGAGCGCACCCCTTGCGTTGAAGCACAACATACCAGAAGGAAAGAGAAGATCTTCGTACACAATCAACTATATCTACCAAAGGAATAGAGATGAGCTGTCTTATGCACGAGGAACTGGATACCGAGGCACAGAAAGACAAGACAAAGATTTCACAAACGAATAGAAAGATACGAAAATGATAGTAGATAGGAGTCCAAATGCAAGACAAATCAAAATAGAACAAAAACTGATATACAAAACCAATTTCAGAAGGAAAAAGAGATAGTAAAGGAATCGTATGTATTGGAATTCAATAAGTTACAGAAACATAAATAGACATCACGATACAACTGTGAACACAAAAAAATAAATGAGACGCCAACAAAGTAACAACACGCACACACCACCAGATAGAATACCCAGCAAACCAATGCTGGACCAACTGCCAGGCACAAGGACTACCACCCTATCACATCCATTTATTTTTATGTTTAGTGCACGCGGCCTCCTTCTTGAACCTCTTTCTGTGCAATCAAATGAATGCACAAGAGAAAAGATGAACTAGATGGTAGGAGACAGAAAGAAAACGAGGAAATAGGAGCTTAGGAGTGAACGAATTCTTGAGTCCAGTCCTGTGACTCCCCAGAGTTACTACCCTGTCTTCCCAATTTACTTCTCCATCTCAGCAGCAGCGGGGGTGGCAGCAGCAGTGGTGGGGGTAGGCTTTCCAGCCTTCTCCCACTCGCGGACAGCACGAGCCTCCTGAATGATGGAGCAACAGGGGAGACAACAGTAGAGGACACAGTTGTCGACGATGTGGGCCTCAGGGACAGAGAGCTGGGGCTGGAGACGTCCACGGGTGACGGGTCCACAGCAGATTCCGGCGAAACAGAGAAGGAGGGCTCCAACCAAGCAAGATCCGTATCCGAGGGTCTCGTAGGTCTCTCCGTAGAGAAGACAAGGGCAGCAGTATCCGTAGAGACAGAGGTTCAAGTCAGAGAAGCATCCAAGGAGCTCTCCCTGCATGATGGTCTGCCACTTGTAGGGGTAACTGGACATTACATGAAATAAAGAGTTCAAAATAGTGCAGAGTTTGTTAGTTCGATACAGAGTCGGAGATAAACGACAAATGGTTGACGTAATTCAAAAGACACAAACAGTATCTGTTTACTTACGAGGTTCCAGACTTGGTGAATTGGTCCTTAAGTCCCTGAAAGATAGGAAGCTGCTCAGCCATTTGAATAGAGGTCTGTGACATAGGACAAAACACAAACAATAAATATGGAGTATGAAATTTATAATTAGATCATGGCAGACGAGGCAACAAAAAACGTTGCAAACATACATTCGAAAATTGATATAAATAGCTAATGCCACTAAGATTACTAACGAAGTATGCTTCATACAAATTGTATCTATATGAAACACGTGATATTTCATGTGCAAACACAGAGAAAACACCAAGTAACATAAATAAGCAATGTGATGAAATTTAAATGCCTTCTCCACCGAAGTGTTTATTCAATATTATAGATAAATATTCTGAAAATATAAAAAAATCTGCATTCGTTTGCTCCAAACAGCTTAATCTAGGCGCAATATGCAACTTTTTATCCTGAGTCTTTACTGATAAAAATTACTCGCCGACAAAAAATGTTTGTATCCCATTTTGTTTAACTTTTCCCCTTACCTTATTTCAAATTTAATTGAAATATACATATTTTTTCCCTCAATTTTGAACATCCAACAGACGTCTGACATTTTTAAAAATGCTCACCTACACACGAAAAAGAGAGAATACAAGTTCCCACTTCAAAATATTTGATATTTGGGTTTATCTTATAGGTTCGTTATTCCACACACACATATAGACGCAGAAATGCGATGTTGAAAAAAAATAACTAAAGAAAACCCCCAAAAAATCCTTAGCAAGTTTTTTTTCTACTGAACGGAAATCTTAAGTAGCGTATATTATCCAATCTTACAGACATTATTTTTTTATCATTTTTTTTTCATCCAGTTGTCTCCTCAAATATGTACATGTCCATATTAAATTGCATTCGTTTTTTGTTCAAATGACGATGATAAACTGCTTCTTGAAAGCCAATTTTTGTAGGCAACCTAAAAATAGACTAAGCAAAGCTATTCGCACAATTTTGGGTGAGTTATCCAGTGCGCTCACAACACATGATATACACTTGGACACCAAGCCTACTAGTACACACATGCCCAGCCATTTTAACTTCTGTACAGAGGATAGGCAAGGCCATTCCAATCAGATGGAGTTTGATTGCACATCACTCGAATCCATATGTTCTTCGCAATGCAAGCTTCCTTTTAATGCTTTAAATGCGAGTGATTTGCGTACATTTAAAAAAACAAAACAACAGATTGAGGTCCTCAATACAAACACGCTGCATACTTCTGCTACTCTCTTCGTATTTCTAGCTTTGGCTTACAATAAGGCTCGGCACGTTCCAATTAGTCGTTTTTTGAACTGGACAATCCTAAACAAACTCATAAAAGAACCAACATATGGACAAGCAGATTGATAAACACATCCACACCAATACAAAAAATGCGTATCGTATTAGATCGTCTTTGATACTTCTAATACTTCTAATTACTTCGTGATTTCAAAAATGAGCAAGAATTAGCTAGGATGTATCAAATGTTAGACAGGGTTTTCAAAATTGTAGTTTACTCTATACATTTTTAATATGACAACTGCACTATTGTAGTGTTATTTGGTTTTTGGGTATTAAAATTATGGGTAAATACACACCTAAACACACTAGATTGATAATTGCGGGTCTATTCATGTAGCGAATACCGCTGGATTCCATTTCTTACTGCTTGGTCTAAAAAAAGAAAAGAAAACACATTTCAGGTATTATTATGTGCGTAAAGACTATACTTCAAATAGAATCTCTTCAAAGTTATGAGATTAGTTCTCTTCTGATGTAGAAAAAAGATTAAAGAAAAAGGAACCTCAATGACAGATGACGAGTATACATGTAAAACAGGTGTAAAGGAAAGAGAAGGTTGCAGACATATAATTGAAGATTGTATTCTAGTTGCTTACGGAAATTTGGATAGTTTTGCGATTGATTTTACGGTATAAATGTATATTGAGGGTCTTGATTGAGAGTAGATGTGTGTGTTTTGCGAGCAGTGGGTAGTGAGCGCGTGTGCGGGAGTTAGCGAGGAGAGCGTGGAATCAGTCAGCGTTTCTTGGTCTAGTTTGATTTTGAAATACGTGCCACCAACATAGTCGAATATGCTACTGCACACTATCTATTATGAGTTCAAAGACTAGAAGCAAGAGAGGGACAGTAGGTTTCTAGACGAGATGAAGCGTCGGGGGTGGCTTTGGCATCGCGATATGGAGATAGTCATTAAGGAGAGAGAATTGGGAATATGCTGGCATTGTGAGGATGAAGCACCGATCGAGAGAAGTAGGGGAGGGTAGTGCTAGAGTGGGAATTACAGGGAGATGATGAAGACTCTTGCGTTGGAAGACACGCGAGATAAACAGGAACACAGCGTTGTGCAATAGTACGCCGACACACAATGAGTTATGCATCTGCTAGATTTGACACTAATCATGCTACGCATATGTATGTACCTTGCTTAATTGAAATTCACGAGTTGTCGTAATTTTTTTTTATTTCAGTCCTGTCAATAAACCATACCAGCTCGTTATCTTCGATTGCTGTTGGGTTCAACATCTTTTTCTTATCATTCAAATGTTCCGTTATGTAACAATGCGCACGGATATTTTGTAACTGTAGAGAAAAAACAATACACACTGAAAATATATAAAATGCAAGGGATAGTTATTTTTTCATCTCTTCACTTCCGCCCTTGGCCAAGTCCATGCTGCATTCAACTTGGTTCGTTTCACTCTTTAGCAGCATGTCAACACTCCTTTCATCCGTATTAGTTGCCCATTGTAGACCATTGCTCCCTAGCCTTTCTCTTCTCTATCGTGGATTTATAGTGAGCGATAAAGCCAGAGTCTAGCACAGGAGGGAGTGCGGAGGAGGAGGGAGCGAAGACGGGGTAGTCCTCGGTGGAGATTGGGGAAGAGGAACGGGCAGGGATGAGGGAGCTAAAGATCGAGGGATGAACCTTGTTTCCCTCGACTTCTTTAGCCCTCCACCTGCCGTCCTTGAATTCCAGAGAGGAGAGGCCCTTCTTTGCCAGGTTCGAATCCGCTGTCGATGCCTCTGTATTCGTCTTTTCCTGGTCCTTTTTCTTGTTCTCATCCGATTGCGTATCCTCGGTGATCCATTCCTCCTTCTTTTCCTTCATCCTCACGTTATGTACGTCTCTCCACGCCCTGTCCTGTGCGATGACAAAGGAATTCGAACATTCCATCATCTTCATCTTCTCGGTCATACCTCTCTTCTGCTCGAAAGTTGAGAAGGAAGCTTTCATTTCTCTCTTCGACAGGGTATTGACGAGACGTTCCCGAGAAGAGGAGGGCGGTGGCGAGGGCAGCGAAGAGGAGGTGAAAGAAGGGGGATGGGGGGAAAGTACAAATCCTCTTGCTGGAGTGGGAAGAGAAGAGGAGGGAGACGAAGGAGAGGGAGATGAAGGAGAAGGGGAAGGAGAAGGAGAGGGGGAAGGAGAAGGAGAGGAAGAAGGAGGAAGAGATGAAGGAGGAAGAGACGAAGGAGAAGGGGAAGGAGAAGAAGAGGAAGAAGGAGAAGGAGAGGAAGAAAGGGAGGAAGAACGAAAACGAGAGCGAGGAAAAGAACGAGAAGGAAAGAGAGAGGGAGAGGGAGAGGGAGAGGGGGAGGGAGAGGGGGAGGGAGAGGGGAGGGGAGGCGGAGGGGGAGAGAGAGGGAGAAGGAGAGGGAGAGGGGGAGGGGGAGGCGGAGGCGGAGGGGGAGAGAGAGGGAGAAGGAGAGGGAGAGGGGGAGGGGGAGGCGGAGGGGGAGAGAGAGGGAGAGGGAGAGGGAGAGGGGGAGGGAGAGGCGAAGGGGGGGAGAGAGGGAGAGGGAGAGGGGGAGGGAGAGGGAGAGGGGGAGGGAGAGGGAGAGGGAGAGGGGGAGGGAGAGGGAGAGGGAGAGGGAGAGGAGAGAGAGGGAGAAGGAGAGGGAGAGGGGGAGGGAGAGGCGGAGGGAGAGGGAGAGGAGGAGGGAGAGGGAACAGAGAGGGTGGGGATAGATGGGTTAAACGCACTGGCTTCGAGAATCCTTCTTCCAATTTGTCTTGTTTCTAGGTAAGTACTCGATTCTCCTTCTCCCTTCGCCAGCTCTCCCTCTCCCTCTTCTCTCGCCGTCTTCATTTATTTCTCTATCTTCTTCGCTTTCTACACTCTTAGGTGTCATTCCCGTGGTCTGAGTAGTAGTCTTACTCTTCTCCTCAGCCGCCTTCTCTCCTTCCAGCTTCTTCTTCATTTCAATCCGTTTGTTTAATCTCTCTTTTTCTAGGACCTTTACCGCCTTTTCCTTCTCGTTTATTTCGCAGACACCCCTCTTCAGCCACAACTGCTGTTTAGGAGAGAAGATGTAGCCATCAAACTCGTCCCTTCTCCACGAACGGTACTCCCCTGCCAAGTGAGAATCGTACTTGTTGGGTACATACGTGTGTTCTCCCTCCAACATGGTCAGGCGGAAGGGATTGAATGTGGAGTAGTCGTACTTGTGGAAGTCCTTGCATTCCACAACCTACGAGGGAAGAAGAGAGTGCAAAGGAGCGATAAAGGGATAGAGGGTAGGGTAAACGACCAGGCGAGACATGAATACATGCGAAGTAAGAAGAAGCGAGGGAAAAGAAACTAATTCAGGAATCAAAAGGAAAGGGCAGAAGGAATAGAGAAAGAAACAAGGGAGGAAACTATATATGAGAGTCATCACTTACAAATTTGTTTTTGTCTCCGACCCTGACTCTCCCAAGAGCTGTGATGTCGATGAAGTTTCCTGAGAAAATATCAACGAGCCTCGCCTCTATCTTGTTGTCGTAGTTTCCGTTTCCTCTGAGGTTAAAGTAAGGCCCTACCTCAAGGAAGTACACCCCGATTGCCTCCTTGGGATTCTCCACGATGAGGATGCGGTTGTAGTGTGAATACAAGTGCTCTAAAACTGACAACGGAACCTGCGCACGTCAGACACGCATAGACACAGTCATGAGTCGCACACGCAGATTCAGCCAGCTATACATATAGATCAATCTGCGTACGATCGAAAGATCTTCGCCGGCTCGATGATGCCGTGAGCATCTACTGGATCCGACCTATGCTGTCATCACACACCATCAGATGACAAGACAGAACGAATGTAAACGGGATCGATGGGCGGAGGCGTACGCGTGGAGACGGAGCACAGAATGGATAGGTGGCGCTACAGACTAATACGGGGATGGATGAGCCATACACTTGGTAATAGGCATGCGTGGATGTGTGACATGATACTATGCATATGCACGATATGTCTGAACGCGATGTTTCTGTGTCTGTGCGTGTTTACTAGCATGTGTTCTACGTGCTTACCCATCCACTCACCTGATAGTCTCCGTCCTTATCCCATGGCATGTGATGTCCGTTCCAGTGCCACCCCATAAGACTACCATGTGCAGGCCACGACAACAAACCTTGGCTCTTCATAAACCTCTCTAACGCCCTTCCTAAGTGATGCACTGCACCAGCAGACAACTAGGTGTAAATGCAAATGAACGATTCAGAACAAGTTAGTGTACACAAACAAACACAAAAGAAAATAAATAAATAGACAAACAAACAAATAGAGTGGGTGAATGACAAACAAACACGTGTAAATGTGCGACTAGTAGTTGTACGTGGGAAAGTGTGATGTGAGCGCGAATACCTTGGTCTGAGGGTACGTGTGTCGCATCTCTTAAGAATCTCCAGTCACTCTTAGAGTGCCAGTTTTGTGCGAACTTATAGGAAGGTTCGTTGAACCCTTTAGGGAGCTTATGTCAGGAAATTGGTCCTCTCCGTCTCGTCCTCCAGCTCCTTCTCCACTTTCTCTCCCTCGCTCTCCCTTCTCTTGAGCCAACTCAAGTGAGCCTCTTCCTCCTCCTTCTCCCTCTCCTGCGCTTGCTTCATCCTCTTCTCCCGCTTCCTCTTTAGCTCCTCCTCTATACTTTCTGCCTCACGAACCTCTCCCTTCGCCTTCCTCACCCCTACCTCCACCTCTTCCCAGTCCAACTCCCAGCCGAACCTTGAGTCCTTTTCCTTTAGTTGTACAGTCAGTGCAGCTCTCTTCTCCTCCAATTTCCTTCCGATCTCTCGGTCCTTCTTCTCTTCCTCTATGTCTTTTTCGTCTAGCCCATCCTTCTTCTCTCTCTGCCTTGCTCTTGCCAAACTCTCCTCCACCTCCTTGTCTTTGTTCACTTCTCTCTGTTCCACGCTGATCCTCTTTCTCTCCCTCATCGTTTGCAGATATTTGTCTTTCGAAGGCAGAGGGTAAGGAAGAGTCGGTGGGAGGGGCGATGACAGAAGAGTAGAAGGAGGATAGGTGCCTCTCAAACATAGAGGGAAGGGCAGGATGAAGGGGAAGAAAACGAACGCAATAGGGAAGTGTCTGGTGGAAGAAACAGCGGAGTAGTGAGATGACAGGGAGGACAGGGAGGAGAGGGCGAAGGTGGATGCCTCGTTGTCTAGTCACATTGACAAAGACCTAGACACATCGGTTCTCTTTCACATCCACTCCCTTCTTCTCTTCCTTTCCCTGCCCCAGCGCCTTCCTCCTCTCTTCCAGCCCATTCACAACGGAGGAAACAGACTCGAAGCAGAGGGAGAGGGACTGTCCGTGAGAAATACACACAGAGGAGGAGGCGGAGTAAATGGTAGAGATCACGTCGGAGAAGGAGAGGGGGAAGGAAGAGGCGGGGGGAGAGGAGGAGGAAGATGGCGAGTAGAGAGAGGAGAGAGGAGAGGAGAGAGGCGAAGACTTTGTGGCGTTGAGAATCGCAGAGACAAGGGCAGACGAAACCCCAGCAGATATTTTATTCGTGTAGATATTTTATTTTTTCCGTGACTTCCTTTTCCTTCCTTCTACTCACAATGAAGTGTATCTTCGGGACAGAAAGCAGAGGGGCGGGGGCAGGTACGGCGACCACAGGGAACTTCGCAGACTGTCCACAGAGGACTCGATCGCATACGTACTCGGAGGAGGAGAAAGGGGGCAGGGGAAGGGGGGAGGAGGGGGGTTGCGTGGGTCTATATCTGGGGAAGGTCCAAACCTCAACACCCCATTCCTCTTTGACTGGGCAGGGGAGTCAGATACGTTGCGGAGGGCATCCTTTATGGAAGAACGAGTCACGGATGTGGAGAGAGGGAAATGAGAGGTAAGGACAGTTTCTTCCTTTCATTTTTCTTGACAGCCTCCTCTAGTTTCCCTAATTCCTCTCCCGCCGAGATTCCCCCGAATACAACTTCTCTGAGGAGAGAGGGAATATCCACCTGCTCCTTTGGTACCTTTTTTCTCCTACTTCCACCGCCACCTTTTCCTCCAGCTTCTTGATCACTGCTGCGTCGAACAGTCCGCTGTACTTTGCGCTGGAGTGCTTGCCCACCTTCACCTTGTACACATACTCCTCCCCCATGAAGAAGATCGCTGTGGGGTCGGTGAAGCCGTGGAAGAGGTGTGAGTGCACAAGAGGGACCATCTCCTTGTAATCGCACGCAGACGTGGCTAGCGTACACAGGAACCATGAAGCCGACCTCACTGGAATCCTCCGAGAGGTCAGAGAGAGGGAAGAGAGGCGAATGGGGGAATACTAGACAAGTGCTTGCTCGACATGCAGTTCGTGATGTTGCATGCGTTTGCACACGACGCTGGGGTGCTGCGGAGTGCCTCGTAGGGGCGCGAGAGTAAGGCGCCGTTATCTAGGACCTGGACAGGATTGGGAGAGAAGGGGAGTGAGGAGGGTGTACGACAGAGAACGAGGGTTGTAGAATTCGGACTTACCCAGTAGGTTGTTTTTCACGGGATACGTCATGAATGTCTCTAACTCGTCCATGTTAATCCAATCTCTGTAGTGGAAGGGTACATACAAATTCTCCACCGCCTCTGGCCCTCCTGCTGAAATAATTGACTCTAAAAGAGATAAATATGAAGCTATTGTGGCACCCGCATCCACGTCTCTCATAGAATGTGTTGCAGCCTTTAGTAACTCGGCAAAACTTTTGACGGAGCTATTACCAATAATGTCAGTCATTGCCTCAGCAACTGTTAGCGGAAAGTGGCTAGCCTCCTCAAAACGGTCAGAAACACATTCTGTCGTCTTATTTAACTCTTCACATTCAGTATATAGCTTCATCTTATTATATAACCAACGAGTGTCCGTGTAGTTGTGAATCGAAAAAGTTTTAGTTTCGTCTTCTTCGACGGGATATAAACTATGAAGGCCTCGAATTTTAGCCTCTTCAGATTCATAGTTCAAAAACGCAATTACGGTAACGCAAATGAGACTGAAGAGAAAAACATAGCGTACGCTAAGATATTTACAGTACCTTGTGTGCATTTCCCTCCTAAAATATGGAGTAAAAGCAAACTTATTACTACAGCAAGACAACATCCAAGCTGTGTCATTGGTGATACGTTGCCATACCAAATTTTTCATTATTTAGGGCCCCTGGATTTGGGCATCTAATTTCACAGTCATTTTACTTACGAACATGCACTTTTTTTATTGTAAAATTATAGAGACAACACGGGTCAAAAGTATGTTGGTATTCTAAATTTGTGAATGTTTATTACAAACGAGTAAACAGCATTTTACTAAAAATTCCGGGCATATTCCATAATTATTTACAATTTTCCTACCATTTTTAACTCTTCTTTTCAAGTAATTGACGAAATCCGTTTGCGACTATAGTGAGCTCTAAAAATTTTTAACGGCATTAAAAATATTCTCGAATTGATGTTTTTATTATATAACATTCAAATTGAGAAACAAGAGGATGGAGCGACAGGTGTGAATCGTCACTTTTCAGAATGAGGTGTGTGTGTGTAAAGGCGTATAAAATATATATTCATCTAGTCCTAAAAATATAATTATGAAAGAAGTTAACGATATACACTATGCCGAGGAGGAAACACACAAATTAATTCGAAGTTCATTGAGTTACAGGATATATATGCAATATTGTGTTCGCTTATCTCACATCTAATTTTTGCAAAGCGCAACTATCCCGTTTTTTAATTATATATTTACAAACACTTAAGCAAAAGTGGAGAAAATTAGCCAATAATTTCTTACCAACATTGCATTCGTATTCAAATATCAGAGATGGATGTACTATTCATTTCTTTTGTGTAATAAAGGTGCGTAATAGCTAGTTTTATATAGATTTAGTGATGTATCGATGCGTGGAGCCAGATCCAGTACGTATATATATAACATGAATATATATTATGAATAAAAATGTGTCGTCACAAAAATTTAGACAAAAACAACATATTACATGTATATACAGCTGTTTGCAAGAACAGAGAGAACTAGATGTAAGGAACCCTCACGAGATAAGTTCATTTCTAAAAAAAAAACAATATATTGCAACACAAAAGGAACCTCCCTTTCTCCGCCCCTTCCACCTGCCCCCTCCTCCACAGAGGAGCCGAAAGACGCGTGCATGAACGAAACAAATATTAAATCACTCTGTTCTTGATTCTCAGTTTGAATGCATAGTTTGTTTTGTTTAACTTAAAATAAACCAGCCATACAACGCTCACTGCGAATGTTCAGCATTTTTTAAACATATTCATTCGTCTTACGATAGATGTAAAGATCCGAGGCTACAGGGTTAAGGACAGTATTGTGATCCTGTTTCAGTTCGTGCCAAAAAGTTTGCAAATTACGTGAATATGTCGAGCGTGGTCAATTATGCCACGTCAAGATGCGAAAAACTAAGCGTTGTTGATCCGTGGCTCAGGCTCCCAAGAGGGGACAAAAGGACTGTGAGTGATTTCTACCTAACCTTGTGACGATGTTGGATGTTGACGATAAGCTGCTCTCGATGGAAAAATCAATCTCCTGATTAAGTGCTTTCTCATCCTCTTCAAGGAGTTGAGATATGGTAGGTTTTCGTCTCCTTGTTCTAGGTAGACTTGACGCGGCAGCCAAAATCATATCGAAAAAAAAATAGTCATATATTGAATGTTCATACACGTTGAGGAAATTACATATAATACATTTAATTTATGACTTATTGTTACATATACTATGGAGATATGTTTGATCGAGGCAAATATGAATGATTTACTGGACATCAACAATCATACCACCTCGCTTTCTACCGTGGATAGTTAATAAGCTTAATTTCTTGAACATTCAACATCCACAATCTAGAATTTTCTACCACAATGATCGCAAGTCGAAATAAACTTTCTTTGATTTAAGTTTAGAACACTCCCCCGAGGTGGAATTCCACCAAAGAGCAAATGACTTTTCTCAAACCACGTTCAACTCGATAATTTTCAAACATTTATCCCAGAACATGCCAGTAATGTGTTACCTTTGAATATACATAATTATAGTGTTACAATGATTACTACAACAGGTCATATAGAGCCAGCCACATAGAATTAAAATCAAATTTCTATGTGTAGCTTGTTCTTCACAGAAACCAACAAACAGAAAAACCTACAATATACATGTGATACCACACACAACTCGACGAAATAAAATATATGCCAATCCTCAATCTTCAAGGTATCAACCATCAAATCATATAGTTCATTAGTTCATCTCGAGAAATGTTAGATTCGTAACGGAAAGAAGATCCTCTCCTCTGTAAGGAGATCAAATTAGAGTGAAAATTCTTAGCTGTTCACATGAATAATAATTTCAAATAACGGGAACACATATACACTATTGAGGCAGTTATGCACTCGAAATGAATATCCAATTTCCTACATGCACAGACACTGGTAGCTTCATTTGCCCTGCAAACCTTCTTTAAAAAAATCTGTAAAAAGAGAAAAAAAAAAACGATATCTCTCGTCATCATTTGTAAGCATAAGGTTGTATTAAATTTGTGATACAGATAGAACAAGATTCAGTCAGCACGAATCCACCGTTTACCACATTCACAAACTTCCTGTATGCCTCATCGCAACTACCGACTCATTTCCGTACTTTTTGCATGCATAAGTTTAAGCTTCAAACATTGATGCTTCTGTCATTGAATGCAGAACAATTGGCCGCGCGTGCTATGCACATTTACTCTTTTCAATCGTCACATCATTCGTTGCGTGAAACATTTGCTCTAGGGCTATACAATAACATAATGAATGCTCTATCCATTCTCTTCTATATGGGGTTTGAGCCTGTTTTCAAGTTCGCAATCCCCACAAGTATTTCTTTCAATTGCTTCTCTGCCATATGTATGTAGTTATTATTTTTTTCCTCTGCACTTGCTCGCTTAATTTATTTCGCATCCCCCACACCTTATAGCTAAATGTATATTATGCGCCGATATTCTATTGTGTATGCGATCAGATACATGTTACTTACTCCCGTGAGAAATGCTCTATTTGAGTATGTTTCTCAGCACATAGGGAGAGAGGGACCTACTTGACCGTAGCGTCTGTAGTTGTAGTGTCATCTACGCTAATAACGATATACATAATAATCAACATACTTTCTAATTACGAAAATCGTACACAATATAGAAATAGCGTTCGGGAGTATGAGGAAGGTTTATTCGGTTTAAATAGTTATGGAAAGAAAACGTTGCTTTATGAAACTCCAAAAGATATCTACGACTTTAAAAAGATTCAGAGAGAACGCAGAGAAACCATCACATTCTTTCGCAGACCTTTCTACACACTGTATTACTTCTTAGAAGGTGTTGAGACATGCAGGATTTTCTTTGTTCGTGCAAGTGAGTTCGCATCGCATAACGACTTGTGTGGTGTTGCCGGTAGTATGGCTCTGGGCTATAGGGTCTTTCATTGATGGTCCTCACCAGTATCTATGCGAGGTAAACACATATCTTGCCTGCTCTGTCCACTATACTTACGCGCTATTTATTAAATTTGCGACGGAGCTCTTGATCTTGGTATTCAGTTCCGGTTTGTGCATCCTTTTTTCTTTCTTGCTCCTCATTTGTTTCCATTTTTGCAACCTACTTGCACACCGAAATTTCTCCCACTAATTGTACCACTGCCTCCTATACGCTCATCACGCGTTTCTTCTTGTGGGTTGAATCACCCGTTGGTTTGGCTTCTCTGCTTTTCTCGTCGATTTCACACCGATTTCTCTCCTCTTCCTTCCTCCTCTTCCTTCCTTTCTTGTACTTAAGTTGCTGGAGTTCTCCGTTTCGTTGGTGATTTGGTGGGTGGGACTGGGGATTCTGTCTTCGGTCGGGTTGGGGACTGGGATTCACTCGGGAGTATTGTTTTTATTTCCTCACATCATGAACATTTGCCTTGCATCGAACAAGTGCCATGGAACCAACTTTGACTCTCTCTCAGATATGTGGTTCTCTTCTTCTGTCGACGCATTCGCTTGCACCCCTCCGTCTCACTCTTTCTCTGCCTCTGCCACCATCCTCTCCTCTCTCGCTTCCCTTCCCCTTTTCTCGTCCATTCTCTCTGCCCCCACCCTTTCATCCCTCTCTTCCCTTGCCTCTGCCTCTCCCTTGCCCTCTTTCTACTCACGCATCCTTTTTCGCCCTCTTCTCCAAGGCTTTCCTGCCAGCTTTTCTCTGGGGAACGGGCACTCTGCAATTGGAGAAATCCCCCCTTACGCTATATCGAAGGCTGCCACACTAGCAGGAGAAAAGAATGCGGAGCTGGAGGAGGACGAAGAGGAGGAGGAAGAGGAGGTGAGGGAAATCAAGGAAAGAGAGGAGAGGGAGCTACACTCTGGGAAAAGGTAGGGGAAGGAGAGGTGGAGGGGGAAGGATCGAGGGTGGAACAAAGGGAGAGGAGGGAGAGGCTGTACTTCTTAAAGGAAAAAGGAAAGCAAAGAAAGAGAAGAAGAACGATTCGATAGAAAAAATGAAGGTAAGTTCCTTGCACACGCAAGAATAGAATTTACTCTTACTGCATTCAACTTTCTTCTGCTCTTGCTTGCATATGCTTGATTCTTGTTGTGCTTCGGAGCTACTCGATTTACCGAACGTTCTACCACTTCGCAATTATATTTGTTTAGCATGTATGTCTTCATTGCATGCCACATCTTCCTGGAGTGATACGGGACTCTCACCATTACACCCTTACCTCCCATGAAACGTTTGTTTGCATCTATCATATGGTTGTTTAATACTGTCCCCTTCTCACTTGTCTCACTGTTCTCTCCTTGTTCACTCCTTACCCATCTTTTCCGTTTTCCACCCCTCTCCGTGTGCACTCCCTTATCCCTTATTCACGTCCTTACCTTCGTCCATTTTAACCCTCCCATCCACTCTCCTTGTCCCCTACTCCTACTTCCTCGACCTTTCCATTCTTTTCGCTTCCTTCATTCGTCGATGTCCCTTTTTCACTCCTTATCCCTTTCCCTTTCCCCTTCTCCATCCCTGCTTCTCCATCCCTGCTTCTCCATCCCTGCTTCTCTATCCTTGCTTCTCCTTTCTCCCTTGCCTTCCCCCCCTTCCTCCTTTCCGCTCCCCCTTCTTCCTTTCTCCTCCCCCCTTTCTCCTTCCCCACCCTTGGTTCCTTGCTCGTTCATATCCCCCCTACCCTTCCTTCCTTATCCATCCCGCTCCCTTTCCTCCTTTCCTTCCTTTCATGCTCATCTGCTTAGGCGTGGATGATTCATTTATTGAGGACTTATGGGTTCTGGGGGGTGTTGTTGTTCTCTGCGTGGCCGAATGCTATGTTTGACATGTGTGGGTTGTGTTGCGGTCACTTCCTCATGCCCTTCAACACCTTCTTCGGCGCTACCTTCGTAGGAAAGGCCCTCATCAAGGTCAATATGCAGACCACAGTCTTCATCTTCCTTTTCTCATCCTACCACCTGTCTCTCCTCCTTTCCTTCGTCCACTCAGTCTTCCCCGAGTCGTGGTCAGTTTCCTTTATTTCCTTCTCTTCAGATCTATTCTATTGCTTATCTTTTCTTCCATGCTTTCAACTCCCTTTACTAGCATCTATACATCCTGTTATCTGTCTAAAGCTTGGTCAACCCCTTGCTTCTTTTCTTTTCGAACGCGCGTCCTTTCTCTTTGCCATACTCACCTTCTGCTTCTTCCTCTTCATCTCGCCCTATTCTGTTTGTGTGTTTCCTTATTTCCGTGCATACCCGTGTTCCTGTAGGCAACTACATTCCAAACTGTCTTCCGTGATAGAGAAGGTGAGCCAGGGATTGGTGCTGAACTCAAAGGAAGCTGCGAAGAGGTCAAGTCTTACTCAAGGACAGGCGTTGGGGGAGATGGGGATCAGAGTCAGCGAAGACGATGCTATTAACTCAGTTGTCGAGCAACAAGTCTCGGAGGCCCTTTCTCCCACTGCTTCGTCCTCCTCTTCTCCTCTCGTCAACCCTTTCCGCCTTCGCCAAGAACGCTTGGGGATACGCCATGTTCGTCATCATCGGCCTTTTTGTTGTCTCCTGTATCAATCAGTTTGCCCAGTCGAGGGCTGCGGAGGAGGATGAGGCTGAGATCGAGGCAGAGCTGCTCAAGATGAAGAAGGATGGATTGTTGTCCCTCAGACCTGCTTCTCACTTCCCCAACCAGACTCTCCCCTCTCCTCTACCTAAGCCCTCCAAGCTGTAGACTTCGTATGACTCCGCCCTTCCTTCCTACCCGTCTCTCACCTTAGACCCTCCCACACTCCTCTAGACCACTCACTCTCTCCTATTCGCTCTTATTCTCTTCGTTCGGTGCCTTCATTTCTCACTAATCATTTCTTCTGCTTATGAGTGCTCCACCCCCTCTCCCATCCGCATTCTAAACTTAATTATAGTAGTTTTTACATATATCCATGCATGCATATCATTTTTCATGGGCTCGTTTTATGTCCTTATTTATTTCGCTTTCACAGTCAGTATCGATATAATCTTCTCCTCCTGGCTCTTCACGCCCTTTGCAATTGTCTTCTCATTTGTTCGTATTTGTCTAGTATTTCTTTACATTTGTTTTGCGTTTTGTCAAGTTCCATGTACATGATTTTTCAGTAGAGTTATCTATTCCAAATACCGAGTATTATACGTATTTATATAAACACCTGCTTACTATTTCACTCCGAATTCGACATATCTTTTTCCGACTGACACGACACATAGTAGGGTCTGCAAACTCAGAACACAACACAGAGATAGATTCGTTTGACTTGAATGTTCAGTGCATGTTTTATAAGCTGGATTATAGACTTGATATTGTACACATTCGATGCGTTATACTTTATTCGAGTCTTCAATACTACCGAACACTGCATTGCACACGTCTGGCGAATACAGAGGAAGGTGAGACACACCGAAATAACAACGCTTGCCTCGCACTCATGAACACCGAGATGCGAGATGCGATCATTCACAAAGAAAAGTCTTTGAGAGAAGGGAGTAAACAAACGTTGAGAGAGGGAACTGGATATGGGTGCAGTTAAGGAGTTAAAACATTCAGCCTTGGAAAACAACGTGCACATCGACAAGATCCTCTCTCTAGTTCTATATGCGTTTGGCATGCAAACACATGCAAACAGCGATTAAAAATACGCAATGATACAAACAGTTAATAAAATAGAAGCAGTGCAGACACCACTGATGGAAGGCGCAGGCCATATCAACACTTAACAATTGATACACACACAGCGCAACACAAGGTACACATATGCTGGATGGGAGTATATACGGGCTAGATATACAATACTGGAATAATAGATAGTGACGACAAGAGAAAAATAACAGAAGAGAAGAAAGAAGGAACAAGAAGAGAAAAAAGAAAAGAAAAGAGAAGGACAAATATCACCAGGATTCCACTGCTACTGCACTGGAAAACGGAGGAGCCGAGAAAGACTGAAGCTTAGATGAAGATGTTGAGGTTCTTCCAGTTGTTGGGGTCGGGGACGGCCCAGTCACAGTTGGCCTCAACACCGAGGTTGTTGATGCCTCTGATCAGTTTGAAGTGTCCCTTTTCTCCCCAGTACGTTCCCCAAGAGTTCCTTCCAATCCAGTACTTGACTCCATTCTCCTCTCCGAACCCCAGGATCTCGATCTCATGATCGAGACTGACTGCTCCAGTGTGGTCAACGAACACTCCACTAGAGTATGCCTCAAATTCATCAGTCACAGCGATTGTGCACGCGATGGGTCCTCTCGCAGCGATCTCTGCTAGCATGTTCGCCTCCCCCTTCACCTGTCCGTACTCGGATGCCTTGTATCTGCGAGGGTTCTTTACCACCGTGCAGTTTCCGTGGGCGCAGACCCTGCAGAGGTTGATTGCGCTGCACTCCTGGTCCTTCGCAACGTAGTTCATGCAAGTATCGTCGGTCGCTCCGTGGAGGTGAAGGAAGTTGTTGGCTGCAGTAGGATCTCCTCCGTGGCACCCGATCGTGTCGTTGGCGGTGACGCAGTCGACGAGGATCTGGGGAGAGAGCTGCAGGTCAGGGAACTCCCTCTTCCTCAAAAGCTTCATGCGGTCTGAGAGGGCGGAGGTAGTTGCATGTGCCCAACAGGACCCGCAGTACTGAGGGATGTGTTGGTTGCGGTCGATAGTGGTGTAGTCCAACCCAGAGATGTTGCGGGGGTCGTAGGAGGAGGGTAGCTGGGAAGATGAGAGGTAGGTGTGGGGGAGGGGAGAGGTGACGACGGAAGACTTGGGGAAAGAGTGTTTAACTTCCGATCCCTTGAAGAAGGTTCCCTTTTTCACAGTGGGGTTCGTCGAGTAGATTGAGGGAGAGACTGCGCGGGCAGAGATACGGTTAATACGGGGGGACACCGAGGAGGAGGAAACGGGGGAAACGGGGGAGATGGGGGAGGAAGGGAAGGCATAGGACCCCTTGGGGAGCGTGAAGGGGTTGTGTTCAGCAGAGTATCCGTTTCTCTTGAACACAAGGTTTTCGTTGTGAATCAGCTCTGAGGGGAGTACAGGGACAGCAAAGGAACAGTCAGCGGTGAGTCCGTAGTCCTCTCCGTCCTTGACTGAGATTCTTCCGTATCCCATTTCTCCCCAGATAGTTCCATTTGAGTTTCTGATCCTCCAGTACTTCTCTCCTCTGTGCTCTCCCCACCCTACAACAGACACCTCGTGGTTGAGGGCACAGGACCCCTTGCCCTTCAGCACTCCTCCTTTGTATGTCTTGAATGCATCGTCTGCGCAAATCCCGCAGGAGATGGGCCCCCTCGCGAAGATCTCAGCCTTGACCTCTCTCTCTCCTTTCACTCGTCCGTACTCAGACACAGAGAAGTTGTACCATTTCTTGATAGGCTCACAAGCCACATCGAACGTAGCACACGTCTCACACACTCCGAAGGGCTTGCAGGTGCGCTGGTCGGCTTCGTAGTTTTGGCAGGTCTCGTCAGCGATTCCCTTGGAAATGTACTCGTACACCTCGCTGGGGTCTCCTCTCTTGCAGTTCTCGGTCTTTCCATCGTTGAGACAGTTAATGAGAACCTGGGGAGACAGGTTGAACTCGGGCCAAGCATTTTTGCGCAGGATGGCGATACGGTCAGATATGGCTGAGGTGGTAGCGAAGGCATAGCTGCTTTCGCAGTGCTGGGGAACGTACTGACTACGGGTCATAGTAAGGTAGTTCTCTCCATTAGCATATCCCCAGTCGTACCAAGAAGGGATGTCCTTCTCAGAGATGTACGTGTGAGGCAGAGCAGACTTTATCAACTCTCCATTAGCCCATGCGGCTGTAGTAAACATAGATACGAGTAAACGAAAGCACACAGATTTAGAACAAGAGGGAAGGATAAGCGACAATTCCAGTAAAAAGAACAAGCCTACTGTGTTCAACACGCAGATGCAATAACTACAAACTTGCACACACGCAATAAGACAGTGTATATTATAAATAATCAAAGTCACATCATATGCTATTTAAGCGCGTTATTGTGTATTTAGACTAGTTAAATTTATCAGCGTTACATTCTTGAGGTGAAACGCAAAGAAGAACATACAACGAGTTCGTTTGCAATTATTTTTCAAGGATAGATGCCATATAAAAGGTCTCTGAATGGCCATTCATTCAATGCAGACGCGCGTATACTCCGTTCACTTTGCATTTTATAGTTACGCGGTCCCCACTGAGGATGCAAAAATCAAGGGAAGAGCCTTGCATGCGCTCAAAAAAACAAAATACGAAATAAGCAATATAAATAAACAACACCTACCAACTGGAACACGGTCAGCATTTCCAAACTGGACTAGAGCCAGCAAGGCAGAAATAAGAATAAGTAAGCTTGTCATTTGAGCTTCCAACACTTCTTTAGTTCAAGTCTGGGGCGTGAAGTTAGGAAAATATCTGCATTTACGTCACCCATAGATTCACGTGCCAGAAAGAGAAACAAAAATAAAGAACAAAAAAGAATACCCATACATGCCTCTAATTTTCTCCATACCTCTATTATGCACGTAATCCATTATTGCCAATGCTTATTTAACATTTTTTGTAAATTGAGTATGCAGTTTCATTACTGCGCGCCTTTGGTATTGAGACCATTTATTGAAACGAAATATTCAGTCATAAAGATAATCAAACGTGCACCCTTACAAACATTTATTCAATTATTATGCCATACTTGTCAAGGTGGCTGTAGCTCAAATGGTAGAGTACGTGCTTAGCATGCATGGGGCAGCGGGATCAATGCCCGCCAGCTACACTTAATTAGACTTCGTAGCAAAGTGGTCAACGCGGGTGATTAGAAATCACCTCCCTATGGGGGCATGGGTTCAAACCCCATCGAAGTCGTTTGTTTTTTTCTTCGATCTAATTAATTTATTTAGTATGTCTAGTAATTGTTGTACTTGGGAGTCGTTATATGTCTATTGGGCTATATTAGACTTCCGTTACCAGTGTTGTACATTGGAGATTGCTTGATTTTAACTGCTGAATAATGCATATTCGTTTGTTTTTGCATTTTTTGTTCCCAGATTTTTTTTCGAGAACATCAACGCACATGTTGTGCAACAATGCTATTATTGTTGTTGTCTGTTTGATATTATATTTTATGTTTTGCTGCTTCTTTTATGGCGTGAGACTACATATTCATAACTTGCTCATCTTCATCAGTTCCATACTTACCTTTCTATTGACATGTATATGCTGTTTTTTCTTTCTTACTAAGCATGAGCACAGCCGCAGAAAGAGCAGCGGCTCGTAGAGCCCGTATTTTAGCGAGGGGAAATGATAGAATGGCTCTAGTCACGGGCCAAATTAACATGAGCACTTTTGAGAAGACTGAGTCAGCTGCTTCGGAAGATGCTGCCAAGGGTGAGGACAGTAAGGTGGAGGAGAGTGTTGATGTGAAGAACGGCGAAGAGAAAATTGAAGAGATTGAGGCGAAGGGAGCGAAGGATAAGGCACAGACTATCATCGCCCCTGTTTCAACCGATAAACACATTTCTGCGAATGACGCTAGTACGACGGGAGGGTCACCTTCTTCAGTCCCCGCTGGCTCTGGAAAGTGCGACTTGTCTCTGAGCGGAGGAGATCCTGAAGCAGTGATCAGCCCAGAGGGAGAGGAGGACGCAGCGACTGAACAGCGCTACAGAAATATGATTGAACAGGACGCTAACAGTTTGTTGCAGGAAGAGGAGGAAAAAGCGTTGGAGTTGCAGCTAGAGAGGGATATAGAAAATGCAGCGAGGGAAGTTGTGGAGAATGGAAAGCAAACAAAGGGAAAGAAGGAGCAAGAACAGGTTGAGGAGGACGATGACGCAAAATTCAACGAAAGGATGAAATCTCTGCTGAAGAACAAGGGAGGAGTCGATGGGGCATACGAAAAGGTCGTCGAAAAGCAAGCCAAGACATCTTCCTCTTCCACTCCGTCTTCTTCCTCTTCTCCCCCCCACCTCCTCTACTCTTCGTTCCGGTTCCTCTTCGTCCTCGACTCCCTCCTCCCCATTCGGTGCGTCTTCCTCCGCCATCCTGAACCCGTTCTGCCTTCCCCCGGAACAAATGAATGCTGCATTCGGATTGAACAATTCCCCTTTCCAACACAACAACGCGTTTAACCCCCAGCAAAACCCATTCGGAGGGTTCGGGGGCCCTTTCGGGCAAAGCAACCCATTCGGGATGGGCGTAGGGCAGGGGGAAGGGCAGCGCACGACCCCTTCGCCCCCTTTGCCCCTCCCCCTGTCTCTTCCTCCGTTGGACAGACCGCGATTGCTCCCTACCAACCCTCCCCTGCGATGAACCCCCTCGCCCTGCTCTCTTCCTTTGGAGGCTCCCCCTTTGGCGCCTCTTCCTCCTCCCCCTTCTCCTCTCTCAACCCCTTTTCATCAAAATCCCAGAAGTTCAACTACGTTGAGAGAATCTCCTTCTTCCTCATCTTCATGTTCGCCCTCCTTTCCTCTCTCTTCCTCCCTCTCTCTGACAACGTTCCTCCAGTGCACAACTTCCTCTCCTCCCCTTCCCTCCCCTTTAGCTCATACATCTCCTCCTCTCTCTCTTCCTTCTCCTATACTCTCTCCTCATACCCCCCATTGCCTCTGCCCTCTCTTACGTGTCCTCCTCCTCCGCAGGTTCCCTTCTCTTTCCTTATTTCTCTTCTTTCTCTTCCTCTGTCTCGTCCACTCTCTCCTCCTCCCCTGCCTCCCTCTTCTCCTCCTTTTTCCTCGGAGACTTCTTCGTCTTGATCGTGGTTGGGGTCATCCTTATCCAGGTAATATACGCTTCTCTGCTTGAGTCACTAGATGACTCCGCTCTTGAGGCCAGAAAGCGTGCAAACTTCTGCCCATGAGTAGCACATCGAGTTGAGAACAGAGACATAACAGCAGCATACACTGCGTTGAATGCTACTCTCACGCTATAGTCATCCGGTTGCCACTGTACATAATGCACCATATTGTGTATCCCCACCCTTGTATTAATTTTCGATAGTTTCTGTTCATTCATTAGTAGCTGCCATTCGTTCGTTCTAATCTTTTTCATTTCCTACTTGATTCCCTTCTGTTTTCTTTCAACTCTCTACTCCGCACTATTTTCTATGCTAGGTATGCACCCGTGTGTTCTTTTCTTGCTTATCGATATTTTCTTCGTCCCTCCGTCTCCCCACTGAGTCATCTGCTATCGACTCTCTCATTTCTCTCGGCCACGGGTTCAAGTCCCTCTCTGCCATGGGTGCAAACGCAGGGGGACCAGCGAACGCGAACAACACCTCTAGTCCCATTGAAGCACTTGTCAACAAGGGTCTTAGCCTCCTGCGTGTGCTTTCGTATGTCCTGTACTTGTTTTCCTTCGCTAGAAAGGTGGGAGATGGGGTCGCAGTCTGCATCTTCACTATAGTCCTCTCGCTTGCGGTCAGGGCCTTGCTGGCCAACTAAGCTAGTGCAAGCTATGACGTACACATATATCATCAGATGCTAGAACCAGTTGCGCATCTTCTGATTGATGTTTATCTTGGGCTTCTGAAAACACCTTATTTATTTTGTCATCGCACACTAGGCTAATATTTCCATTTAGTTTTTGTTTTGTTGTAGTTACTGTGCTATACATAGGTTTACATTAAAGAAAACAAAATCCCGTAATGACACACAAACCAACTATTTATTAATGTATGCATGCATTCGTGAGTATATGTCTGTTTTGCAGATGTCGCAGTCTTTTAAGTGTCTAGAAGATGAGTGTCGCAATTTTCCTTTACACTCGATTTCTTGACAAAGATAAATCCTCATTTTAATGAAACAAACGAAAAGACTGAACTTTGATTTAATAAAATACCTGCATAGTGCGTACTTGATTCAGCTGTTACAACATACAGGTATGTGTTCATGCCAGTCATATGCACCTTTCACCGTTGATTTGCTCTACGATTTTGAATAAAGATATTGAATAGTCGGATGAAGAGTGAAGCACAACTTAAAGCGAACACTTATTGCAATTTTAAAACATGGGTTCTCCAGGAGGATTTGCTTCAAGATCTCTCATTTCCCCCTGAGAAGGTATTATTATTTTCCGGTGTGTTGATTACTCTTTCAACTTATAATCTTCGCGCTTTTCTCATTAATGACTGCAGCTTGTGCACAAGCACTTTTTTATGGCTTCTAACCATTTCCTGCTGTATGCTTCCTTCAAAATGTGTTAATGACTCAGGGAAGTTTCCCTCTTGACCACTTTGGTGATTGTCAACAACATGTTGAGACCTACAAGACTGTAAGTACCATAGTACCCTTCGCTTGTTATTTTGTCGACTAAGCTTCACTCCTACTTTGCCTGCTCTCCCTCACTCACTTTCTACATCCTTACTTGTGAGAGACTTAGCGACTAGCATGCAATTTGTATCGAAAACCTTTAGCCATTCGAGTGACCGCAAATTTAGAATCCTCAATCTAACATTTCAAAACTTGCTCACTGAATGTGCTTGTGTGGTACTTTGACTCAATGCGAATATGATGTGGGCTCGGCATATCAATTTTCATGTGCAGTGTTTGAAGAGGAACGCAAATGTAAGCGAGGTGTGCCACAACCTAGCCAAAGCGTACCTGCAATGCAGAATGGACTACGGGTTGATGGCAAAAGAGGACTTGCAATTCTTGGGGTTTGACAAGAAGAGACGTACGTTTGTGTTACTCATTACACTGCACATTCGCTCAAAACTTGACTCCAATTAATACTTCATTAGCTGCATGCTCCTCATTAATGACTGCACCTCCTTGTTTTCATTAACATATTCGCAAATCCGTTGGCCTAACTTTTTCTAACTATTCTCACATGCCATGCTATTTGTGTTGTATCTGTGTTCTCACATGCGCTGTATTTGCA
The DNA here is from genome assembly GCA_035043665.1 of Drosophila quasianomalipes. Lineage (NCBI taxonomy): Eukaryota > Metazoa > Arthropoda > Insecta > Diptera > Drosophilidae > Drosophila > Drosophila quasianomalipes. The sequence goes on from JAWNMU010000490.1 coordinate 108,462, forward strand.
TACATAGACTATAACAAATCTACGAACCTTCAGGATGAGTCGTTAGGAGATAAGATGGGACACTTCGGTCAAGATATAACGAAACCTTACATTGCAGGAAGTGCTCGTTTCAGCAAGTGGGCAGAAAAGGACAAGTGAGCGAAGTCAATGATCATTTATTGTAATTTATTAAAAGCTAGTCTGGTCAATTTCCTTTTTTTTTGTTTGTTTGTTTGTTTTTTACTGATATCTACATGGAATGCATGCAATCGAACTTATGGTATTAATATTGTGTTTCGCTTTAAAAATAGTCAGGCGCTACACTTCTTTGTGAACCAAAAATAAATCTTATTCGAAATGTATTTTTATTTCAATATATTGTTGTTGTAGAACAAGACCGAGCCTTTCGCATACATACTCAGTAAACACGCATTAATTCAAAATATGTTAAACATGGGTATAGTACAAGAAATTAAAAAAAAAATCACGGAAGTGAAGGACGTGTTCTATACTCTAATAGGCACAAGCGTAAATAAATGATATTTACGAAATTAATGAAAAAATACGTGTGCAATGTCATTTGTGGTATGCTTTTAATTATTATATTCCAGAATTTTCGAAAGATGATTATCCGCTAGAAGAATAGAGTCGTTCTCTCTCTTTCTCTGTCGACGTGTTCTTAACTCCAACAGCTCATAACTGGAAAGTGAGATATTTGATAAAATATCTACTAGATATTTAGCACGCAGAACTTCATTCTTCATTTCGTTCAAGTGAGATACACAAAAGTCTACTGCATTTTACTTTTCTCATATTCATTTAAAGCAGTTTTATCATCGTGAAATGCACATTTTTAACTTGTTTGACCATGATCTGCGTATCTAATATTTATATCGTGCATTCTTTCACTCATATTCTCACAGACTTTCAAGACGTTCTGCCTTAAGCAAATATTCAAACGTTCTCCTAAGAGGTAAGTCCATTCATGCAGCATTAAAGCCAATTATTCAGTTATACATATAACCGTACATGCAGATTGTTGAAGTAGTTTTTTTTTTTTATTCGGGAAGTTTCCTTTTCCATGCAAGCAATAATGAAACTATTTTTAATTGTGTTTCCCAATGCAGACAAACCTTGCTTGTTGTAGCAACACTTGTAACTATATCAGCAAGGTGAATCGCTTACATGGGCATTCGCAAATATGTATCCCACTTATCACGCGTTTTTTTTTTTTTTTTCTTTTTCTTTTTTTACATATCTCCTTGCCTAACCTCGATGTACTGTTGTGATCTCGATATGCAGTGTTCTTATTTCGCGCTATCTAGACAGCAAATCTATTAACTCAGTTATCACCCCAGTGAAAATATCTACTACAGAAAAGAAAACCATGGTTACTATTAACAACTTCGGACACAAAGAAAACACCTTCAACGAGGAAGAGGCCAAGCAGGCTACTTCCTTTCATGAGTCCTTCACCACTCGTTACGTCGAGAAGCGTGTTCTTAGCCGCCTCCAGTCTGATGGAGACGGAGCTGACGTTCGCCGCTCTATCGGCAACCCCCAGATTAAAAACCTGGATCCCTTCCTCATGCTTGATGAGTTCCTCGTGAAGGCTCCTGGAGGATTCCCCGGGCACCCCCACAGAGGATTCGAGACTGTGACTTACATGCTTCCTTCTACCGAGGGGTGCTTTAAGCACGAGGACTTCAAGGGACACGTCGGGATCCTCAAGGGAGGAGATGTCCAATGGATGACCGCCGGAAGAGGAATCGTTCACTCCGAGCTTCCTCAGAACGACAAGCTTGCAAGAGGAATGCAGCTCTGGATCAACCTCAAGTCCTCCGACAAGATGATTGAGCCCGCTTACCAAGAGCTCGCTTCCAAGGATATTGCTAAGGTGGAGCACGGAGGAATTCACGCCTCTGTAATCGCCGGGTCTTCCCTCGGATGCACCTCCAAGGTCTACACCAGAACCCCCACCTACTACTCCCACTTCGTAATGCAGCCCGGAACTATTCTCGAGCAGAAGATCCCCCCCACTTGGAACGCTTTCCTCTATGTTCTCGAGGGAGAGGGATATGTTGGAACCAACAAGCACGAGGTTGAGAAGTCTACTTTGTGCGAGGCCCACCACACCATTGTGCTCTCCAAGGACGAAAGAAACAAGGATTCTTCTGCCGACGGAGTCAGAATTGTTGCTGGAGACAAGCCCTGGGAATTCATCCTTGTTGCTGGTGAGCCCATCGGAGAGACTGTCGTGCAGTATGGGCCCTTCGTGATGAACACCAAGGAACAGATCATGCAGACCTTCGACGACTACCAACGCGGAATCAACGGATTCGAGGGAGCCCACGAGTGGAACGGAAACTAAGCCCAGATATTTTAGCCTCTTTTAGTTCTTCTTTCCACGATAGAAGAGAGCGCAAGAGTTCGCGTTTCACCCTTCACCACCCTTCGTTATTCCCGTGTGTATACGACGTGTGATTGAGTGTGTTGTGTCTGAACTATGAAGTGTTTTCTTCTTCCGCGAGTATTGAGGGATTGATCTTTTCGTTTTACATGTCTCGTTTCTCTCTCTCTTTTTGTTTTGTATTATTTTTATTTTATTTGTGTTTTCCTTTTATGCAATGTACGCTATGATATGCTCTGGAAATACATCCCTTCCAGTTGTACACAGATGATCTGTTTCAATAAACTTTAGTTGTTAATGTTGTATGTTTTTATTCTCGTTTGTGCTTTCTTTATACAGTCACCCTTGATTTGCCAATATATACGCCAATGTGCCCTACTGTTAGTACAGGCTGAGATCCTTTGAAAACCTCACCAAGGCGTGTGGTGCTTTTGCATCACGATAACATCCAATTCAAACCTGTTGAATGACTTATACTTTTGCGAGAGTGATTCATGTTGTGGGTCTTTGTGGTGTTTGAAGGGCGTGTTCGTGTTTTACTTCACACCTGCGAATGATGATTTGAGTGAAGCTACTGGTGGGTGTGGACGAGTTGCAGGAGCATTCGCGTCAGTGAGAAGACTATGATGTTGGTGTGGTGACGTCGGATATTGCTCTGGTGTCATGGAATGCCTCTGCAGTTTTTTTTATCGAGCGACGATTGCTGGTGTTACCTTTTTTTCCTGGCACTACGGAGTGGACGAGCGGAGACTTTACGTTGAGTGCATTAGATTCTCGCGGATGGTTTTGTTTGCTTCCGCTGATGTGGAGTGATGCAGAGTGATGTGGTGTGATTATGAGCAGCCTCCGGGCTCGTGTGCTTTCCTTGCATGGTTCGGCTTTATTTTTAACTGTTTCTTTCGTTCGTACTCTTCTTCGTTTTCATTCTTGCGCGCATGCTTTGTAGCGATGGTGGCTAACCATAAGAACAAGTGTGTGAGATAATGTTGTGATATGTCTTTGTTCTCTTCTTTTTTCTCTCTCTTTTTCTGTTGTTTAACAGTGCACGTGTAAGTTGCATTTCCTGTTTGAGTTAGAGCAAGACTTCGACCCCTACTCCAAACCCCAATGAAATACAAAGTTGCAGCAGCGTGCGTTTAGATTGTCTCTGAACAGCACATACGTGCATATGCTGCATGTGCATATACATATACATATATATACGTGTCTGAATTATATTCACTGGTTTTGCATGCATGTGTGATAGTACTACAGTGAAGTCCTGTGGGTAGATGTACAGAAAACGTGGGAATAAGAGAAATGAACAAGTTAAAATATTATTTGTTTAATCATGTGAATACGAAAAACAGAGAAAGATTGAAGCAGAACACCATTTGGAATGTATTTCGCAGGATAAATGCTTATCAGGTGGTATATATACATGTGCTATTTAGGATAGGATTTCACAAACGACTATAAAACACAAGTGAGCGCCGGGTGATCACGAGAAGAAGTGGAGGGGGATTTCTCCCTCAGATAACTCAGAATGATTAAGTTCTGAGTTATTCAGTCCACTATCCGTCCTCTCCTCCCTCCTCTCCTCCCTCCTCCTCTCCTCCCTTCTCCTCTCCTCCCTCCCTCCCCTCTCCTCCCTTCGCCTCTCCTCCCTCTTGATTTCACCTTGGATGGAGTTGAAGGGAACAAGAAGCAGAGGGCTGGCTGTAGGGCGAGGGGAGAGGACGAAGAGAAGGGAGGAGAGGAAGTGAAAGAATAGGGTCTGGGACGAGAAGGAGGCGATGCTTGAGTTGGCCGGGGAAGACTCTCCCTCGCTCGCATGAAGAGCACTCGTCCCCAAGTCGTTCGCAAAGGACCCTTCTAAGTCCCTCCTTCCCCTCTCTCCATTCACACCCCCAAGCCGACCGCTCTGGGCGTTTGCGTCCCTCGTCTTGATACCGTTGATGTTGTTGCTGTGATTATTACTAGTGTTGTTGTTGTTTTCGACCGCATATGACGCATCGTTCATAAATGATAGACCCAGCACAGAACCAGACGAAACGAATGAGTCGGCGAGGGAGTGATCTCCGTGAGGTGAAGAAGAAGATGATGATGAAGAGGAGGAGGAGGAGGGAGGGAGGGGGGTCTGTTTCTTTCCTAAGGTCATCGAGGCAAAGGAGGAAGAGATGTAGTCGTCTGGGAGGGAGGAGGACGAGGGAGAAGCAGAGGAGGAAGATGACGAGGAGGATGAGGAGGGGGGACGGTGTTTCCTCTCGTAGGGTGGCGAGCGCTGTGATTTCGAAAATACCCCTTGTTGTCCGTTGGAGTCCAAGTAGATCTCTCCCTCAGAAAGAGAGGGCCGAGGAAGAGGTAGACGTAGATGTAGGTGAACCAGAAGACCCGTTCAAATCAGTTCTCTCCCTCTGTCTACTTTCCCTTTCCCTCTCCCTCTCCCTCTCTCTCCTTTGCCTTTCTCTTTCCTTTCCTCTAGCTCTATCCCATTCTCCCCCATTCGCCTCAGTGAAGATAGGTGAGAAGAGAGAAGGAGAGTGAGAAGAAGAGGAAGAGGAAGAGGAAGAGGAAGGGTGAAATGAGTGTGGTGATGCACAGGGCGAGAGGAAGAAGAAGAGGAGGAGGAGGAGGAGGAGAGGGATGAAGAAGGGTGTGGGAAGGACAGTTCTCCTGAACTTACAGAAAGAGAAGAGGATGAGAGGGCGTCGGGAAAGACCTGTCCGTCGGAACAGAGAGAGGAGAACGAGGAGGAAGAGGAGGCATTTACGGGGTATTGAGCAGGGAAGGAGGGGGTAGAAGAGGGGGAATAGGAGGAGGAGTGGAGGTGGGGGTGGGGGTGGGGTGGGAGTGGGAAGAAGAGAAAGAACGGTGAGAGACTGTACCAGACGAAAGCGAAGAGTCGGAAATGGAAGTGGAAGATGTGCGAGAAGAGGAAGGGTAGTCAGACGACGAGATGGATGAGGCGGAGTCAGAAGTGGATTCATCGGAAGAGGGGGCAAGGCTATGTTTGGAAATATGAGTGCGCGAAGGAGAGGCAGAGGGAGAAGAAGGAGGGGGAGGAGTAGGAGGAGGGGGTGGAGGAGAAGGGAGAGTTGGAGTGGGAGTCAGAGAGAGAAGAAGATGGAGAGATAGAATGGGAGTGCGAGTGTGAGTGTGGATGCGCGAGGGAGAGAGGGAGTGAAAAGAGGGGCAGAAGAGACCTCCTGAGCTCTCTTACTTCTCTTTCGACGCGTAAAACCACATCTTGTGTTGCCTTAATGTCTTCCTCCGTATTTCTCCCGATAGCTAGTCCCACCTCCCTCTGCCTCACCCTCATTCTCTCTTCCACTCCTAGAATCAGGTTTTCTAGCCTTACCTGTCCTTTCCTCCACTCCCCTCCTCCTCCTCCTTCTGCCCCTGGGATCTCCCCGCCCCTCCTCTCTTCCTCCTCCTCCATCCTCCTCCTCATTTTTTCCATTTCGAGCAGCAACCCCTTCACTTCTGAGAACGAGGACTGCATCTGGTTGACGATGTAAGAGGGGAGACCACGCGTGTCCTCGTCTTGACCTCCCTCCTCCTCCTCCACTCTCCCTCCCTCCCCTTCACCCCACTCTTTTTTCTCAACATCTCACGTCTCTCTTCCTCTTCCCTCTCTCTCTCTCTCCCTCTCTCTCTCCTCTCTCTCTCTCCCTCTCCCACCCTCCGCTCCCCCTCTCCTTCTCTCTCTCTCTCTCACTCTCTTCCTTGGCTTTCAAAGCACCTGTTGCGGCTGCGATAGCAATGATTTCGATTTGAGAGGGGGAGGAGAGCGAAGAGGGGGACAAAGAGGAGGAAGAAGCAGTCGAGGGAACATGTGAAACAGCATTAGTAGCAGCAGAGGGAGGGAGGGGAAGAAGGAAGGGGAGAGGGAAGGGAAGAGGGACAGAGGATGGGCACAGAGTGTGCATGCACATTTCCAAAAGAACAGCTCGAGTGAGAACAAGAATCTCCGCATTCGCCTCTTCTCTCTCTCTCCCTCTCTCTCTCTCTCCCTCTCCCTCTCCCTCTCCCTCCTCTCACTCTCCTCCCTCTTCCCCTTCTCCTCCGCTCCCTCGTTGAGCTGTCTAGCTCTCTCTCTCAATATGAGGTCCCCTAGCTTAGAATTCAATCCTTCCCTCTCCCTCTCTCTTTCTCTCTCCGTCACTCTCTCCCTCTCTCTCTCCCTCTCCCTCTCCCTCTCCCGTCTCTCGCTCTCCTCTCTCTCTCTCCTCTTTTCCTCCTCCCTCTCCTTCCTCTCTCTGTCCTTCCTCTCTCGTTCATTCCTCACCCTTTCCCTCTCCCTTCTCTCCCTCTCCTTCTCCCTTTCCCTTTCTCTCTTTCCCTCTCCCTTTCCCTCTCCCTCTCCCTCTCCCTTTCCTTCTCCCTCTCTCTTTCCCTTTGTTTTTCCCTCTCCCTCCTTTCCTTTTCCTTCCGAATGATTCCCCAGTGCGTCTGCCTCCACGTTCCTCTTTCCATCTGCGATCATACTATCGATTCTTTTCTCGATCGAAGATACATCTACTTCTCCCTCCTCATCTTCGTCCTCCCTCTCCTCTGCCTTGTTCTTCTTCCCTCCCTCCCTCTCAGCCCCAGTCTCCCTCTCGCTCGCCAGCTCCCTTCTCTCTGTTCTTCTTTTGTGATGAAGTCGATGATGGAAGTTTTAAATGAAGGAGGAAGAGTTGAAGAAGACGACACGAGAGAGATGATGGAGTGGAAGAGAGAGGGGGAAGTAACGGATGAAGAGGATGAGGAGGAGGAGGGGGAGGAGGAAGAAGAGAGAGAAATCAAAGACCTGATGAGGGCAGAGAGAGCAGCAGGGGATAGGGACGAGGAGGAAGAGGATGAGGAAGAAGAGGGAGAAGAAGAAGAGGGAGGAAGAGGGGAGCTCAAAAGATGAGTCAGAAAAGGAGGAGGAGAGGGAGGAAGAAAGAGAAGAGAGAGAGGAGGGAGAGAGAGGATGGAGAGAGAAGAAACTGAGTAATCGATCGAAGAATCAGAGAGAGGCAGGCTGCGAGAGTGAGGGCTATGGGAAAGAGAGGAGGAAGAGGAGGAGGAGGAGGAGGAGGAGGAGGAGGAAGGGTGGAGGAGGGCTTTGAGCGCATTGAGAATATCAACGCTCCTCTCTTCTCCTCCCTTGTTCTTGATTCTCGACAGCAACTCAAGTGCCTTCTGTGCATCTGACGAATCGGAGGAGGAGGAGGAGGAGGAGGAAGAGGGGGCAGCAGAAGAAGAGGAAGAGGAAGAGGAAGAGGAAGAGGGATGGGGCGAGTGATGTGAACCGTGATTTCCAAAGACAGGGGAAATATCTTGTAGATACGAGAAGGGAAAGGTCTTGAGAACAGGTCTTCTCCTGCCATCCCTCTCACTCCTGCTTCTCCCCCATCCCCTTCGGCCATGCGCCCCCTCTCCCCCTTTCTCCCCCCTCTCCTCCCTGACCCTCCTCTTCTTCGCCATTAAGGAAGAGTCGGTGAACGTAGTTGGGAGCAGAAGATAGGGATTGAGTGGGAAGAGGCAAGAAAAAGGGAGTGGAAGAGAGAGAAAAGGGGGCAGAGGAGGAGTAGGAAGAGGAAGAAGAGGAAGAGGAAGAGGAAGAAGAGGGGAAGAGCTTAGCGTGTTCCCTCAGCTGTTGATCCTCTAATCTTTCCCTTTCCCTCTCCCTCTCCCTCTCTCTCGCCCTCTGTGCCTCCTCCTCTGCTATCCTCCTTTTCTCCCTCTCCACTTCCGCCCTCACTGTGTTGGTCTTCGCCTCTGCCTGGCTTAATATGAGATCTTTCTCCCATCTCCCCCTCTCTCTCTCTAGCTCTGCCTTCGCCTCGACCGCCCTCCTCCTCCCCTTCTCCCTCTCCAACTCCACTTCCAGGATTTGAGAGAGGGAAGAGGAGGAGGAAGAGGAGGAGGAAGAGGAAGGCGAGGGAGGGGAGAGGAGGGCGACAGAGAAGAGCACGCCATATCAACGATTCCCTCCACAGACGGAATCTGTCTTATTCTCTCGAGGAGGGAGGGCGGAGGCATCGAGTATTGACTGTTTGATACTTCGTCTAAAGCATGCACTTCTTGTGCTCCATATCCTGCTCCTACCCCTACTCCATATCCCATACCCTCTCCTCCCTCTCTCCTATATGGAGTGAAGATCATTTCATCCCGCTCCTTCCTCTTCTTCCCTCCCTCCACCTCACCTTGCCTCTCCCTCTCCCTCTCCCTCTGTTTTCCTCTCCCCTTCGCCTTCTCTGATCTTGATTGAGCAGGAGTGGGAGAAGAGAAGGATGAAGAGGAGGAAGACGAAAAGGAGGAGGAGGGAGGGGAGAAGGAGGGGTAGGAGTAGGAAGAGTCAAGGGAAGTGGGAGGAGAAAGGGCGAACGAGGAAGACGGGGAAGGGGAGGCAGAGGAAGAGGGAGAGGAGAGGGATGGGGTAGATATTTTGGACTTGAAAATAAAAGATGCAACGCGTTCAGTAAATTGCTGAGGAGAGGAGGAAGAAGAGGCGGAAGAAAATGAGGAAGACGAGGGAAAAGAGGAAGAAGAAGGATAAGAACGGGGTAAAGAGGAATGGGGGAGAGAGAAAGGAGACGGTGCTTTGTTTTTCTTTTCTTCTTGCGGTCCTATTCCCGCCCCTACTCCATCGTCCCCTCCTTTTCTTCCATACGCCCCGCCTCCCTTTCCCTTTGTTTTTACGATCCCCACTCCCTTCGCTCCCCACATATCTGTTCCCTCTTCTTTCCCACCTCCACCTCCACTCTTCCTTCCCTCCTCTATCTCCTGCCTCATCTCCCTCTCCCTCTCGCTCCTCTCTCTCTGCCTCCTGTTTTCCTCCTCTTGTACTTCAGCATCCCCTTTCATAGCCAACATAAACTCCTGCTGTGCCCTCTCATCATCATCCTCCCCCACCCCCATCCTCTTCAGCGCCTTCTTCCTCTCTTCCTCCGCTCCTGTAAATCCCTCGACAACAGATGACCGAACAACAGCAGAGTCACTCAAAAGAGAAAACAATCCATCCAGGTCAAGCCCTGCCTTGCCCCCACTCACTTGTTTCTCCTCCTGTGTGCCCTCCCCCCACTCCCACTCCCACCCCTTTCCCCCCTTTGACCCTCTCGTAACTCCTTTTCCTCCCTCTCTCCCCTCTCTCCCCTCTCTTCCATCTGGTCCACCCTTTCCCCTACTCCTCCTCCTGCTCCTATTCCCACCCCCACCCCCATTCCTGCCCCTCCCTCTTCCACCTCTGGCCCCCACCTCTTAGCCTTCAGCCCACCGTCCCTCTCTCCCCTCTCTCCCTCTCTCTCCTTTCTCTCCTCCTTTCCTCTCCTTTCTTCCTGCTTATCTCCCCCTGATCTTCTCCTCCATCTCCTCCTCCTTCTCCTCCTCCTCCTCCCACCCCCCCTCCTCCTTCTCCTCCTCCTCCTCCTCCTCCTCCTCCTTGACTTGTTTTTTCCACAAGTCGTATACTGCACTATCAGGATTCGGGTTCTCGTCCTCCCACTCCCCTCCCCTACCCTCTCTTTCCCCCTCCTTTCCCTCCTCTCCGTCCCCTCTCCTCTCTGTCTCTCCCTTTCCCTTTCCCTCTCCCTCTCCCTCTCTGCTCTTCCATCTGCTCCTCCCCTGTCTTCTTCTTCATCTCCTTCGCACCTCTCTCATTCATAGACAGCAGTCCAATGTACTCACTATCCTTTGCAAACGCACTCCTCTCCCTCTCCCTCTCCCTCTCCTCCCTCTCTTTCTCCTTCTCCCACTCCCACTCCTCCCTTTCCCTATCCCTTCCCTCTCCTTTTCCTCTCCCTTTCCTTCTCTAGCACTCCCATCGCCTTCTTTTCTTCTACTCCTCCTACCCCATCTCCAACCCAACCTGCCCCCTCCCCCAATCCCTTGGTGGTATTCTTAGCGGATAAACCTGTTTTCACCCCCTCCTCCTCTCCCACCTACCCCTCTCCTTCCCCCCATCCTTCTCTTTCCCTTGTTGTTTTCCAAAAGGACTTGTGATATCCTTCTTCCCACTGCTGCTGCGTTTGCTTTTGTCTCCCTTTCCACCCTCCTTTCCTCCCTCCCTCACCCCTCCTTCTCCTCCTTCCCCTCCTTCTTCTCTTTCCTCCCAATATTTTTCCTCTTCTCCTCCAAATCTTTTCATGCACTTCCAACTCCTTCTGTGCATACTCCCTTTCCAGTTCTAACATTCTAAGTCTGTGTCTTAGCTCCCTCTTCCTGTCTTCCTCTGCCTCTCTTAGTGCTATTTCCCCTGCCTCATCCACTCTTCTCAATCCGTCAAAATTATCTGCCCAGTTTTCCACTGCGGTGGGGTATTTCCTCGCTGCAAACACAGCATCCTCGATCATTTGAGCTTCCTCTACTCTTTGCTTCACTCTGTCTTACTCCGTCTAACAATGCCATCTCTCTCGTCGAGTATGCCCGAGCAGCATCCTCTCCAGAAAATGGCGGGAATTATAGTCCTTTCTCCCGCCGCATTAGCAAGCATAGATGCACTAAGAGCATTTCGGTAGGAGGATATGTCTTTACATCATCTGAGTTGGTTTTAATATCATCTGCATACGCACTTGCTTGGCCTGTATCCATTCTACCGAATAAATCAGGCATTGCTTTGTGCCTGTTCTATGAAATATGCGAAAACCATATACAAAAGCCGTACCAAATAGACGATTAAATAACAATATTGATGTCGGTGAAAATGTAGAAATACAAAAACTCTTGGGCATAGAACAATATACAAAAACCATTGTTAAACATTAAATTCGAATAAATTAGCTCTTGAAACGAGCTGTTGTCGTTGATTGTCTCATAAAAAATTCAAATTTAGAAAAATCCGCTTCTCCAGGCAATATTTCATTTTGAATTGATGACAAATAATAGGCTGTATTCAAAATTTGGTTGAAACGGTCATATTGGCGAAACACACATATATGAAACTATGTTTTTTGTGGAATTTTCGGTTTTGAGTTATATTAAATTGAAATAATCATTGCAAATGTACTAATTGTAACATTTTGTTTGTCTCTCTTGATGTGTATGAAAAAAATGTTGGCTATTTTTTGTTTTATTCGGTACTATAAAATTCGTCTGTGAACAAGGATAGGGTAAGCATGAGTGGTGTAGCACAGGAGCAGATAAATGACTCTGTTGGGAAAGCAAGCAATGCTGACAATTCCAACTTGAACACGAGTGAGAATATGTTTGAGGGTGACGATGAAGACGAGTCTGTCCCTACAGAAATCGACCCAGAAAAGCTCCTTAAAGCATTCAACGACCATAAATTTAATTTCCTCGCTATGAAGAAACTCCTAGATGCAGATACGGACATTTCAGACGATCTGAAGCTGGTGCAGACTCAGTTCAGTAAATTAAAGCAGGGGTTTCTCGCGTTGGAGACAAAACAGGGCTTGATTGAAGCGATAACTTCGGAAGAGAATGTAAGCAAAGTGACAGTGGAAGCAATATCTGCGATGGAAGACAGAGTAGATGAATTCAGAAAAGAAATTAACGTCGTCAAGAAAAACATTGAAGCGTTGAAGAGGGAAATGCGTACAAACATTGCCTCTCTCATATCTCAATATATCAAAGCAGAGCTAAACAAAGCAGAGTTGCTGGATGTGTATGATAGAGGGACTAGTCTCGAAAACAGGCTCGACCTCACTGATATTTTTGCGAAAAATAAAACGACTGCCCAATTTGGAAAGTCGAGCAATGAAGCTTTGTTGTTGGACAGCGCTGCTAAGTGCCAGCATGTGGCGCAGAACCAGGCTAGGATGGGAGATAAGCTGTTACAAGAAGTAAGTCAATTGATCGAAAAAGCGAACAAGATAGAGGAGGATTCAATCTCCCTCCGCTCCATTATTTCAGATATAGAAGACAACGTCAAGAAAGCAGAAGAAGAGGCTGTCAAGTCCACGCCCGCCAAAGCAGAGTTGGAGGAGAGAGTGGAGGGGATGAAAGAGGGGTTGATACAGATGAACACTGCGAATGGGTACGAACTGGATCTAAGCGATCTCGAGAACCACGTGCTGATCGTACGGTTATCTCCTGTCCCCATCGACGAGCAGAGGTGGACTCCTGCTGCGGTTCTTTCCTTTGACCTGGTCCCTCAAAACCACGACCGCTTTATTTCCGCCTCTCTTGTTATTCCTTCGGTGAGTCTCGCCCCCATCGACATGAACGAACCTCTTCTTTATGCACTCGAACTGCAAGACATGTTTTTCCTTATCAGAGAAGCACAACGACTGTGTTTCACCTTCGTTGACTAGGGCGGGTGACAGGAATGATGATATGTTGTTGCCGAGTACCACTCTTTGTGCTCTTTCTCTGTCCTCACCCCCGATCGTTTCTGGAAATCGAATCAAATGCGAATGCTTGTCTCTGGGTGGCTAAACGCGCGTACAAAAACTCATCATAATAAACTTTAACAGTATTTAACAATATTTAATATTTGTTACTAAATGTTGTATTTACTTGTTTGTTTCTTCAGTTGTTATTTATTCGCATGGTTGAAGCGTACACTGGAAACGTTTCTCGTTAATATCTATCTGGTAGGAATCTAAAATACAGTTTATTACAAATGAACAATACAATAACAGCTAATGTCACAGATGAATAAGACAAATAAAGACGTAGATCGCTGAGCAGCATGTAATGCTTGATGCATATAGTCTTCTTCGGGCAGAACTATAGTCCTCAAAGGGAGCATAGCTTCTCCAAAACAAAGCAAAGCATCTTTTGCGTGCATTGCATGTAATCAGGCGAATCAGCGGAAAGAGAGAGCAAGCACAACCTAGTATAAGTGGAGTGTGAACAGGTGCGCATGCATAGAAATGTACGATTACATCTAAGAGAGAGAAGGAAAAAGACGAGGACGAAGGGAAGGGCACAGAGAGTTCATTTATGCCAAAGTTGTTACATTATTATTATAAGCTATATGGGCGGACATAAATAAAAAGATATTGGATATACATACAGATATCATTTATAGAATGAAAAATGAAATTAAGAGGCATGACCATTAAAAAAAAAAATAAAGAAGTGAAAAGTAGAAAAGAAAACAGAAGCCAATTCAAAAACAGTTAAAAATTAGACACATATGTTACAAAGAGCATTTCAAATATAGAATGCACAGCACTGGATGTTGAGTAACGTGGCGAAATGTGGGCAATACGCAAGAAATAAAGATGTGAGATAGGCCAGTACAGATAGTAGAATCAGAAAGGGGGGCAAAGATACGCACAGTTAATGAAATACAGAAATACAGCTCCATTTATATGCAGAGCAGCCAGCGTTCGTCTGCTTGTTGGTCAGAAGAGTGTAGGTAAAATGAAGCAGTCAAACAGTGGAGTGTGTTACGTTGGTAGCGCTGGGATCGGAGTGAGGCTGTTGAAGTTACTTCGAAGGCAGTGCGTTGAGTGCGCTCGTCCTAGTGTTAGATGGCGAGTGAGCAGTGTTTACGAGAGGTAATTGTTCCCTATGGCAGCAAGCGTATCTTCTGAGATCAGGGAGTCACGATCCTCCCTCTCCTTCTTGTTGTTAGGGTCGCCTTGGTTGTTGTTGAGTTGATCGTTATCGTTGTTGGTGTTGCCGCCAGAGTCTTCGATGTTCGTTTCTCCTCCACTGTAACTGCCAGGCCTTTGCAAGGCATGTGACCCTCCACTCGAGGCAAGGAAAGCCTTCGCCTCCTTATCATCAATGTGGATCGACACAGGTAGAGGAGCAATGAGTGGAGCAGGAGCAGTAGTAGGGGCAGAAGAGTTAGGAGAGGGGGCGGAAGAAGGTGAAGAGGAAGCAGAGACTTTGGATTGGAAATGAGAGTTGTGGACGAGCGGGTCGTGTTCGGACGGATCTGAGTCGGAGGAGAGAGGAGTGAATGCCGCTGGGACACTCGAGTAAGGGGACAGAATGGGCTGAACCCCAGAGGGGAAGGAAGGGGAGAGGGGGAGGAAGCGGAGGAGTAAGCAGGATAGGACGAGGGTCGGGTGAGGCCAGAAGAACCAGACGATGCAGGTTGCTGCAAGGGGGAAGAGGCTGCGATGGAAGCGTTGAAGGCGTCATGGCTTGAGATGGAGAGGAGGGGATGGCCTAAGATAGACGGGGACTTCGCAGGCGCCTTTCTCGAGACTGAGGACCCATGTACTAAGGCTTTCATAGTTTGCCCAGTCGTTCTTCCGATCGTGTTCGCTTGGACATAGCTGTTGAAAAGCTCCTCAACATTCTGGGATTGAGGAAGAGAGAGGGAAGAAGCTGTGAGGGACGATGCATCAGAAGCCCTCTTCCCCTTCTCCTTCCTATTCAATGCCTTTGAAAGACTGGTGAGGGAGTTGTAGCTCCCGACCTCTCCCTCTAGTCCCCCTGCCCGCCTCAGACTGCCCCCATTGCCTCTCTCCCCTGCTCCCCTCTCCCCTTCCAGACCTACCCTCATTCCTCTCAAGGCCACAGCTTCTGCCCCCTCCCCCGCCAAAGGTCACCTGACGAGGACGCACTGAAAGGGGCGTTGGAATGACCATCATACGCTCCTCCACTCCCTCCTCCCCCTCCACCTCCATTGCGTCCGTTTCCATAGCCCTGGCCTTCTCCCCACCCGAAGGAAGGGGAAGGGTAGATGGAAGGTGGTGAGTCGGGAGAAGGGAGGGGACGCGGCCGAACGAAGTCCAATAGACCGTACCTCTCTGCGAAGGAGTCAATAGACTCGGAAGTCACGACTGTCCCAGAGTCCAGGGCAACAACACAGGAGCACCTGAGGATGGCAGAGAGAGAGTGGGCGATGATGAGGAGAGTCGAACCGGTGAGATGAGTGTGGATCGTGTCGATGATATGTACACTCAACGCTGAATCCCCTGCGCATGCACCCTCCTCGAAGACCACGAGGGGAGGTCTTTCTAAGAGAATCCTCGCCAACACGAGCATCGCCTTCTCTCCAGAGGATAGTCCTGTGGCTGCCGTATTCTCGGTAACTATGAACGACAGCCCCTCCGCCCTGGCCCTTACGATCCCTGCAGCCCCTGCTGCTTCTAAAGCACTCCAGATCTGCTGATCGGAGTGGGCGTGGAAGACGTCTACGTTTTGTCTAATAGAAAGCGAGGGGAGAGTCATCCCCGTCATAAAGACTCCTATGGATGTCCTCAGGCGATGTTTCACAACGCCCGAGATGTCAACTCCATCCAACAAGATCTCTCCCTCATCCAGGTCGTAGAGTCCCAGGAGAGAGAGAACCAGTGTTGACTTCCCACTTCCTGACCGACCGACAATAGCAACAGAAGACCCCCTTCGATGTGAAGGCTGAGGCTCTTGAGGACGAAGGGAAGACCCTCCCTGTATTTCATCCAAACGCCTCTCAGCTCTAGCTCTCCCCGGCTCGGCCAATCGGGGGAACTCCGATGGCCTCGGAGGAGAGAGGGTCAAGAGCAGGCGATGCCGATGGGACAAGGGAGGTGTGAGGCTTAGGCAAATTGGAACGAGCAGAGGAGGCGGAGATAGTGGAAGATGAAGCAGCAGTGGAGGGGGAGGAGCGGAGGAAGGAGCAGGCATAAAGAGGTTAACCTCCGATGGAATGTCTGTAATGTAAATCCGGATTCGGTCAGGAGTCGCGATGCGCAGGGAAAGCTCGGTTGTGAGCTGGACCATGATGTGCATGATTGACCCTAGGTTTACTACATATTGCAAGACAGCTCCGGCGAGGGAGGAAGATAAGGAGTTACGCGAGAGGATCACGATGAGGCACGTGAAGAACAGCACAACCGATTGAATGAGACCAGAGTAAAGCGCTCCCCACCTAAAGATGGTCTTGGAGATCATGCTTCCATTGCAGTTCTTGTTGAGTTTAAATATAAGCATGAGCTGGGAATTCACAACAGAAGCCCACCCGAACGTCCTGAGAAGAACCAGACCCTGTGCGGTCTCAGAGAAAGACTGAAACACGGCGGTGCGGGCAGTGGAATCTATCCTTGCGACCATCATTCCTGCGTTGGCGTAACAGTAGTGGAGACTGCAGTACATGAAGAGGACGGCAATGAGAACGATACAGAAGTAAGGACGAATGATGAGACACAGAGACCATCGCCCCGAAGAGCTGGGCAACGACGAAGAAGGAACCCTGCAAGATACCCGGGAGAGAGGAGTCGAGGGAGTCGATGTCTTTCGAAAAACGGTTGAGGAGGTGTCCAACTGGTGTGATGTCGAGGAAGCAAAGCGGAGCGTTCATCACTGATTCCAGGATCTGTCGATGGTAGATGGAACAAGCGACACACGACCCGAAGGTCCAGAGCGCCGAGCGGACGAAGTAGAGCACTATGGTGCCTGAGAGGAGGATGGCGTATCACGTAGATGTAGAAGCCGTTCTCTTCTGTGAAGCGGTTGTTGGTCCAATATGATAGCCAAACGGAGAGGAAGGAAGCGATCGTCTGCGAGACGAAGAGGACCGCAACGAGGAGAATGAGGAGGGTCCATCCCCTCCCACTCCACCTCCAGAGTCCATTATGCCTAGGCACCTCCCCGCTTCCCCTCTTAGGCAACCCTGAGATAAGGTCAGAGATGAAAGCCCCCCCATAGACCGCAGGTGGAAGACGTAGGACTGCAAGGGCACCATTCCTCCTCTGTATACCTCGATGTTATTTTGCTTTCCCACATCTAGACTGGCAGGCATTAACGTCGTATTGAAGTGCGTCTTGATGTTCTTCTTGCGCTCTTCGAACCCGATGTTCCCTCCCCCATGCTCCCTCGCTCTCTCTTCACCCTCTCCCCCTTCCATTTTCACTAAGCTTCTACCCCACTGCCCATCGTGAGAAGAGTGTACCAGAGTGTTCGATACGGTGAACCTCCCCCTTTCCCCCGCTTCCTTTCTGCCCTCCCTCGCCCCTGCTTCCGCTGCCTCTGCCTCTGCCCCTGCCTCCCCTCTCTGTGAGTCACATAGTCTCCACCCACCCATAACTCAAGAGGGATGTTGTGTCCATTTTCAGGGTAAGACATGTGCAGTATTCCTCTTCCTCTCTCCCCTCCCTCTCTTATCCCGCCCCTCATTCCTGTCTCTTCTATCTTCCCACGTCCATTGTCCTGTGGCCCAGCTCTCCTTCCCCCTGCCTCCCCCTTTTCCTCGTCCCTATTTCTCGTCTGTTCCTCGCCTGCCTTTCCCTCTTCTTTCTGTATGAAAGAAGATGAAGAGGAACAAGATGAAGAGGAACAAGATGAAGAGCAAGAGGAAGAAGATGTGGAAGAGGAGGAAGAGGAGGAAGAGGAGGAGGAATTACTGGTGTGCGCCCGAGGAGGAAAAGGAGAAGAATCGGAAGAGGACGGAGAGGAGGGGGGAGAAAGTGAGTAAGGAGAGGCCAAAGATGAAGAAGGGTGGAAGGGAGAGAGGGGAGAGACGGAGGAAGATAACCGAGGAGAGGAATGCGAACTGGAGGGATAAGAAGAAAGAGATTGGCTGGGGCTAGAGTCAGAAGACGAGACGGATGCTGAGGAGAGGGATGAATCGGATGAGGGGGAGGGAGGAGAAGAGGGGTGTGGGTGTATGTGAGAGGAGTGAGAGGAGAGCGAGGAATGTGGAAGCCCTGCTATGATGTTCACGATTTGTTTTTCGTTCTCAATGTAGGACTGTTCCTTGAAATAAGACTGTAGAGAAGAGGAAGAAGAAGAAGAAGCGGGAGTTGAAGAAGAGGAAGACGATGGGGCGGCAGACGACGTAGATAAAGAATAGGAGAGAGAGGGAAAGGGTTCGATGTGCTTAGATAGGCAGAAGGGAGTTGTGAAGATGAGGTGGGAGGGGGAAGGGGGTACACGAAGGAGGGGGTGAACGGGAGAGAAGGAAGGGTGAACAGAAGAAGAGAGAGAAAGAGGAGAAGGATAAGGCAGGGACAACAGAAGGGGACTCGTGAGTCAGGAGAGACAAGCAAGAGGAATCAGAGGAACTAAGGGACGGGGACTGCGGAAGAACAACAGAAGAGGAGGGTGAAGGGGAGGGAGAGGACGAGGAAGATGATGAAAACAAAGAAGAGGAGTAGTGGGAGGTTGGAGGGTCGATGAGCGAAGGGGAGGCAGAGTTAGAGGGGAAGTGGAGGGAGGAGGAGTGGGCAGAGGGGGAGGAGTAGAGGTTGGAGGAAAGGAATATAGATGGGGATGAAGAGGATGAAGAGGATGAAGAGGGAGAAGAGGAAGGCAAAGAAGGTGAGGAGGGTATGAGAGGACACTACTTTTCCATCTTCTCCTATGTGATCCAGGAAGCTAAGTCCTCTCGTCCTTATCTTCGATCTCTCTGCCTTCTCCCTGCTCTGCTCTCTCTCTGCCCTCTCATTTTCCTGTCCTTCCTCCCCGCTCTCGTTCCCCTCTCCCTCTCGCACTCCTCGTTCTCTTGCGTTCGCAGGGGTGGAGAAGGAGGGCACAGAAACAAACGCGGAGGGGAAGAAGAAGACGAAGGCGAAGAGGATAAGGAGAGAGAGAAGAAGAAGCAAGACCAGTCGGGCCATCTCGTGTGTCTCGTTCAAATTGAGAGAACATCCAGACACGAGGGCAGTAGCGGGTTCTGCGCGGCTAATTCTAAAAAGAGAGAGGGGGCGGCTGTGGCAGTTTCCTTCTTCGTCCGTTACCTGTCGGTTTCTCCTACAGTTGTTCGATCGGTTACTTCTTTCCTTACTCCCTCCCTCCTCGCTCTCCTACATCTCCTTCCCTCCCAAATTGTTCAACTCCACTCAAAATACTTGCTTCCCCCACTCCCCTACCCTCCCCCTCCCTCCTCCTACTCCTCCTACTCCTCCTACTCCTCCTACCTCCTCCTGCCCCTTCTTCTTATCTCCCGCTGTGTTTGCTCTTCTTCCCCGCCGAGTGTGTCGTTGTTTTCGTTTATGAGGAACGACGCCATAAGTGAACGTAGATGCCCCCCTCTCTCTGGATCAAATCTTCGAAAACTCCGTGTTCTGCCACGTACCCCACTGCAGTGCTCTCCATCGTCCTCACGAGGCCAACGTCTCCTCTCTCGGCAGGAGAAAGGGTATAAGCGAACGGAGAAGAATGGGGGAATAAAGGGGAGCGAGCGAATGAAGAAGAGGAAGAAGGCAAGTAGGAGGGCGTGGACGAAGACGAAGACGAAGATGAAGAGGAGACGGAAGATACGTTATGAGAATAGGAGGCCGAGGAAGAAGAGGGGGAAGCAGAGGAAGGGGGCAAAGCAGCGTTGGATGAATAAGACTTAACATGTACAGTCGGAAGAGGAGGAGGAGGAGGAGAGAAGGAGGATGAGGCAGGAGGGAGAGAAGAAGGGGTAGAAGAAGGGGTAGAAGAAGCAGGTGGTGAGGATAGAGTAACTGAAGGGGGAGGGGAAGAGAGGAATGGGGAGGAGGGAAAGGAAGAGGGGAGGGGAGAGGAAGGAGAGGGAGAAGCAGAAGCAGAGTCAAAGAGAGGGAAGGAGGAGGGAGGAGACGAGTTAACGTGGTGGAAAGCAACAGAGGATAGGGGATCTCTATTCACCCCTCTTACTCTCTCTCTTCTCTTCTTCCCCCTCCCTCTCTCTTTCTCTTTGCCTTTCCCTTTCCCTTTCCCTTTCCCCTTCCCTTTCCCTCTCCCCTTCCCTTTCCCCTCTCTTCCCCTACTTCTACCATAGCTGCCCACCGCTCTCGCTTCTCTGCGATGGCTTTCCTGATGTTTTGGGTCGAGTTGAGAACATAGACGTAGTCGCATGACGAGAGCAGATGGAGTTGCGATGTGACGAGGATGACGGTCTTCCCCTTCATCACCCCCCTCAGACAAGAATTGAACACGTGGTTGGTGGTGACCGGGTCAAAGGAAGAAAAGGGATCATCGAGGAGGTAGATGTCTCTGTCCGCAAGCGAAGCTCTCGCAAGGGAGAGCTTATGTCTCAGGCCTTTGCTGAGGTTTACCCCCCTTCCCCCACCTCACTCAGATCCCCCGCAGGCAGCTGGAGCAGGTCCCTGCCTAGACCGCAAGCGATCATCGTTGATCTGTAGCGCTGAACTTGTTCCTCCGTCACCAAGTCCTCAAGAAATACAACGTTCTCTCTAATCGTTGATGCTCGTAGCCAGACGCTCTGCCAAACCGCACCCACGCTCCTTCCTCCGAACACAGAGCACACAAAGTCAGAGGAGGAGGGGGAGGGGGGAGAGGAGGGAGGGAGGGAGAAGAAGGAGACAGCGGAGACGCGGAAGATGAAGAGTCTGAGTCCGAACCCCCTCCTCCGTAGCCAAATTCTCTCTCCCTCTCCCTTTCCCTCTCCCTCTCGGCCCTCCCCTCCGACCCTGGCTCTCTCTGTGTGTAGTGTTTGTCCTTGGACCTCCTTCTTCCTATCTCTCCCAGTATCCCACTGATGATCGCACTCTTCCCACTTCCCACTGGTCCTACTATCGCGGTGATCTTTCCTCTCTCGAACCGCATGTTGAGGTTCTCCAGCAGAACTACAGGGTCCTCCCTCTCCACCTCCGACTCTCCGCATGGGAACATCAACGAGGAAGAGGGGATCGACGAGAGAAAGTCGCAGTTTTGTATTACAACATCGAAGATCTTGTTCGATGTTTTGTCTATGTGCACCTCAAATCGAGAACACCTCCTCATCTTTTCTCGGTATATATCTGCCCATAACCCATCGGAGGAAGCACAGAGGGCGAAGGAGGAGTAATGGTCGGCCCCCATGCCCCATCGACGACCCACTTCCCACACATCCCCTCTTCTCCCTTCCCCCGCTCCCATTCCCACCCTCATCCCCACTCCGTCTTCTTTCCTTCCCCTCCCTCTTCTCCCCCTCTCCCTCTCTCTTAAGCCCCCCAGCCCCTCTCCCTCTAGCTTTCCTTCTTCTCTGTCTCTCCACATGACCGCATACATTCTATCCTCCTCCTCTTCCATGTATAGCTCGCTGTCATCGCTCCCTTCCCCCTCCTCCATTCCCTCCCTCCTTCCCTCTCCCACCGCCCCTTCTCCCTATCAACTAGAACCATACAGTCACTCCTGTCTCCTCCCTCTATCCCCCTCTCCCTCTCCCTCTCCCTCTTCCTTTCCCTCTCCCTATTCTTCGCCTTCTTCCTCCTCCTCTTGCCTACCCTTTTTCCCGCGAATGCTCTGGCACTCTGATCCCCACAGCAGAGCCTGGCAATGGTGTAGATCTCGCTCTTCTCGTCACCCCGCATGCCTGCCTTGCTGCACAACGTCACGACGCTCCTCTCCCACTCCCTCTCTGCCTCTGCCTCCCTCCCTCTCCTTCTTCTTCTCCCTCTGTCTCTGCCTCTCCCTCTCTCGCTCCTTGGCCCTCACCCTCTCCTTTTCCTCCTCCCTCTCTCTTTTCAGGTATGCCTTTGCCTCTCTCCTCCTCCATCCTCTTCTCTTGCTTGCGTGCCTCTTTTCCTACCTTCTTCTCCTCTCCCTCCCCTCTTTTTTCTCTCTCCGAATGGCTTCTCTATCCTTCTTTTCCCTCCGTTCCTCCTCCCTCTCCCTCTCTCTTATCCTGGCCCTCGTTAAATTGCTCATCTTCTTCATCGGAACTCTGTCTCCTTCTTCCCCCTCTTCTCCCTCTTCTCCGTCCTCCCTCTCCTCCCCCTCACCTGCCTCTTCTTCCTCCTCCCCATCATCTCCATCCCCTGCCTCCTCTCCCTCCCTTCTCGTTGTCTTCCCCCTGTATTTAACTTCTTTATGTATCATCCAGTGTTCCACATCTCCTTCGCTTTCGATCTCTTCTTCCTCTTCTTTCCCTCTCCCTCTCTCCTTCCGCTCTCTACCTCCACCCTTCTTCCCCCTCTTCTCCCACCACATGCTGGTGATCCTCTTCAAGTTCATCCCCTTTCCTCTCCCCCTCCCCTTTCCCTTTCCCTTCCCTTCCTCTCCCTCCCTCGTTTCCCAGTGGTCCCTTCCCTCTCCCCTCCCGCTTTCTGCGCTGTTTATTCTCTTCCTCCTGCCCCTTCCCTCTTCCTCACCCTCCCCATCAACTCCGAACTCACTGTCATGGATTCTCTCCGATCTAATCCAGAGACTGTTCTCCCCCTCGTCCCCTTCTTCATCTTCTTCCTCTTCTCCCTCGTATCCCTCTCTCACTCCGAACCCCCTCTCGCTCTTCCTTCTACCCTTTATCGTTTTCTCCTTCTCCTTCCCTTTCCCTTCCCCTTCATCTTCCCCATTTCGCATTCCTCTCCTTCTTCTTTTTTAACGTTCACCCACTCATCTTCTTCTTCCTCGTCTTCTTTCTCTTTCTCCTCCCCCTTCTCCTCTCCCTTCTCCTCCCTCTTCTCTCCATTCGCTCCCCCTTCTCCTCCTCTTTCTCCTTCTCAACCTCCCCCTCCTCCTTCCCCACTCTCTCATCCTCTTTCTTTTCAATCCCAACTGCCGTGTGCTCTCCCCTCTTCTCTCCCTTCTTCTCTCTTCCCTTCTCATCATCCTCATCTTCATCCTCTTCCTCTTCCTCTCCGTCTTCCTCTTCCTCACCCTCATCCTCTTCCTCTTCTTCTTCTTCTCCTTCCCTCTCCTCCTCAGCTTCATCCTCATCTTCTTGTTCATCCTCCTCCTCCTCTTCATCATCATCCTCGTCCTCATCTTCCTCCTCCTCCCTCTCCTCCCTCCTCCTCCTCCTCTCTTCCTCCAGAACTCTCTTCTCCAAGTCATCCTCCTCTCCCTCTCCTTCTCCCTCCTCTCCCTCCTCTCCCTCTGCGACTCCCCCTCCTCCATCCTCCTCTCCTCCCTCTCCTCCTCCTCTCTCTCCTCCTCCTCATCTCCTTTCACAAAGAACCCTATTTGTTCCCATGTAGATATTTTCCGAACGGAGAGCTGTTTCTTCTTCGCCCTCATCTTCTCCTCTATCTCTCTTTTTCTCTCATCTCTCTCCCTCAGCAGCACCGTCTCACCTCCAGTCAGTCGCCTCGCCACCTCCCTCTTCAACTCACTCTCACTCTCCCTCCTCCCACTCGGTGCACTCATTTTTCTAAATCCAAATACACTACCACCTCCCCCTCTGTTTTCCGTTTTACGATCTTTCATATTTCCTCTCTCCTGCTCATCTCTTCCCTCGCCGCCACCTCCCTTGTTCTTCTGAGAACTATATGAGACTACACTCCCGCCCCCTTTCCCCTTCCCCCTGTCCTCGCTTCCCTCTCCTTTTTACTCTCCTCTTTTCCTCCCACTCCGTCGCCTCCTCCGCCCCCTCTCGTCCTCCCCATGATACGGTCGTCTCTTCCTGCACCTGCCTCTCCTTCCTCCCCCTCCCTCTCTTTCTCCACCTCCCTTCCATCCCTCTCCCCTTTTCGCCCTTCCTCTCCCCTCTCCCTTTCCCCTTCTTTTCCTTTCGATCCTCCTTCACGTAAATAGTTTCCGATTTCCATCTCCCTCTCCCTCTCCCTCTCCCTCTCCCTGCCTCCCTCCCTCTCCCTACCTCCCGCTCTCTCCCCCTCCTGATGCCTGTGCTTCTTCTCTTCTTCTTGAGAGCGGAAAGAAGGTCAGAGACCTCCAAGAACCCCATACGCTCCCTTTCCTCCATCATTTCAAAGTCTTTATGTTCTTGCACGGCTCTCCTGCTCCTCTCCCTCTCCCTCCTCTCCCTCCTCTCCCTCTCTCTCTCTCTCTCGCTCCCTCTTGTCTACATCCCTTCTCTCCTTCTCCTTCGCTCTTTGTCGTTCTCTCTTCTTCTCATTCTCTTTTCTCTCTTTTTCGCTCAACCCCTCGTCTTTCTCCCTTCTCTTCTCCCTCACCTCTGCCTCTTTCCACTCCGCATCCTCCCTCTCTTCCTCTGCCGCCCATTCCCTGTCTTCTCTGGCTTCCCCCTCCTTCTCCCACGCAGTCTCCCTCCTCTCCCTATCCTCTTTGTCTCTCTTCGCCTGTATCCTCCTCCGATCTACCTCCTCCCTCCACTCCCTCCTCTTCCTCCTCTTCTGCGCACGTATCCATCTGTACATTCTACATGCTTTGTTGACGCTGACGTGCTCCATTCCTGGAAGCTCGGGTGCGGAGAGGAAGAGAGCGACTCTCCTCGAAGACACCACGCCGTTTATCACAGCTCCAATCGAACTAGGAAGTTGGGAGAGAGGGATTCGCAAACAATTAATGAGAGCCACGGACTGGAATGTGGAGGAGGGGTTGAGGGAGTTGCCGAAGAGAGTGTAGGAAGTGAAGAGGATGAAGATGATCAGAACGAATGAGGCAGAGAAGAGGGTGGAAATGAGGGCGGAGGCGCTGAGATGCTTGGAGAGGAAGTGGATCTCCCTGTCTCTAAGAGCGTTTGTTTCATCAATGATCACCTGCTCCATCCCCAAGGCCTTCACCGCCAGCATCCCTCTCAACACCTCTCTCGTCCTCTTCACCCTTTCGTCTGCCACCCTCAGTCTCTCCCTCTGGTTCTTGGCGATATAGAGAGCAAGGGAGAGGATGAATGGAGTTATTACCACGATCAAAGACAGAGCGATCAAGGCCGAAGACCCAGCTGAGTTCCACAACAGCCACGCAATGACCCCGATCTGGATTGGTGCAAGGAAGGCGTTGAGGCCTGAAAAAAACAGTCCGCCCACCCTCTCGCTGTCGTTCATGATGACGTTCACAGACTGGGCATCCATTCCTCTCCTCATCCGACCTCCGGAGTTTGGAGAAGAGGAGGAGGAAGAAGACGAAGACGAAGAAGAGGAAGACGAGGAGGCGGAGGATGAAGAAGATGAAGAAGATGAAGGAGTGGGAGGAGGGTTCTGTTGTTCAGAAGGGAAATGAGCGCTGTTATTTGAATTTCCTTGGAATGAGTTCTTGTTCTTCTTGTCCCCTCCACCTCCGCTGTTGCGGCGGCCATCGTGACTACTGTCGTGGTCGTTGTTTTTGTTGCTGGTATTTCTGCACTCCTTTGGTTGTTTTTTGTTCGAGCTAGAAGACGCAGACACGTCGGGTATGTGCAAATCAACAGGGGAACGGAGGATCTTAGCCAAAAGAAGAGCAGCGGTAGACGTTCGGAGCGTGTTGAGAATCCTGAACCCCCAGAAGTAGAGCTGAGTGGTCATGAGGGTCTGGATGATGTTTCCGCCTATGAGCACTGCCATCCACGCCCATCCCATTGTGTTGTCTTCATCCGACTTGAACCACGTCAAGATCCGACCCACCAGCAACGCCTCTCCCACCTGCTCTGCCCTCACTCCGACTTGCATCAACACACACCATAGGATCTGAACCTTCCTGAAGCGAAGCGTGGCCCACAGGAAGGAAAGGGAACCTCTCCTATCCACCTTGCCCCTCTTCCGCCACCGCTCTGCCTCCCTCTCCTCTTCTAAAATCCAGCAACGCTCTAACTCTGGAGCATTGATCGAAACGTCATCCACTTTCGAAATCTGAAGAGGAGGAGGAGGGGAAGGAGGTTAAGAGAACGCAGGGTTTGTAGGAGAATGATTGAGGGAGTGAGGGAGGAGAAAAAGAAGTAAGGAGAGAAGGATGAGGAGGAGGAATGGGAAACGAAAGCATACAAAGGACCAGTAAAAGAAGTTTAAGAGGGAAGCAATCACAAAGAAAAGTGAGAATGTGATGTGCGTGGGTTTGTATTAGAGGACCGCAGTGTGTATGTGTGTGTACGTATGCAAGCGCGTATCAACGAGGAGACGGAGGATGTGAATGTCAATATGAAGGTCAATGGCTGTGAGTTCGGCGCAGTGCAATGTATGTTGGATATACTATGTACCTGCCACAAGTCCTCCTCAAAGATCTGTCGGTTGAGTCCCAGTCTCACGAGTGGGAGCACATAAGATAAGAATAACCTCCCGGTGTACCAGGCCCTTTCCTCCGGGTTCCTTCCCTCCCTATCAGTCTTCAGCGACGACGGAGTCGGACTCTTCGCAAGAATCTCCTGTTTCTCCCTAACCATCTTCGTTGGCACACCTACCACAGAGCTCACGTGGGGAAATCCAGCTCTGGGTGAAGTTTTGCCTCCCCCTTCTGCCCCTCCATTGCCTCCTCCTCCAACCCCACTACCATATTTGGAACCAGAACCTGGACGGTGGTTTGGACCCCTCCCCCATCGAATAGTGCGCCCATCACCACGTGCTTTTCTTCTCTCCTTTTTTTTCGGTTTCAATTCTTTCGAGTCCCTGCCCTTCTCCTGCTTTTGGTCTTCGTCAGTGTTCACAACACCTCCATCCACTCTCCTCATGATTGAGTCCGTATCCTCATGCAAGTTATTCTGCTTGTTCCCTCCTGCAGAAAGAGTTGGGATGTCCTTATTTACGTCACTGTTCATGTCACTCAAGCTACTAGTTAATAATTTCTCCCTTTTGCGGAGCAATGATAACGCCGTAGAAAGGAAGGATTGTTGACTAGGCTAGGTCATGCATTGGTTGACAATACAAGAAGGTATATTTCAAAAGCATATTACTGGTTATTATGGTGAAAATATGGGCAACTTAAGAATGCATATTTTTGGCATGTACTCCAGTGTGTGAATATAGTTGAATCATAACGCAGAGAGAATATATATGCAGATCTTAAAACCTAGCAACTCTTCTCGAAAAATGTAAACTATTAGAAGAATGTTGGAAATAAATAGGCATTCGAGTGAATGGAGAGTGGAGAAATGTAGACTAATATCGATAAAACCGAATGTATATCGCGAAATATGGTGTTGCATATGTTGAAGCGTTTAAGTTTTAAAATATTGAATAAAGATGATTAAACTTATAAGGAGAAAAATTAACTTTTTTACACTTTCGTCAGCCGATTTTAATTTGATCAGATTTTTACATGAATTTCACTTACGACTTCATTATTTGATTGGATGAATCCTGTTTCATAATGAATTATATTTGAGTTTGTCCTTTCTCTAGTTTTTGTTCAAGTATTTTGTTTCGCTTTTCATAAGTAAATCAAGGTATGATTTGCACCTATCTGATTAAATTAATATTTTGCTTGATTATCAGCACTATTACATCTTATGTTTCATGTTTATGGTGCGGTTATGTATGTTTATAGTGAAATAAAAAGAAACAAAATACGCCTGTTGGGAAAAATAGTCTCTACATATCATCTGCCTGGTGAATACGACACATGATATAATATATGAATATACTTCTGTACTGACATGTAAGTGGCTGTAGCTCAAATGGTAGAGTACGTGCTTAGCATGCATGGGGCAGCGGGATCAATGCCCGCCAGCTACATTTTTTTCCAAAAAACCATGTGTGATGTGTTAGGCTAAATAGTTTTTGAAAAGGGCTTTGTACGAAAGCGTTGGTAGCCAAGTTGGTTACGGCGCCAGATTAAGGTTCTGGTGGATTCGTCCGCGCGAGTTCGAATCTCGTCTAACGCATTCTTTTTGCACTCTTTTTTAAAAAATAGTGAATTCTAATACATGCAGTCTTCTTACGTGCAATCTAATTCAAATAGCTATCGAATGAACTGAAATAACGCAGTTCTGCCCATATTAACTATGAAATAAGAGAAAAGTCAGACTTCGGGGCTGTGTCAGGATTCTAGCCGGGGTAAAAAAAAAACAATGGATGTGACGGGTTTCGAACCCGCTGCCTCCTCGTTGCGAACGAGGTGCGCTACCGAGTGCGCCACACACCCCACCGATCAAGGTTACCGCTATTCACAAATCTATTTATGGGTTTATTTTGTTTATAGTTGACAGCTTATTAACAAATAAAATAAACAGCTTTTAACGATGTCACACTTCAATACTCCGCAAAAGAACCAAAGAGCGGCTTTATGGTTTTATAATTGTATCGTTTTATAGGTTTTTACTTGCTGTCTTAGTTTGTGCCTATTCCTCTTGCTTATTCAATATGTGATTGCAGTGAATGTAATATTGGTAAATACTAATATTCGTTTGTATCATATGATAAACTCTTGTTTTATTTATATTTATATTTGTAGTTACTCTTGCTCAGCAAGTGCACAGATACCTCAGCGCATAATAAATAAGCGAACGATAGATGGCCGCTCACTCGCGAACGATACTAAAACAATTGCATTAGAACTAGTGTATGGCTATTTTAAAGCACCGTGTTTCTTGTTTACGATATTTTTAAAAGAAAAAAGGAATGAAGAAAAGAAAGAAGAAAGCCAGAAAGAAAAGATAGAACGAATAAAAATGAAAATATATACGAAACGAAAAATTCAAATGCGCCGCGTTCATGGCGTAGAGCACTGAAAGTCATGAAACTGATGAATATTTGAGATGAATTTGACTATAAATTGAATTGTGAGGGAAAGAACGGATACTACTGCAGGATACGAGAAGCAATGAGAACGCCGAAGAGAAGTCCGTTGATAAAGATAGAGAGGAGAGAGCAAGAGAGAAGGCTCTGTTCTCTCGAGCAAACATTGACCGAATGACAATAGGGAAAGCGACGTGGTCCAGGTCTCCGTGACTCTCAAAATGAGAAAGATGGCCGTCAGAGAAAACTAACGCCCCGTCCTTTCCTCTCTCGTCTCCCCCTCTCACTCTCTCCTCTAGCATCATTACCTCCTCATCATGACTTCTACTTCCTTCATCTCCTCCCCTCTCACCCTCTAGCTCATCCCTCCCACTTCCAACTTCCTTTCTTCTCACTCTCTTCTTTCCTCGTGCCTTCTCTTCCCCCTCTCTTTCCTTCTCTCTTACCTTCGCTGTTCAATTCTCCCCACTCTTTTCCGTTCTCCGTCCCTCGCTTTCCCTCTTCGCTGCTCTTTCCTTCTCCTTCTCCTTCTCCTTCTCCTTCTCCTTCTCCCTCTTCCTCTCCTTGCCACCACTCCGCTTTCTCTTCCCACTTGGGGCTCTTGAAATACTCATACACTCCTTCCCCCTCGTACTCTTCTCCTTCTGTTCTCTCCTCTCTCTCTGCCTGACTCCTCCTTCGCTGCTCTCCTTCCCCCCTGTCCTCAAACTCCGTGTCCTCCTCTCCTCTCCTCTTCCTTTGGTCCTCGCCAGCCCCACCGTTTTTCTCCCCATTTCTTTCCATTTCTCCCAATCTTTTCCTCTGTACCTCCCTCTGCCTCTGTTTCTCCCTCAGCCTCAGCCTGCGCCTCCTCTTCTCCCCCTCCTCCTCTCGCTCCTGTCCCTCCCCTACCCAGCTGTCCTTTCCCTTTGCCCTCTGCCTTCCCTTCGTCCTAACTCTCCCCTGCTCCCCTCTTCTTTGGTCAAGTAGGTGGTGAATCTGAGGAGAAGAGGAAAGAGAGAGGGGAAGGGCAGTAGAAGCGATGGAGGAAGGGTACGAAGAGGGTGGGGACGAACGGAGAGGGCTGAGGAGGAGGAGGATATGAGGAGACGGAGGAGGATGATAGAGCGAGGGAGAAGGAGGACGGAGCGGGGGTGACGGAATACGAGAGGGAGGGGGAAGGGGAGTCCTTTCCGACTGAGTAGGGCCCAGCGCTGACGAGAGAAGATGGAGTGGGGGGGACGGAGGAGGAGAGGGCGCAGGAACAAAGGAGGAGGACCGAGGGGACGAGGAAGACCGGGGGAGGAGGAGGAGTGAGACAGAGTTAGACGAAGCGGAGTGAGAGGAAAGGTAGTAGGAGTGGGAGTGAGAGTGGGAGTGGGAGTGGGAGTAGGGGGACGAAGATCGTGTGTGGGAAGAGTGGAGAGGGAGTGAGAGTGGGGAAGAGAGGGGGAATGAGGTTTGATTCGAAGAGGAGAGGGATGGTGAGGGTTAGAGTGAGAGAAAGGAAGGGAGTGCGAGGGGAAGAAGCGGGGAAGAAGAGGGGGAGACGATGGGAAGTGGAGTGGGTATGGATGAGAAAGAGGGAGTGGAGGGAGGGATACGAAGAAGAAGAGAAGTGAGAGGAAGAAGGAGAGGGGTGGGTGGGAGAGAGGGAGATAAAGGAGAGAGCGAGTGTGGAAAGGAAGAAAGGGAGAAAGGGGAGGGAGGGAGAGGGAGTGAAGAGGGGGAAGCGAAGGGTGTTGATCTTGTTCTCTCCCCTCCCTCCATCCCCGTCTCTCTCTCCCACTCCTACCCACACTCCTCCTCTTCCTGCCACTCCTTCCGTGTGCGATCTAGAAGCCAGATCCCCTCTCCCTCCTACTTCGCCTTTCTTTTCCCCCCTCTTCCTCCTTCCCTTTCCTTCTCCCGCTCCCTCTCCTTTTCTCTTTCCCGCTCTCTTCCTCTCCTCTGTTCACTGATCTCTCTCTCAATCTCTTCTCTTATTCTATCCTGTAAATCCCCATTCGAATCAGTCCCTCTCAAGCCTATTCTTTTTCTCTCCTCCTCTCTCCCTTCGCCCATCTCCCTCTTCTCTTTCCCATCCAATCCTCTTACATATTCCCCCCATACGTCTTTTCATACGCCAATCCTCCCTCCCACCTCCTCCTTCCCTCTTCTCCTCTTCTCACCTCTCGTCTCTCTCTTTCCCACTCCTCCCTCTCTCTCCTCCAGGGGAATATTCTCCTCTCCATCCTCCGTGCTCACTCTTCTTCCCCTCACTTCTCTCTCTCTCTCTCCTCTCCCTCCTCTTTCTCATTTGTTCCATGTCTCTCATTTCAGCCATCTCTCTTCTCTCTTCTCTCTCTTCCCACTCCTTTCTTTCCCTCGCTCCACCCCCCTCTTCCTCCTTCCCACCCTCCACCTCTTCCCTGCTCTACTCTCTCTCTCGCCTCCATTCTTTCCCTATCTGCCTCGCTCTCTCTTGTTCTTTCTCCCTCTCTCCTACTCCCCCACCTTGCTTCAACTTCTCCATTCTCTCTCTTCTCTCCCTCCTCTCTCTGCCCCTCTCAATTTCTCTCATTCTTGAATGCCCCTCCTTTCTTCTCTCCTCCTGCGTTGTTCCTCTCCTTCCCTCTTGCTCCTCCTCCTCCCTTTCCCCGTATCCTTCGCTATACCCACCATCACTCTGATCCTCATCCCCATCCTCATCACTATCATCCTCTTCATCCTCATAAGTCCATTCCTCGCCATCTGAATACCCATCTCTTATTCCCTTTCTCAGTAAATAGGCGTAGTCACTCTCTTCCTCTCCCTCTCCGTTTCCTCCTATTCCCTCTCCCTCCCCTGTTCCCCTCCGTCTCCCCCTGTTTTATTCCTTCCGCCTCCATTTCCTTGTACTATGTTCCTTCCCCCCTCAGCAAGTGGGCATCGCTCTTCGACCTCCTCCTCAGAGTCTCTCTTTTCCTCTCCGCCGCTTCCCTCTCATCTTTAGCCCTCTTTGTACCTCTCATCCCCTCCTTCTCCCCATCGCTTCCACCATTTACCCCTGCTAATTTCTTCGCTTCTCTCTCTTTATTCTCTCCTTCCCCTAATATATACATTCCTCCTTGGATAATCTCTTGTTTTTCCCTTTCAAGCTCGTTTATCTCTTTTTCGACGATTTCCCTCTCCCTCTCCACTTCCTCCCTCTCCCTCTCCACTTCCTCCCTCTCCATCTCCACTTCTTCCCTCTCCATCTCGACCTTTCCCCATTCTTCGTCCACCTCCTCCCTTTCTATCTCCTCTCTGAATAGTTCATGTCCCAGTGGTCTTCGGTACTTCCAAATCTCATCCTCGTCGCCTTCTCCTTCTCCTTCTCCTTCTCCTTCTCCTCCTTCTCCTTCTCCTTCTTCCTCCCCGTCTCCCTCTTTTGCTTCAACTTCCCTCTCCTTCTGTTCACTTTCCCTTTCCTTCTCCCCCTTCCCTCCCCATCCCTCCTCTTTCTACCATTCCCTTCGCCTTTGCGCCTCCCCTCTCCTCCTTCCGCGCCCTCTTCTTTGCCCTTCTCCTCACCTCTGAGGACCCTTCCCTTGTCAGCCCTTGTTTCTTTTTGCCTCTCTTTCTCCTCCTCTCTCTCTTTCTCCCTTTCCAACTCCCTGAACTCCTCCTCCTCCTGTTCCCTCATCCTTTCGTTATCCTCTTCCCCATACTCGCTGTTGATCCCAGCTGAATCGTCTTCTTCCTCTTCATCCCCGCCCACCTCTTCCCCATCACCCTCCTCACTTCCCTCATCCTCCTCTTCCTCGTCATCCCTTTGCCCTCTTTTCAATCCATCATATCCATCATCTTCCTCCGTTTCCTCCCCGTACCCCCCATACGCATATCCTTCCTCCTCCGTGTCGAATCCGCCGATCTCCCCTACTCTTCCCTTCCCCATATCCACCCCCACTCTCACTCCCACTCCTCCCACTCCCACTGCCCTACCTCCTCCGAGTCTTTCACCTCCCTTTCCCTGCATTGCCCCTCTTTTTCTACTATTTCCTACCCCATAACCACCGTACACCCCTACGCCGTCATCAGAGTCCTCTTCCGTGTCATCCAATGTTCTTTTGTTGTGGTCCCTCACCTCTAGTCCTATGACCCTCTCTACCCTCGCCATCCTACCCCCGTCTCTCCTCTTCCCTCCTCCCTCCCTCCTCCCTCTCACACTCCCACTTGCTAACCCTCTCACTCCCTCTCTTCTCTTCACTCCTGCCATTCCCAACCCCACTTCCACTCCTGTCCTCCCTCCTCCACCCCCAACCTTCCCCAAGGCTCCCCCTTTCTCTTCCCCTCCCTTCCCCCACTCCTCCTCCTCCTCTTCCTCCTCTTCGTCATCATCCACATCAGTAACATACTTCCCCTCATTGGCATACTGTCTCCCCACCTCCCTCTTCTTCCTCTCCTCCCCCTTCCCACGATCTTCCCAGCACCCCTTTCTCTCCCTCCTTCTGCCCACAAACCTCCCCTTTCTCTTTCTATACTCACTAAATTAGACCCCATTGAGTTCCCTGCTCTATTTTTAATCATGGTATTCTCGCATTCCCTTCTTTCTCTTCCTCCGTCTCTTTCCTCCATCTTCTCCCACTTATCTCTTTCCCCTCCCCTCCCCTCTTCCCTTCTCCACCCTCCCCTATCCCATTCCTTATCTCCATACTTCCCTGTCTCTGTTTCTCCACACTCTCTCGCCCCTCCCCAACCTCCCTTTCCCCGCCCCCTTTCCCTCTCCCTATCAACCCATCCGCCTCCCTCTCTCTCTACCGTATCCCCTCCATACACTCCTGCTCTCCCCTTTTCTCCATACCCAGTCCTATATCCTCGCTCGTACTCAGCCTCTTCTCTTCCTCCTCCCTCCTTTTCGCCTTCTTTTTCCTTCATGTGTATATATCCTCTTCTACCCACTCCCAATCCCCCCTCTCCTCCTGCTCCTCCCCCTAGGCTGTAGCTGTTTGACCTACCAGAGAGAGAAACATCGACATCCCATAGCTCTTTCCTCTCTCTCCCCTTCTCTCCCTCTCCCTCTCCCTCTCCCTCTCCCTCTCCCTCTCTCTCTCTCTCTCCCTCTCTGTTTCTCTCTCTCTCTCCCTCTCTGTTTCTCTCTCTCTCTCTCTCTCTCTCTCTCTCTCCCTCTCCCCATCCCCTTGTGCATATCTCTCTTTGTCTCTCTCCCTCCCTCTTTCCCTGTCCTTCCCCACCTTCTTGTTTCTGTATACAGGGGACCAGGACTGGAGAGATAGGGAGGAAAGAGAGGAGGAGGAGTGGGAGAGGGCGGAGAGGAGTGGGCAAGGAGAGGGAGGAACGAGAGAGGGATGAGGAGGACTTGATTTTCCTGGGTGCTCTGTTGAGATAACTGAGACTGGCATTTACGATAGCCTCAGAGGAGGAAGTAAGAGGAGAAGTGAGTGAGGAAGAGAGGGATGAAGAGAGGGAAGGAGAGGGAGGAAGAAAGGGAGGAAGAGATAGAAGAGTGAGAAGAAGAGAGAGTGGAGGAAAGGGAAGAAGATGAGTGAGCTCTAGTCACACTCGGCAACCCCTCCTTTCCATCCGCTCTCTTCTCCTCTCCCTTCCATCCATCGCCGTATCTCTCTTCCTCCATTCCCTGCTCCTCCACCGTATTCTTCTCCCCCATATCCTCTCCCTCCTCCGTAAGCCCGATGCGCATCTGCCCACTCCACTCCCTCTTCCTCTGCGCTGGTGTCTCCCCTCGTTTTCTCTCCTCTTCCGTCTCGTTCATGTTTATTCTCACCCTCCCTTCCCTCCCCCCTCCTCGACCTCTCTTTTCCCTCTGCGACTCCATCATCCTCCCTCCCCCTTCTTTCGGCTTGAAGAATAGAAGAGGATGGGGAAGGCGGAGAGCGGAAGGATGAAAGAGTGGATAAGACTGATGCAGACGCGGGGTGAAGGGAAGAGGAGGAGGATGGAGAGGAGTTAGAGGGAGAGGAAGTAGAGAGGGAGGAAGAGAGAGAGGAGGGAATGAAGTATGGACAGTTGCAGTGCTTTCACTTAGTTTCCTCTTCTCTTCCCTGACCCTCTCCTCTTCTCCTCTTTCGGCCCCTTCTCTCCCTCTTCCCTCAGTTTCTCCCTCCTTCTGCCTCGTCCTCTCCTCCCTCTCCTGCCTCTCCTCCCTTTTCTCCAGCTCCTGCGCATCTGGATCATTCTGTCCTTCGGTTGATGCATCATTATCAAGTCTGAACCTATTCAGTTCACTCTCTGTCCTCGCATTGGGACTTTGGTCTTCACCGATGTTAGTGTTGTTGTTGCTGCTGTTGGCTTGTGGATGGAGAGTGCTGAGGTAGCTAACATTTGAGTAGTAGTAAGGGTTATGTTTGAGGGGGCAGTACTCCACCCTCGTTGGTCCCACTCCTTCTGGATGGATCGAGTAGTCAACTGGGTGGTGGAACATTCGACTTGTCCTAGAAGAAACCGACGGAGTAACGGAAGGAGTAGCAGATGGAGAGAAAGTGGGAGTGACAGATGTAGAAAGGGACGGAGAAGAGGAGACGCACGAAGGGGGAGAGAGGATCCTAGGGGCGGAGATAATGAGGGAGAACGAGCAGGGGAAAGAGAGGGGAGAGGACAGGAGGAGTAGTTTCCTGTGATCGCAGGAGAGGAATGGAAAGGGGTAGCAGTCCCTCCGTAAGCAGTGTTGGAGTTGTGTGCGCTGGTGTTTGTGCTGGTGTTGCTGTGTAATGAACTTCCCATGGAAGAGTAGGGAGAGTTGTGTGTGTTCGTGAGAGCGGCGGAGTGTGTGTTGGAGTGGGCGAGAGAGTGAGTGACCGAGTGGAGAGGGACTGGCTCTCTGTCTCCAGTGAGGATGGCTACATATTCCTCCAGAGGAACGAACATCCCAGCATCCCCCTGGTCGACTGAGACTGATACTCCTCCTCCCCGTCGCCATACACAAGCTCAAGCCCCTCTGCACCCACTCCGCTGCCTCCTCCTCCACCTCCTCCTCCTCCCATGCTGCTCCCCCAACTCCTGCGCCTCGGTGGGATGAGAGGGGGAGGGAAGAGAAGGATGAGTGAGAAGAGTGGGGAAATGATGAGGAATGAGAAGGCGTGTAGGGAGGAGAGTATGGACGGAGAGAAGGGGAAGCATACGAGGACGAGAAGGAGGGAGATGCGGAGGCAGAAGATGAGAACGGGGGAGGAATGCGGGGAGAGAGAAGGAGGAAGGGCGGGGGTGAGAGAGGGTGAAGCTGGGTGGAGGAAGGGAGAGGTATGAAGTATAGGGTTGTGTGAAGAGGGAGCGAGAAGGAGGGAGAGGGAGCAAGAGGAAGAAAGGGAGGAGGGGGAGAAAGAGGAAGAGTTCGAGGTGGATGAGGAGGCAGGGGGCGAAGGGAGGAGGAAGAAGATATGGAGCCCCCGTGTCTTTTTTCAAGGGAATAAATATCTGCGTGGAGAGACTGAGAGTGGGTGGGACGGGAAGTAAAATAATGAGGATGAAGAGGGGGAGGGAAGAAGGGGAGGACGAAGGGGGTAGAGAGAGGAGTGGGCAGAGTGGAGGGAGGAGAAATGGAGTGAGGGTGGGGATGAGGTCGGGCCGATTTGGGAGTGACGATAGGAGGAGGGGGAAGGGGAAGGGGAAGGCGAAGGAGAGGGAGGGGGGAGGGTAGTGCGAAGGGAAACAAAGGAAGAGGAGGAAGGAGCGGCGGAGGCGGAAGTGAAGGGGACGATGCGTTAGAGGAAAGTGGGAGAGAGGAAGAGAAAGAGGGAGATTGGTGATGAGAGGAATGCTGGAATGGAACGAGAGGGAAATTTGAAGAGGAAGAGTAAGATGAGGAAGAGGAGGGGGAAGAAGAGAAAGAGGATGAAGCGGGGAAAGGAAGAGCGAGAGGGAAAGGGGAAGAGGGCCTAGAAAGAGGAAGGGGAGGCAGAGGGAGAAGGAGAAGGAGATGCGAAGGGGGAAGAGAGAGGGGATGATGAGGAAGAAGAGGAATAGGAAGAGATAGATGAGTGGGAAGAACGAGAAGATGAACGAGAGGAGGAGGAAGAATGAGAGTGCGAAGATGAGGAAGAAGAGAAAGAAGAATGGGAACGTGAGGAGGGGTGGAAGGGGGAGGAAGAGAAGGAAGGGGCAGAGAAAGAAGACGAAGAGAGAGGGGCAAAATGCGATGCTTCGATCTCTGTCTATATACTTATCCCGCCCTCTTGAATCATCTTTCTTCCCCTGTTCCTCTCTCTTCTTCTCCCTCTTCTTTTCCTTTCTCTCCTCTTTCTTCTCCTTCCTCTCCCTCTTCTCCTCTCCCTTCTCCCTTCTTTCCTCCCATCCTTTCCCTTCCTCCCATCCTTCCCATCCTTCCCTACCTTATTATTTGCTTCCTTTTCTTCATCTGCTCTCTCTTTTCACTCTCCTCGCTCTTCTCCTGCTTTTCCTCTTCCATATCGTCGCCCTCCCCTTCACCTCCCTCCTTTCCTGTATCGTCGCTTTTTTCCCTTCTGTTCTCTCCTTCCTCCTCCTTCTTCCCTCCCTGTCCTCTTCGTTTTCCTCTCCCTTGTCGCTCTGCCTGATGTCTTCGTCCCTCGTCCTTCTCTCCCTCTTCCTTTCCTCTCCACTGTAGTTGCTGCTAGTATCATCCTCTTCCTCCTTCTCCTCATCGCCTCCCTCGACTAAGGCATTCTCCCTCCTATCCCCTTCATTCCTTTCCTGCTGTTCCTTCATTGCCTTCTCTTCTTCTTTTCCAAAACCCTCAGCCAGCTCCTCATCTTTACCCTCCTTCTTCATGCTCTCTTTTCTCTTTCACTTCCCTATCTCCCATCTGTTCCAACACCTTTTCCTCATAATTTCCCTTCGCTTTCTTTCCTCCTTGCTCTCTCCCCTCTCCTTGCCCTCCCTCCACTGCTCCCTCCCCTTTTGTTTTTCTTCCCATCTCAACCTCGTTGCTATCTCCCTCCATCTCCTCTTCTCCGTCGATGAGCTTTCGGATGGGGACGGAGGAAAGAGGAGGCACACAAAATGAAGACATAGAGAGACGGTGAGGGGAGTAAAGGAGAGGGAAGCTGAGGAATTCTGAGGATGATGGCATAAAGGAGATAAGGAAGGAGACAGAGAGGATGAAGATGACGAAGATGAAGATGACGATCTGTGTGATTGAAGCGTCTCCTTCCTTGGTTGGATCCTTCCTTATCCCGTCATCTCCTTCGTCCAGGTCAAGGGAAATAGAAAGGGATTGTGAAGAAGGGGAAGAAGGAAAAGCAGAAGACAAGGAAGGGGGAGCGAGGGAGAGGAGGAGGAAAGAGACGAAGACTGGATGTGAGAAGGGGAATTGAGAGGGGAGGTTAAAGGGAGAGGAGAAGAAATGGGGGTGAGGGGAGAAGGGAAAATGGAAGAAGCAGGGGTAGGAAGAGGGAATGAAGATGTAGATAGAGCAGTGGAAGGAGAAGGAAGAGAGAGAGGGGGAAGGAGAGGGCAAAGGGAAGAGGAGAGAGAGGGATGTGGAGAGACGAAAGGCGGGAGGGGGAATCTGAGATGTATGTGGATAGAGAAGGTGAGGGGTGAGAAGAGGGCGGGGAGGGGTGGGAAATAGATAACATGGGATTTGACAGCGAAGAGGACGGCTGAGGCTGAGAGGAGAGAGAAGCGAAGAGGGAGAAGGAGTAGGAGGAGAGCTCAGAGTTTCAGGTGATGAAGAGGAAGAAGAGGATGAGGAAGAGGATAAGCTAGAGGATGAAGGAGAGGGGGAAATGGAAACAGAAGAGAAAGGGGCAGATGAAGAAGATGACGAAGAAGGGAGGAGAGATGAAGTAAGAGAGGAAGAGGAAGGGAGACAAGCAGGAGGTTCTTGAGAGAGTGAAGATGAGGCATCGGAAGGTGATGATAGAGATGCGGAAGAGGAAGAGGAGGAGGGGGAGGAGGAGGAGGAAGAGAGGATGAGGGAGGAAGAGGATGGGAGACGTGTTTTATAGTCGATGACGATGGTAGGTTTTTCATTTTCCCCTCTCTCTTCCACCTCCCCTATTTCATCACTCCCTTCCTCCATATGCCCCTCAACTGCAATATCACCTTCCTTCTTCTCGAGTTCAACTATTGGTTTCCTATTATGTTCACTTTCGTCCTTTTCCCTCTCCCCCTCCCTTTCTTCTTCCTTTTTTTTTCTTCTTCCTTTTCCTTTTCCTTTTCTTTTTCCTTTTCGCCTTGACATGTGGCTTCTCTTTCCCTATTTTTTCTGGCCCTCTCCTCTTCCCTCCTCATCCGCACTCTATCAGCATATGTGATCACCTTGTCATCTACGTCGTCCACCTCCATCCGCATCCTCTTCTTCTCCTTTTCCCTCTCTGCTAACCATACCTTTCTCTCTTGGTTCTCCACCTCTTTCTTCTCTCTCTCCTCTTTCTCTTTCTCTTTGCCTTGTACCTGATCCTTCATGTTCTCCTCACTCTCCTTCTTATTCTCTATCCCTTCATTCTCCTTTTCTTCCTCCTCCTTCTCTTTCTCGTTCTCTTTCTCCTTCTCTTTCTCCTTCTCCTTCTCCTTATCCTTCCTCTCCTTCTCCTCTTGATTTACCTCGTTGTCTGCATCCTTTTCATTTTCCCTCTCAAAATCCTTCTCAGTCTCGCTCTTTTCACTCCCCTTCTCACTCCTTTCTCTCTCCTTTTCCTTCTCCTCGTCTATATCTGATAGTCTTCTTCCCTCCTCATCTTCATCACCATCGAATCCATAGTCATGCCTCTGTCTCCTTTCTATTTCATCATCTTCCTCTTCATCGCGCATGTCCTCCTCCTCTGCCCTCTTCTATGTCTGACTGCGAATGCGAGTGAGAAGGGAGAGGCTGGGTTGGATGACAAAGGAGAGGAGTGGGAGGAGTGAGAGGGAGATGAGAAGGAGTGAGAAGGGGAGGAAAGGGAGTGAGTTGGGGAAGAATAAGAGTGAGAGGGAGAAGAGTTGGCAGAGGAAGAGTGGGGGAGAGAGATGAGATGAAGAGTGTCTTGAGGATAGGTTGGAGGACAGGTGAGAGAGGGACTGCGAAGGGAGGGGATGGGGGAGGGAAGTTGAGAACTGATGGGAAATAGAGGGCATAGACTTAGGAGAGAGGGAAGACAGGGAGGGAAGAGAGGAGAGGGAGACGTCTTTCTGAACAGGAGAGGATGGGGAGGAGCCGGACGGGGAAATAGAGGCCGGTGGAGGAGAGAGAGAGCGGGAGAGAAGATACAGGATATGGGGGGTGAAGGGAGTGGGATGGATCCGACTTGGTCACTACGAGGGGTTCAGGAGTGGGAAAAGATGATGAATGGGGAGGAAAGAGAGGAGAATTAGAGTGGGAGTGGGAATGTGAGTGGGAGTTGGTTTGGGAGTGGGGGGGCGAGGTAACGAGAGAGTGGGAGAGGGGAGTGGGGGCGGAAGAGACAGACGAGAGGGAAGGGGAGTGAGAGGACGAAAGGGAGCAAGTGGAATCAGGGGAATGGGCGGGTGAGTGAGAAGGGGAATGGGAGGACACAGACGAAGTAGATGATGGAGAGGAGGGGGAGTGAGAAGACGATGCGGAAGAGTGGGAAGGAGACGAATGGGAAGGAGAGGAGTTAGACTGGTTTCGCTTCGAGAGAGAAGAGGAAGATGTTTTAGAGCTGCAGGAGCACGAGGAGGAGGAGGAGCGCGAAGAGGTGGAGGAAGAGGAAGGAGAATGCGAGTGTGAGTGGGAATGGGTATGTGAGTGGGAATGGGCATGAGAATGGGGCTGTAAGTGAGAGGGAGGGAGAGGAGGAGAAGGGTAGGAAAGCTTCGTGAGATGGCCCATGTGCGAGTGTGAATGGGAGTGGGAGTGCGAGTGAGGGTGGGAAAGGGGGTGGGAGTGGTGGGCATAAGGAATAGATAAGGACTGCGAGTGTTTCTGAGAGTGGGAAGAAGAGAGGGAAGGGGAAACGGAAGGTAATAGGGAGGGGGAGTGAGAGGGAGACATAGAGGGGGAATGGAGTGGGGAGAGAGAAGGGAGGCAAGATAGAGAAGATGAGTGTGAATTGGAATGGAAAGAAGAGTGTGGGTGAGTGATGTTCATGAGAGAGGGAGGGAGAGGGAGGGGGAGAGGGAGGGACTAGGGGACGTAGGGCGAGAGGAAGAAGAATAAGGAGAAGAAGAAGAGAAAGGGGAAGAGATGGGAGTGGAATGAGGAGGGGGATGATGAAATAGAGCTGGATGTGAGGGAAACAAGGGGAAGGGGAAGGGGACAGGGAACAGATCTATCTGTCTCAGTCCCATCTCCCTCTCCTCCCTCTCCTCCCCTTTCTATTCCGCTGTCCTCGTCTCCCTTGCTTCTCATTTCCTCCTTCCCATCTATCTCTTCCCTTTCCCTCAGTCTCTCCCATCTCTCTCTCCTCCTTCCCCCAATATCCCCTCTGTGCTTCTACTCATCCCTCCTTTTCCCTCAGTATTCTCCCTCTTCCCTCCATTCCACTCTTGCTAGTAGCTCTACTCCTCATTGGGTCTACATTCCTCCCACTCTTTCCGCTCTTCACGCTTCTTCCACTCTTCTCGCTCATCATGCTCATCCCACTTACACCACTCCTCCAGCTCCTTCCGCTACCAGAGCTGAGATTTCCATCCCCATAGCCCTCGCTACCACTACCACTGCTGCCGCTTCCACTTCTCCTCACTCTGCGCATCTCTCTCGCCTCTCTCCCTCTCCCAATCCATCTCACGCTCTCTTTCTCTTTCACGCGCTCTCTCCCAATCACGCTCTCGCTCCCTCTCCCTCCAATCGAAATCACGCTCCTCTCTCTTTCCCTTCTCTCTCCTGAATTGTCTCTCTTCC
This sequence comes from Drosophila quasianomalipes, assembly GCA_035043665.1. NCBI lineage: Eukaryota > Metazoa > Arthropoda > Insecta > Diptera > Drosophilidae > Drosophila > Drosophila quasianomalipes. Next base: position 149,623 of record JAWNMU010000490.1, read on the forward strand.
CAATCTCTATCTCTTTCCAGTTCTCTCTCCCTTCGCCTGTTCATCTCCCAGTCCCTTTCTCTGTCCCATTCTCTCTTCCTCTCTATCTCCACCATTTCCTCCCTCTCCCTCTCTCTCTCTCTCTCTCTCTCTCTTTCTGCTTCAATTTCCTCAGGAGTTTGCATCTCCATAGCTTGGTTTGCTTGAATCTCTGAAATGGCAGCAGCAGCCTTCTCCAGCTCCTCTTCCTCCCGCCTTTGTTCCGCGCTGATCCTGCACAGCTCCTCCTCGTCCCTTTCATCCTGTTCAATTTCCTCCTGCGTCAACACTTGGCTTCTAGGTCTCGCCTTATACACTTTCTTCACATGTACTCGGTTACACCGCCCACACATGCGTTTGATGCTAGCGGGGTGGCAATTGGGGAATCCCTCGAAAACAATTCCTTGGTCTTTGTTCTCTGCATGTGTATCAATCAGTGCTACTGCACAGTTGTTAGGGTTGCAGCTAGCTTCGAACCACTCTGGGTTTCTGTGTAGCCACATCATCCTGATCGCCCTCACTGTCACTCCATGACACACCACGATGAAATCAGTGTACCCGTGGTCCGCAGCTCTGAAGATGGATCCGAAGAACTCCAATGCCCTCCTGCACACGTCGAAACGAGACTCTCCTAGAGGCATCCCTAGCCCAGAACCACATCCCCTTCACTGCTGCTCTCTGCAGGCGAGCGAACTCCACAGGAAATTTGTGTGAAAGCTTGTCCCAGCCCTGGGATTGAAGGAGAAAGAAAACGCGGTATATGCATGTCAAGTGGTGAGTTTGAGTAGAAGAAACATGAGAAGTCGCAATGATTTCCAGTGCACAATGTGGGTGTGGGGTGTATGCTAGCATGCCTGTATTTAATAACATTGAACGTGTGGATTAATATTAAGCATGCAGTGTGCACTGTTCTCTGTGAACGTATATTTAGATAAAGTGAGCACCCCTCGCCCCCTTACCGTTCCCTCAAAAACTCCAAAGTCCTGCTCCCGATGAGGATGTGTTCCCTCACATCCGCTGGGAACTCCAGTTGCTCCTTGATGCAGTTGGTCGTTTGGCGAGCACGCAGGAAACACGACGTGAATATCATTATCTTAGGGTTCTCTCCTTCTGCTTGCCTGTAGATGAGGAGAGATAGTCGCAACGTAGTTGTTATAGAGTATGTGGATCAGACAGTATATGTAAGCCAAAGAAGAGAGAGTAGAAGAATTCGCCATTGCATCGCACGTGATGTGTTCGGTGATGGGAATTTACCTCTCTTTGTAAAAGTTGTTGATGAATTGTCCTGCCTTGCTTGCTTGCATGAATCCTAGTAGTATATATCGAATGGAGGACAGTGCATTGAACAGTGAAGTACGATCGTGGGTAGCGAAGTAAATGATGTACCACAGATCACAGTCTGATCATTGGCCCAGCATATGTAAGAAATTAAGACATGAGTTCACCGTGGAACCCATAAACAAGAATGGCATGTATTGCACGTGAATAAACAATGTGTGTCATGGTACAGCAACTGCTTTGTAAAGCATGCAGCCATCGACTTTTCGTTACCATTCTGTTCTACGGTGTCTCCATCAGCCAGAGAAATAGCCTGGTCAGGCAACTGCTCATAAACGCTCAGATCAATGTTCGCCTGGGAAACCCCATGTCTTACTAGAAGTAATCGACGCACTCTCCCTGCATATAAAAGATGTTCACGTTAAAAGAGTATTGAACATTCGTTCAAGTCAGCACTAGTAATCACATTCGCCTAACTTGAAGGCGGCATAAAAACGATTATGAATACCTTTTCTGGGGAAATACCACTCAGCGTTATCATCCATAACACTATTTGTATATGATTCTTGTGGGCCACAAAACAAGTGTTTCTTGTGGTCGTACTATTATCTGTAAATAATATATGGTAGTGAAAGAGGCTAGCGGAGCCAATGAATGAGAATAATGAGGCATAAGAAAGTGAGACATGAGTTAAATAGGTATATTTTTTAAATTGTTTAGTATGTGTCTCTCTGGCTGGTTACTTTTCTTACTAAGAATAATTAATATTCAACCATTCAAGTAAAATATAAACAAAAGCCTAGTTTGGATATTCTCTGGCTTGGGGCAAATGTTGTTCCAGATAATGCATGCGTAAATCAGTATGAATCAATTAGCAAACATGAATAAAAGTTAAATGTGTGAATAATAGAAATGAAATTGTACTTATATAATTTTGTCTGCATTATTAGCTGTAATGTCTATACAGAAAAATAAGCTTTCATAATTCTGTATTTGTTTAAGTAGAATCTATAAACAATATGAATAATCTGTGAAGGGTTAAGACCTGGTGTTTTTTTTTTCATTTCAAATTTAAAACTAAATGCACTCATAAATAAAGAAACAATAGTGGATGTCCTACTTTCCAAGTTAATTTAGCATAGGTATGTATTATTTACAGGTTAGTAAAGCTCATAATATGTTTTTCCTGCACGTATCCGGATCTGCCCGTATTAGTATCCATACTAAATAAATCAAATGGCTCAATTTTCTAAATTAACAGTTAGAAAAAAGGTATACAACAAACACCGACAAAGACTGAATAGTTTTTATAAGGCTGCTTAAATATATGTGCGTTCTGACTCTACAGATGTAAAAACTTCATAGAATAAGAGTTTGATCGCATTCCGGAAGAGTGCAGTTCACTCCACTAAAGCAATTTCCAGGCTAGCTGTACTTCCTTTATATAATTCTAGTAATGTTAAATGAGATATTTAAAAATATGTTTAATGAAAGGGATGTTTATCACGTCGGTTTGCTGTGGATATATTGTATAATATAGTGAATGTATGTCATCTCAACAAATGTAAACTATTTTCTTCTTTAACTGACAAATTTATGAAAAGACTGTCCATGAAAATGCAACTCTCAATACACTCCAAAAACCAATGAAGAGTGCATACCTTGTCAACAAGCTGAAATAAATGAACAAGAGATAAGAACCCAATGAGATAACGCAGCGTTGATAGTGTACCATTGTAATACATATTGGTGGGAGTCTAGACCTATCTCAAGTATACTATACAGAAGTAGGAGTAGAAACTAAAGATACAGGATATAGTGTAGACAGTACCAGCAGCCGCCAACGAAGAAAACGCTTCAGAGATATGAGAATACGGTGAAACATGCCTTATAGCACTCTTCACCAAACGAATAATCGTCAGGCGACGCGAGACTCACTGTAAACAGCTGAATTGTCCAGTTATATGAGCCTGGAATGGCATACCCAAAGCCACACCAAACAACTCAAATGTAGAATTAGGCAAATCAAACTAGCACACCTGGACTGGAAGATTCATATAGTGTGGAATAGCGTTGACTGGCTAATTTGCGAATTCAATGATCAGTGCTGCTGCCCATAAGGCATGCCAGTCCGAATTACCCAGCATGGGATTCGTTTAGATAAAGGTGCGGCCGGATACATGACCCAGAATGTGGTTGTGGTCCAACCAGATATAAATTATTCCGCGCATCTCTTTGTTTATCTGTTCCCCTGGCAGAGTTCTTCGGAAGACAGCCAGAAGCATGTGAAGCGTAGAGATTAAGTATAACTAAAGCATTTTATTAGAAGTAAAGTTTTTTCTTCTCAGCTCTAAAATGACAGTCTTCGAGACCAATTAAAAAAAAATGAAAAAGGACATAGAGAGAAATACCACACTAGAAAACCATAGTCGCTACTCGTTATAATAAACTTTGCATTGGAGGGCAGTGATATAAAACTACGCACCGCAAAAAAAGAACCTGCGATGATGCATAACATCCCCTAGCAAAAGCATGAAGCTAAGCGACAGACGAGGTAGGATCGAAGATCCTTCTCCCTCTCTCCTTAGCCGAGCAACTGAACGCTAGCAAAAAACCATTAGATTCTTACTGCTTGTTGTTCTCGTTGATGAGCTTCTGGAGGAGCTCGGTGGTGAGGGACTTGGGTCTCTCGATGGGGAGTCCGAGGGCACGGTCCCAGACGAGTTGAGAGAGGGTTCCGATGGCACGGGAGACTCCGAAGAGGACAGTGTAGAAGTTGGTCTGGGTGAGTCCGTAGTGGTAGAGCACGCATCCGGAGTGGGCGTCGACGTTGGGCCAGGGGTTCTTGACCTTTCCGAGCTCGGTGAGGATTCCGGGGACGACGGTGTAGATGAGGGAGACGAGCTTGAAGAGCTCATCGTTGGGGATGTGGCGAAGAGAGAACTCACGCTGGCAAGTGTAACGGGGGTCGGTCACACGGAGCACGGCGTGTCCGAATCCAGGGATGACCTTTCCGGAGTTAAGGGTGTCCCAGGCCAGCTTGGAGACGGAGTCGGTGTTGAGTCCCTTTCCGTCGGCGTCGATGGCAGCCTTGGCCTTGAGGGTCCAGTCCAGAACCTCCTGGTTGGCGAGTCCGTGGAGGGGTCCAGCGAGTCCGTTCATTCCAGCGGAGAGGGAGAGGTAGGGGTCAGAGAGGGCAGATCCGACGAGGTGGACGGCGTGGGCAGACACGTTTCCTCCCTCGTGGTCGGAGTGGAGGGTGAAGTAAAGACGCATGAACTCATCGAAGGCGTCGTCGGACTCAACAGCGTCAGAGTAGGCGGGGGTGAGGGGCTTTCCCTGCTTGGGGAATCCGATCATGCGGTTGAAGTTGGCGGCAATGTCGAGGGAGGGGTCAACGACGGGGTTGGAGTCATCTCCGAAAGAGTGACGGAAGATGTGAGCAGCGATGACGGGGGCCTTAGCGATCACATCGAGGGAGTCCTCGAAGGCGTACTTCCAGAGATCAGTCTTGTGGGTGTCGTGGTACTTCTTCGCGAACTGAGACTCGGTCTGACAGGCGGTGAGGGCAACAGAGAACTGAGTCATGGGGTGGGTGTCCTTGGGGAGAGCGTGGATGAGGTCCACGACGTGCTTGGGGAGAACAGAGCGCTTGTGGAGCTCAGCAGTGAGCTCCTTGACCTCGGCCTCGGTGGGGACCTCTCCGGTGAGGAGGTACCAGAGGGTGGCCTCGGGGAGGGGCTCTCCCTTGAACTTCTTTCCGGGGCGGGGAGCTCCGGGGAGGGCAGCCTGGAGCTCAGGGATGGTCTTTCCGCGGAAGCGGATTCCCTCGTTCACGTCGAGGAGGGAAGTGTCCCAAAGCATAGACTTGATGCTTCTCATTCCTCCGGTCACCTGTCCGACAGTCACTCTGTCGATCTCGACGTTTCCGAACTCCTTGTTGATCTTCTTGAGCTCCTCACGCTTGGCAGGGATCTGCTCAGCGATCTTGTCCTTAAGGGTCTGCAAGTTACGAGCAGGAGCCTGGACGAAAGCCTTAGAAGCAGTCTTCACAGAAGAGGTCAACATCTACATTTTTTACGGTAGACAACGAAGAAGCAGTGTAAGAACAAAGCGCAGATGGAATGTTCAGATTTTTCACAGAGAGCAATGCCAGATGAGAAAAAGAGTTATAAATCACAGAAAAGTATCAACCACTAGTTTCAAAGGGTACATTTTTTCGTCACAAATAAATGTCAGAAAGAATCCATTTGATATTTACATCGGTAATACATAAAAGTTACTCATATGCAGTTAATGACGGCTTGACAAAGAAAACAATAACATTTCTCTAAAGAAGTATGCATGTTTTTGAATAGAATGCCGATCTTCTACTGGTATTCATAATTTCGGAACGATTGGAGATATATACATTATGAATGGTACTAATTTCTCCGAAAGGAATGCAAACGGTCGTTTTGAGCCAATGCAAGTGATGATGTGGCAAAGATCATAGCTCACTATATTGTACAATTATATATCTTCACAGTACTATGTGCAATTTTATTTATCATATCCTTTTATTCACGGTTTTTCCTGAAGCATACAATTTGAATGGATATAAAACAATAGAAAAGCTGTTATATATACGAGAATAAGAGATCTTGCCGGCCATTTCCGTGCATATATTTCTAGGTGATTACCAAGCACAGTTATGTCCGTAATAATAACCCATAGCCAAGAACTGGTTTATAGCGACCTGCTGTTTTTTTCGTTAATAGAATACTTATTATATAAAACTAGATACTGACGAACTATTTCACTATATTGTCATCTCAACAATTGGGACACCCGGTCATAACTCATAGTTTCACATTTATTTCGATATTAGTGTATTTGTCGTCCTGGAGACCAGAGGAGTTCTGTTGTGAATGATTCAGTGATAAATTTTCTTCTGTGCAAGAGCGTTGTTCGTATAACGGTTAGTATTGATGCCTTCCAAGCATTAGACGCGGGTTCAATTCCCGCACAACGCACTGTTTTTTTTTTCGTTGGAATTATTAGAGCGCTATGTTTTCTGTCAAGAAAGGGCCAAAATGTATTTAGTTTTTGGGCATATTAACAATGTCTTCATCTACACGCTAGCTGTTTAAAGGAAGATAAGTTGTGTTGTGCGTAGGGGAAAAATCATAATTTGCCGTTGGTATACGCAAAGGAATAAGCATAAATCTGTTTATGGAGATAACACATAAAGTATGAATGAACAACAAAACAAAAAGTCCAGCGACATTGAGATGACGTATAATCGGCAGAAGAAACTAGAGACTAGTTCATGTTAACTTGTAAATTATATTGTACAGCTTTAACATCTATCACTCTAAAGTGGAAATATGAATGCAATTTGAAACTCAACAGTATGTCCTTGTTTTCTCTACAAATCTGTTTCTAATTTGCATAATCATTTTCCTTTTATTATAATAAGTATGATATTTATTACATTTTTGTTTTTATATTAACAAATATGGAGTATTTGCGCTGTGTAATTTGAATTGATCGTATTAAAAAATCCCTCAATTTGTACAGTTTCCTTTTGTAAACGAATAAGTTCAAGTTGATGGCCAGTAAGGGAAAAGAAATGCTGGACAGTGACCTCGAGAGGCACACATTGAGGCCATTATTCAACATGTTCAAAATCATCTATTAAGCCTTGTATGTATGCAGAAACACTAGACCTTCTGACAGACTGCTTAACCACCCTTTCTAAAGTTAAATGAATCCTTCTCAAAGAATCCTTTTCAAAACGTTGAAAAAGTCAAGAGTATAGCCATTTCGCGACAATAACCCTATTCATTAGTTGTCGTGTAATCTTCGTTCCTCTTTGACATGTGAAAGATGCTTATGTTACGGGCTAATCTCGAATCAGATATTTGAGGTGTTACACTTACCAAAATCGACATAACAATTTACGAGATAATACAACAAACTGTTTGACGGCACTCTAGAATAGGTATTTTTTGTGTTGATCTTGTTGTCAAACTGTTTTGTAATATATTAAATAATTTACTTCTTCTAGGAACATGTAAGACCTTGTGGCCCAATGGATAAGGCACCTGCCTACGGAGCAGGGGATTTAGGGTTCGAATCCCTGCAGGGTCTCTTATTTTTTGTTGGCCGAGATGCTACGGGCGAACAGCCTTACATTACTTCCAGCCGTAGGAAAACGTGTAAAATGCATCAGTTGTTTTAAAGATTTTTCTTTTTTTATTGAGAACAGATATATACTCCTATCTGGTTTGTGATGAGTGAGCCACATCAGTCGAGATACAACCATAATCTAGACACACCTACTCCTGCCCGAATTGCTTAAAAAAATCCACCAGGCCGAAGGGAGCAGTCTCGCCGAAGAGGAGAGAGTCTATTTGCTTCCCATCCTCAGCAGAAGTCTTCCCCCTCTCGGTCATCTTCTTTTCAAATTCTTCCACCGCTTTTTCTACATCTCCCCCACTCTCTGCAATAGCCCTTCCCAACTCAGCTCCGTCAATCAAGGCCAGGTTAGCCCCCTCTCCATTCGGTGCCGCAAGGTGAGCAGCATCTCCAATAAGTGTGACTCCTTGGACATGGGGCCAGGAGTGACCCAAAGGGAGGGAATAGAGGCAGCGTACGACAAGGTCAGTGTCTGACTCTGTGATCAACTCACGGAGCCCACTTGCCCACGAATCGAACTCGGCAGCAAGACTGACCTTAGCCTGGGCAGGCGATTGGAGGGAGAGGTCCGAGAACCATTGCTTGTCCTTATGGCAACATACGTACGTATGAATCGTTCCGTTGATTTCTTTGTGAGCAATCACTCCCTTCTTCGGTGCCAGTGCAAACATCGCTCCATCCCCGACGAGGGTAGATGCATTCGGATGTTTGGTATCGCAGGAGTGAAGGTATGACTCAAGGTATGCCTTTCCAAGGTACTCAGGTACAGCAGAAGATACGAGCTTCCTCACTTTAGACCAAGCTCCATCCGCACCTACTAGCAAAGTAGTCTCCACTTTGCTTCCGTTTGCAAACTCCACTTCGTGCACTCCGTCTCCTTTGCTAGACACGGCTTTCACCTTATGTCCCCACTTGACTCTGTGAAGAGGAATGGAATTAAGTAAAACATTCCTCAACTCCCTCGCAGAACTTCAGGACGACCACCAGACCCGTCATCTTTGTCTTCAAACAAAACATTCGCTGATGAGTCTACTATTCTCGTTGCCTCCTTTCCTGGCAGCACTATGCCCTGAAACTCCTTTTCAAGACCTGCCAGCACCAAACCCTTTTGACCAGTTTCTCTGTGAATGTCCAACATTCCTCCTTGAGAACGGAAATTTCTGGACTCTTCGGCTTCGTATACCGTAAATTCTATAGAACTCTGTTCAAGGACTCTTGCTAGACAAAGACCTCCAAGGCCCGCTCCGATGATAGTAACATGAGGGATTCCAGACATTCTGTGACATAAAACGGCATACAAGAGGAAGGCAGAACGATCAGATTAGATATTTCATTCTTGTATTAGAGGGGATGGATAATAACTTCAGAATCATTGTGTTCAGAAACAAACACACACTTTACATAAAAACAATCCCGAGAGATTCATACATTATAAATACAGTCCTGGTAATTCACCATACATTCTTCGTTGTAATACACAACAAGATATTCGGTTTCTTTCTTATGATATTCACAAAAATCAATGCAAAACGTTTTCAGTGCAAAACGTTTAGGACTAGTATCTAGCCAGAAAAACCAGGCTATTTTTAACATTAATTAATCAAAACAAAAAAATTATTTCCATGATTTGTTTGAATACTGTGCAAGGTCACTGACTTTACGTTATGCATTTTAATTCGATTGTAGTATTATTTTTAAACAGTACAATTATTCTACTTTTATGCGCAGAAAATCTTTTTTTTAAATAGCTTTTGAGGCTATTCAGAATGGACTGACTCACAGACTGTAACTATTTCTCTATCTAACAAGTCTGCACTTTGCAACATCTAAGAAGTATTTCAACCTGCCACATTCCTACCATATATTCCATTTAGATTGTGCTGATTGGATCCACATCCATTCGTTTAATTATTTATGCAAGTAATCAGACACATGCATACATGCATTCAAGGCTGTACTTCCAAATTATATTGATTAAAGTCAACCCTTAACGTAATTATACTTGCCAAATAGCCTACAATATTATATACCATAACTTGTGCTCACCAAATTCAAACATTTGACACATTAAAACGTAATACTAAGGTGTTGACATCAAGATAAGATGGAAATCACATACACATGAATGCAAACAGTCAGTTATATACACTAGGCTCTACATGTTCCCAATCTAATAACAATTAGCACGCATATTTCAACATCGCCACACAATACTATTCGTTTTCGTTTGACTCCCACAAACACATTTCTCAGCTGGAGAGAGGAAAAAAAAATCTAGCAGTCTCAGCATATGACGGACACACGCCCAACGGCTTGCTACATTAATATTCCTTTCAAATCCCGTCCCCTAGCAGATCATATGCCATCGTAGCCAATATACATATACATCTAACCTTCATTTACGTTATTTATCTATATACTAGCTACACGCGTTACCTTTATAGAATAGAAATAGATAGCAGAAGGGCGACATGAATGGCTCCATTGCTCTTCCAGTTTTCGTAAATCCTCAGGAGATTCAATACGATTTTTCGTCAAAATTACCTGCATTTACCATTTATAATTTAGATAATGCCGAAATTATGTACACAATATTGTCCTCAAACCCTGAGATGTATGATATTCGTGACGCAAAAGGAATCATAAAACCCAAGTCAGCGCTGGACCTTCTTCTTCGAGTATCTGAAAAATCTGTTCCAAGATCAACTACAGACATACTCACTATCCATTTTCACAATCCTCAAACGAACATCAAACGGGGTGAAATACAGGTAAAAGTAGTGTTGACAAAACCCAAGAAATCGACACTTTTTTCTCAGCTAGAGAGCAGGACAACATACCCCTCTCCTAGTAAGCCGAAACAGAAGCAAGCTGCCAAATTCTCGTTCTTCAAGTTGGCTCCTATCATGATTGGAGTATCCATTGTGCTGTATTTGACCAGGATGGTCTTAGCCGATGCTGCATCGACCGTTGGAGAAGGAAAGGGTTCGCTTGCGATTTCGGGAGTGGATTTGTCCCTGCGCATGTGGTTCTGTTTTCTTCTGGGATTAGTAGTTATGCTCTTCCAACTCAAGTTCTTTGAAAACCCTTGAGTCAGTTGACGTTCTGTGCATGATATCATGTGCTGTGAGGTGTGGTTTACGTAACAACCTTATGTCAATCTGGATAGCGTGATTTACTATTTTCTAATATATCTACTTTACTAAAACTAAACCAGCATTCATCGTTGAGAGGAATAAATACAAATACAGATAGCATACAACATCAAACAGAAATAACACATACATACACTCTCCCTCCGAAGACAAAACAAAGAAAGAGATCGAGCTAATTATAGATAGAGGATATCTGGGGAGAGAGAGAGTTGGAGGGTGAGAGAGAGAAAGAGAAAGGTGGGGGGGAGGGAAGAGAGAGAGAGAGAAAGGGATCGTAGAAGAACAGGAGAAAATACGAATTGTAAGTGAACGAGAATAAGAAGAATTACAAGGGAAAGAAAAGAGGGAGAAAGAAGAAAAGGAACAATAAGTATGATCAAGTGAGAGAGCAAGCGAGAGAGGGAGAGAGTGAGAGACACAAAAAGCAAACAAAGAGAAGACAGAGAAAAAAACGAACATATCATGTTCACACGAGAGAAGAGGGAGAAAGACTCAACACTTCCCCCCCTCCCCTCGCGCATTCCTCCCACTACTCCCTTCACTTGCTTGATTTCCACCACCTCGATCCCTTCCACCCCACAATTCTAATGCCCATACTTTCCCCTCCCCCTTCAGTCCCCTCTCCTCCCTTCCGTTGATCTCTACTCCCTTTGATCGCTCTCACTCCGTCACCACTTCCCCCTCTTCCACGCTCTCAAACACGTTGATATGATATCTATACGCTCTACGTTTATTGTTCCGCTCCACACCCGACCAGTCAAACACAGACACTCCATCTACTCCTCACACATTGCTTACCCCAACGCTTATCGCACGGCTCGTCCCACCGCCCATCCCCTTTGCTAGCCCCGTGTCCCCTCTATCCCACTCCACCGCCTCCTCAAAAGACAGAGCTTACACGCACATACCACTCGACTCATTCCAGTGATACGCTTCTGCTTTATATCTCCATCATGGCCATGAGGTCGTCAACCTCAGCGCTCTGCTTCTGCTTGGGCTTCGCTTCGGGGGCAGGAGCAGCGTCAACCTGCTTAGCGAGGTCTGCCTCCTCCTCTTCTCTGCTCACCGTCGTTGTCGTCGTCGTCTTCTTAGCCTTCACGTCCGGTATGTCCAACAAGTCCTTGTCCGCCTCCTCCTCCTCCAACGCATCCAGCTCTCTCTGCAGCTCGTCATCGTCCTGAACCTGACCCATGGGCTGTATAGACATGTTTACAAACCAATCACAACACAATATGTACCCATAGATACGCGCATTAAACAAAACAAAACAAAACAAAACAAAACAAAACAAAACAAAACATAACATAAAGTTAGAAATACGCACAGAAGATAACTGTAGCTGATTATAATACAACATATACACGTACTAGATATCTACAAATACAACTCAAATTCAAGTTGCGTACGTATTTAATATATGAGAATGTATGCAAGCGCGAGGAGAGAAGGAAAAATAAGCATACCTCAGCGAGTCTGTTGGAAAACTCATCGGCGAGACCCATGGCCTCACTGACATCGGCAATCACATCCTCAACCTTATCAAGATCGTCCTCCCTGATCATGTTCTTCATTGCGTCCTTTCCAACACGCATAGCGTCCAGAGTAGCCTTGTTGCTGGCAGCGTCCTCCAAGGTCAAGACCTGCATCTCAAGGTTCGTTCTCTTTCCGTAGATCTGATCAATTTGCTTCTCAATCATCTGCTTTCTCTTCAGGAAGAACAAAGCCCCTATATGCGATATCAGTTTACCATTCAGGGTTCGCTATATTAGATAACACGAAGAAATACACACACACAACATAGCGCACGTCACCACAAAATAAACGTTTAGTTATGCTTACCCTTCTTATCTCCACTACGCACTCTAGTCTTTGCGTCATCAACGGCAGCATCACGTTGCTTCTGAAGGTGCTGGTATCTCTTCTCTAAGTTATCCTGAAATAGTTAATGTTCGCAGATATATACGTAAGTCCAGGCGTGATTAGTACGACGAAGCCAAACAGGAAAAATAAACACAACTCTTGACAACAGCGTATGCGCAAGAAAAGCGTTCAACGCAATTTAGTACACTATATGCTAATGTACAATTAAACTTACACTAGCAGCGCGGAGGGCGTTGATAGAGTCAGAGATACGGGGAGCAGCAGCGGCAGGGGCCTCCTTCTTCTTTCTTCCAAACAAGTTCATCTAAAAGGCGCACACAATAATATAGAGTAAATTGAATATCAAAAATACTCAAGAAAATTGACAAAACATAAGACTTTTGCAACCCCAACGTCTCAAATTCACATATCTATAGCTTGTTCTGCACTAAATGAACGGTTTCTATTGCCTATTTATGCGAGCCTCCTGTCATCCATTCTGCGTTATTTATATTCTGAATAAAGAATAGGAACCGGGCAGTTTCCTAATTCCTCTGAAAAACACAGGGGGAAACATATTATTCAGCCCAACTCGAATTGTATACTCTTGAAATTACTATTCGACATTGATTTTGCCCGATTATATTCAGATAGAATACTAAATTTCTTTGATTTACATATATCGTTTTTCGTTTCTCCTAGATTTTAGTGAGTACTCAATTAGATCATCTCACAATTCACTGGGAAGAACAGACGAGATTAAGACATTTTAAACACTTCTACTATTGAATATATCAGGGTGGTCACATATACACCATATTTCCGAAGAAATCTTCAACAATTCTATCTTGAAAGAAATGGAGGATCATTTTTACGACCCATTTGATTTCACAGCAGAGAACTATCACGAAGAGAGCAATGGGTTCAACCATGACCCAATGGATTCCTTCGAGAGGACTTCATCCATCGCATACAGCGTCCTAAATGAAGCTGACCTTGCCCCGAGCGCATTTCGCTCATTCACGAACCAAGTATTATTTTCTCGGACGTATATGTTGATATACCTGCTTCTGCTAGGCGTGCAGGTCTTCTTGCTTGTCTGGGGATTGCTACACAAGGGGAAGTCATTCGACAACTGGTACATCGAGCTAGACATACTAGTCACTATACTCCTAAGTATCGAGATCATGCTGCGAATGGTTGTGCAAGGAAGGGGATTCCTGCGGGAGAAGACGAACGTGATCGACCTTGCGTTGATGAGTATCTGCATCCTGGCCATTCCGTTGTACTACGAAGACCCTGAATGGTCTCTTCTCGCAAATCTCTTCAGTTCCCTGCGCTATGTATCCCAGTTGGTGCGTCTGCTGTTACTGGTGAAGACGCAGGTGGAACACAGGAGGGTCCGCAACACCTTTTCTGAGTTTGACTTCGGAGAACTGCCCTCTCTCGCCGACATGAGCGCGATGACTCTAGGGGAGGATGGAAATATGAATGACTACATGAACGATTCACACGCATACGGAACACCGTATGGGTCGATGGATGAGGCGAGAGGGCAGTTGTCTCCTGATTCTAGCTACAATAACAACAAATATGCGAGTGGCGTGGGATCAAACAACGGTCTATACGAAGGATACAACAACAGCTACACAAACAAGTACAACGGGACCAAGAGAGGCAACGGGTACGACTACAACCTCACAGGAGGAAGCGGGTTCTCAAGCGGAGATAGGTGGGGCGGAGGGGGTGGAGGGACTCCGAAGAGTTCTGGGTCGAGCTCCAGAATCACCCAAAGCCCCCTCTCTAACCTCTTCATCCCTCCCCTCTCGCACAACTCCAACAGCGACTACCTCTCCTCGTCATCTTCCGGCTCCTCGTCGTCCGCCCAGCTGGGTCCCAGGACATCTCCGCATCCATTGACTGTACTGGCGTCGACTCCTCTATCTCTGTCTTCTAAGGATTACTCGTCCACCCTCAGCTCATTCGGCTCTAACAGCCTTTCTAAGGAGCGCAAAAAAGAAAGAAACAAGTTTGTTTCCGGCGACGACCTCTCACTGTAGTGATGACAATTACGAGCAGTCCTCCTCTTCCACCTTTTCCCTGCTCTCCCTTCCGTAGTTTCCGTTGTTTTCTTTTGCATGCTTTTCCCTGTTTCGTTTTATTTTTATGTTTATGTTTATTTTTATTATATTTTATTTTATTTTGATGTTTATTTGTTTCTGTTCTTGTTTTTGTTTTTGTTTTTGTTTTTAACGTTCTTCATTGTTCATCTCCCACTCCTCACTTCGCTTCTATTTGTGTTTGTTTTTTTGACGTTAATTATGCTTTTCAATCTCTTTCCGTACTAGCCTAACCGTTACATAATTCTGTTGCCACATTCTATTCGCATTTCTTGATGCGCATGCGCTTATACCTACTGCACGTATGTATGGATTTACTATCTGCATAGCATGTATGAGGTGTATGATTGACTTTGAGTACCTCTTTATCTTCACTGTCTCCATGCAACATTTTTTCTTTTTTTTCTTTATCCAGCGCTAAGTTAGAATTGCTAACACATCTTTTTTTCGTTCTCTTTGTTTCAATTCCCTCATTCTTATTTATTATTTCTATCGTCTTGCCTTTCATTTATATTGTCAGCTTCACAGTTATATACTCCTATGCGTACAAACAATATTTTACTCAGAATAAACTACGTTTTATCAGTGCGCATGGTTCATCAACCCCTACATGCACGAACGCAACAACAGTTACTTGCACTAAAAGCCATAATATGCAAGAATGGAAATGCCTCATACGTACTCTAGGTACATTCGAAAGCGACTAACTACTTTTTTGCAGTGATTACCTAGTATTCTTCGTCTGCTAAATTTAAGTAGTGCACTCAACTTCAAGTGGTTTCAAGTGAACAAGCTATTGAATGCATTAAAAGGAAATCATGCGATATTTATGCTAAATACTACAAACCTTGAAACAAAGTATTGCATTCCTTATGTATCTGTCGGCTTATTCGATGGGATCTGCGCGACGCATGTGATGAACTGCAATAGATCTCGAGGGAGGGTGTTTCTACCAAAACAATCAATCTGCAAATTACATTTCACAAAGAAACAAAAACCCGTCCACCTTCTAATCATTAAACAAGTTCTCAATATGATATCAAGCGTCTTACACATTACATTGCTGCGTATCTGTTCTTGCGACAAAATAAAAATAACTCTATCAGACTGTCAGTATCCATTCATATTTCCTTTTCGAATAGTGAGAGGAAAAATATCAAGAATATGGTGCCAAATAAGAAAAAAGTTATTTTTTCATTTTATTCTATGCATAGTATGCCATTTAATCTCTTTTATTGAAATTCAATACATTCGTCTACTAAATACAGGAAACCTCCTGCCTTTCGTTGAATCACCCTTCTTTCATGTGTCAGCGGGAAATGGAGGGAGGAATATTGAGCTATACACTAACGTAGAAATGCCCTTTTATTACTCTAATTTTATGCAAAATAGGCAATGCCTTCTTCTTCTTTTTTTAAGGAAAAAAACTTGTCTAACAATGAAGTTGAATTCATTAAGGCTGCAGTGAAGGATGGAATGCGTACGGATAGCCGTAATTTGTTGAGTGCTCGTAAGCTCGACATTGACTTCCAGACCTCACCTGGATACACACAGGTTTCTATTGGAAAGACAAAGGTCCTCTGTGCTGCGAGCGCCGAAGTGGTAGAACCTAGCTTCGATCGCCCTACTGAGGGGTTCTTGACTTTCAATGTGGACTTCTCTCCCATGGCTTCGCAATACTTCGAACCTGGAAAACAGAGTGCAAAGGCGATCGAGATCACTAGGATCGCAGAGAGGTCAATCAAGGATGTGAGGGCCATTGACGTTGAGACACTGTGCATTCTTGCGGGGAGAAAGGTGTGGCAAATTATCCTGGACGTGAAGATCATTGACTTTGATGGAAACCTCTACGACGCTGTAAACATTTCAAGCATTGCTTGCCTTATGTCTTTCAAGAGACCTGATGTCTCTGTCGTCGGCAATTCTATCACTATCCACCCCATCACTGAGAGGAACCCTGTCCCCCTCGTCCTCCACCACATTCCCATCTCCGTCACCTTCGCCTTCTTTCACGGTACTCTCTCCATTCCATCTTGACTAGTTCTCCTTGAACTTACTAACTTCAGTTGCATACTACTCTATCTATATTTTTTCCTCGGCCAACCCGTTCCACCTATCTTTCTGATGTGCATATTTATCTTTTTCTTATTTTCTCTTTTTCTCCTTTTCCCTTTTTCTCTTTTTCTCTTTTTCTCTTTTTCTCTTTTTCTCTTTTTCTCTTTTTCTGCGTTCTGATGCTCTACTTCTCAATTTGACTTGCTCCTCTCCCTTTCGTTCGTTTACTGGTTGCGCGTGCACCCAAACATCACCGATATCTCTCTTTGCTCTTCGACCCGTACCCGTTGCTCGTCTAACATCATTGAACTCTGCTCTAAACACATGTATTCCTTTCTGTATCTTTCCTCCGCCCTTTCCTCCACCCTTTCCTCCGCCCTTTCCTTGATCCCCTTTCCCCGCTTTCCCCGCTTTCCCCGTTCTACCTTCTGCTTTCCTCGTCACTAACCATCTCGCTCATCTTCGTCCCCCCCCCCCCCTTGATACACTTTCCATATCCTTCCATCTCTTCCTATCCCCTTCATTTGTCTTCCTTTTCCTTTTTTCTTTTTTCTTTTTTCTTTTTTCTTTTTTCTTTTTTCTTTTTTCTTTTTTCTTTTTCTTTCTCGATCTTTCCTTCCCCTTCTATCCTTCCCACTCCCCTCTCCACCCCCTTCTCATTCTCCTTCTCTTTCCCTTTCTCCTTCCTCTTCCCCTCCGTCTCTTCCTCAGACGGCAGTTTGGCAGTGCTCGACCCCACCCTTGACGAAGAGTTGGTGAGTGACTGTACGTTGACTGTGATCTGCAACAACAACAAAGAGGTGTGTGGAATTCAGAAGAGCGGAGGAAGTGGGATCTCGAAAGCAAAACTAGCTGAGTGCTGTGCTATCGCAATGAAGAGAGTTAATAACATCCAGGTGTTCATCAGAGACGCTGTTAAGGTAAGCCGAAGTACTATAGGAAATATGAATACACGCAAACAAGCCATGCCAGAAGGTCACAAAGAGTAACTAGCATGCATACGTGGGGGAGTTAAGTTAAAAAGGGGGAGGGGGTAGGTGCGCGAAGTTGTGGACTGAGCATTGTGAGATGGAGGGAGAGAGAAGTGTGTCGATAACATAGGAGTGGAATACAGCGATGCGGTATCTATCGATGATTAGATGCGTAGCGAGGGGAAGAAAGAGTGGGCGAATGAGCAAGCGAAAGAGTAGAGGGAGTGGAACCAGGGGAAGTAGAGGACGATGCTAGGAGGTCATTCAACAAGAATTTACATCCACGAAGAGGTGGTCGGCAAGAAACGGGAGTGCGGTGGAGGAGGTTGGGTGTTAGAGCAAAAGGAAAGGGAAAAGGAAAAGGAAAGGGAAGGGAAAGGGAAGGGAAGGGAAAGACAAGAGAAAAGGCAAGGACAAGTTGGTTTGAACACACCGCGAGGAGAGAGGGGTGTGTGGAGAGGAAAGGGAAAAGGAGTACGAATGAAGGAAGACGATTATTGAAACGATGTGATGGACAAAAATTAAGTTGAGGGTGCGTGCACGAGGGTGTGGGCAGTAGAGAGGGAAAAGGCTGGGAAAAGAGTGGAATTGGGGGAGGGCTCATTTATCAATATACATGACTATACAGATGTGTGACCGTGCATGTATGTATGAGATTGTACATAAATCACAAAAAAAGAAGTTAGTCAATGTGTGATATTTGGTGCTAAGGGTTAGATTCGATTACATTACATTTCACATCTCATTTTTAATCTTTCTCAGCTTCTAACATAACGACTGTTCTGCTTTCTTTTCTTCGCCATCCACCACGCTCACCCGCAGAAGAACGAAGAGGACAAGTAATCCCGCGTAGTCCATGAGTGGAAAGTGCTCAAAGACTGCTACCCAGCCCTTGCTTATTTCCGTAGATCAAATAGTTGTAGTCGATACTTTTAGTTTTCTTTATTTCTGTCTTCTTGACACGACTTAGTTGTTTTTTTGTTCATTTCCACAGTACCTCCTTAACATGACGGTATAACCCACACACATGCAACGAACAGTTCTCTCCCGTTGTTCTTGGTGTTACTTATTTATTCATTTCTTTTATTTCATGAGGAGATTTCTCAAATACCTTGCTGTTCCAATAAAAGATTCACATTTGTTGATCGCATTCACCGTTGCATTGATAGGTAAACAACATGCACACCCACTCGAGGCTGCTCACTTACTGCTCAGCATCCATTACTCCACTTGATGGGAAATAAATATCTTTCTTAACTAGCAGCACTCTCACTGTGCTCTGGTGACAGACTGATACTCAATACTGTTCACAAACTAAACTAAACAAAATGCGCACAATGCACTCACAAGTAGCAACTAATACGATCACAGCAGCATCTATCTAGACCTCAACCAACAATAAATAACAAGTGATATATCAGTGTACAAGCAATCTGACATCCTATGATGCATGTACACTCTACATACAAAACGTACACACAAGAACATACACCTACGAAGCTCACTCAAGCAACGAAATGAACTAACACACACTACGGAATGGGGCGCATTGAGGGAGTAAATGACAGTTGCGCATGACGTGAATACTACCTAAAAGCCTACGTAATTTACAGAAACTGCTAAAAATAAAGACAAAAAACAAACAAGTAACTTCACGAAAACTATTAAAACTCTCACATTCATACAGTTCCACTACCATCACCCACCCCCTTCTTTCTCAATCTACTACCTCTACCTCTATACTTTCTTGCCTCTCCTTCCATCTTAGAATCCCCCCCATGGCTGTTGCCCATACGCGCCTCCGAAGGGGACAGGAGGATTCCCCCTGGAATTGGCGAGGGGGAATGGGGGCGTTGGGGGGGAGACCAGGGGGAATCCCACGTGAGCATTCATATTTCCGTTCTGAGGGTTCATGCCTCCCATAGAGTTGAAGGGAGGAGGGGAGCCATTCCAGGCATCATAGGGACATGTGAGTAGGCAGAAATAGGGGGCGCAGGGGGAGGGACACCTATGAGACCAGCCATGATAGGGGGAGGGGGAGGGGCAAGGGAGGAGGCGAAGGGAGCGGAGGAGGAAGAAGATGAAGGGAGGGCGGAGGGGAACGACAACGCGTCCCCTCTAGTGACAGATGAATTGAGGGTGTGAGCTGGCATCTGCACGCTCTTGAAGAAGTTGTTTTTGATGTGGTTGGTAACCCCTCTCGCCTTCGAAGCGAGGAGTCTTTCTGCCTCCGACCCGTGCCTACTTCCATCAGTGGAATCCTTCTTAAACGCATAGGACACCGAGATCTGTCTGTTCGCCAAGAATTGCCCGTTCATTGCAGCGATTGCCGCATCTCCAGACTCGAAAGTGTCGTAGTTGATGAACGCGTATCCCTTGGACTTACCTGTTTCATCGTCGTAAACAATGTTACAGGATAACAACGCACCGAATGACCCGAATGCATCAGCCAGCATCTTCTCGTCTACGTCCACGTCCAAGTTTCCAACGAACACGTTCACCAACCAGTCCTGGTTCTCCCGGGCCTGCTTGTCCTCCTTTGCTGCCTTATTGATACGGATGTTCTTTCCAAACAACCTGATGTTGTTCATGACCTTCAACGCATAATCTGCTGATTCCTCTGTGTCAAATTCACAGAAAGCGTATCCCTGATGAGATCCAGTCACTTTGTCTCTGGGCATCACCACGTGTTCAACGGGACCCACCTGCGTCATCAGCTCCCAAACTAACTCCTCGGTGACTTGTGAGTCCAAGTGACCAATCCATAACGTGCTGTCCACATTTCTGTTGGGAGGAAAGAAAAGACCAGGGAATCAGTGAAGAACTCTTACAATAAACACTTTGCGTACACAATATTACTAAAACTCATTCAAAATATAGATTCACTCTATATTCATTTATCAAACATGGATGGATTGCACTGTACACGGAAATACACCTCTGCATACTAAATAACACACGCTTACCTTTGGTGAAACGTTAAAACTCCCGCAGCAGGAGCATTTACAACAGAGTATACATTCATTTCTTATTTATAGGTCAAAATATGTAGAGTGTTCTATCGAATGGGTCTACTTTCTACTGAATAAATACAGTGGATTTAATTGTTTGCTCTGAGAAAAACACAATCGTTCATTTTCTTACATGAACAAAAAATCTCTCAATATTCTGAAGTATGATAGGATACAAGGTTTACTGAACATTTATGTAATTCAGCATTTCTCATTTAATAATTACCGAAACACGAAAATACAAATTTGCGTGTTATGTATATATAGTGCGTTTTTATACCCTATAAGTGTTAATTGCAGTAAATAAATTCAGTATAATTGATCGAATTAAAAAAAAAAACACGCTAAACCGTTAAAAATCGGCTTGCTATTGCTGCACCGCACAAAGTATTACTTTGAAAAGGTGTTTCATCTCGCGTTTGTTCTTAAGCTTATTCACACATTCTGTATTCTTTACACTAGAATAACTATTTATCTTCAACTGAATATATATGAGATTTCTTCTTCTATTATTCATTTTTCATTTTTCAGAAGGTTTGAAGCAGAGAATTGTTGTCATGCATTTCTTTCAAAAATACTACACTATCTCTACTCATACCCCGGTCCTGTACACACGATTAATTGTACTGTTTATACTGTAACGCTATTCTCTTATATCAGATGCATTTGACTTGCTTTCCTAGACCCTCTTTTCATTCTCCGTGAATGAGATTAAAGAATACAATGGGAGAAAGAGTTCCACATAAAATTAAAAGGCATACACAAAAAAAATTACACTTCGCTATAACTCAATTTAACAACCATTTACGTTGTTTTTGTTTCTGACCATTTTTATATTTTTAAAACAAAATATCGTAATCTTATTTAACATTATGAATAACAGAGAGAATAAGGCTGAACATAATTACATTAGAGTACTGAGCAACTTAGTTGTTTTTAATCTACTCGGTAACACTAGAATGAGTGCACCCCCTCGTGGTGGATTTAGAGGAGGCCGTGGAGGCGGTGGTAACTTCAGAGGAGGAAGAGGTATGCGTATTTTTGTTCCTTATATACTCGCTTTTTAACTAATCTTAGGCGAGAATAACATTAGTGAGTGGGGGACAGAAACAACAATTGGGCAATTCCTAGACAGATTCTATTTGCAGTATTTCACAAACACGTGCCTAATACATGAACACACTTGGCTTTCCATTTATTATATTTAATACACATTTGTTTGTTCGTAGGAGGTGGAGGTGGACGTTTCCAGCGTGACGACGGCCCCCCTGCTGAGATTGTGGAGGTCGGAGTCCACTTACACCCTTGTGAGGACGAGATTGTGTGCCGCTCCACTCAGGAGAAGATCCCCTACTTCAACGCCCCCATCTTCTTGGAGAACAAAACTAAGATTGGAAAGATTGAGGAGATCTTGGGACCCATAAACGAGGTTTACTTTTCGGTGAAGCTCGACAGCGGAATCCCTTCCTCCAACATTAAGAAGGAGCAGAAGGTCTTCATTGGATCCGACAAGCTTCTCCCTGCGTCTAGATTCCAGAACGAGGGAAAGAAGCCCAGCGGAGGAGCTGGAGGAAGAGGAGGAGCTTCTGGTGGAAGAGGAGGGGGCTCTAGAGGAGGATTTGGAGGAAGAGGAGGAGGTGGAAGAGGTGGAAGCTTCGGAGGTGGAAGAGGAGGGTTCGGAGGAGGAAGGGGAGGAGGTGGAAGAGGAGGATTTGGAGGAGGAAGAGGTGGTGGGTTCAGGAAGTAAATGCATCCGCCTTAATGCGTTTGACTTGTTTTCAGTGTTCACCTGGTCGTCTTTTTCCTTTTTTCAAACTTAGTTACCTTAGTTTTTCTTTGTTTTGTGATAGTTTTCTCTCAAGTGTTATTTAATTGTTATTCTCACATGCAAACACCCTCAATTTGAAATAAATTGATCATTTCTTAATTGTACATAGACCCTTGCGAGTGTAATTAGTTAATATATTCAAAAATAGACTACTTGCTCCATCAAGGCAGTCTGTGCTCTCTTTCTGGGGAGTATTGCACAGTGATAAATCATCATAGTACCTTCATGTTTGCTCTACTCGTGTTGGTGTTGCGGATAGGGGCAGTTTTATTTACTTGATCAAACATATATTAAAAAAAAAACAAAAAAAATAAACGACGTATCTCTCACCTGTAGTCTAATGTGCGACATAATCTATTATAACTGTTTTTATATTAATGCATTGCTGTTAGCACAACCACTTTAACCACACATATCCAATTACGTTTTATAAGTTCATGCTTACTCATTCTATGTGGAAATTGTTCTTACTCTTCACTTTTCCTTCGCCTTCTTTCCTACTAACCTAATAGAATTTGGAAATACAAAACTATTTACTACTTTTTTACACAAGGCCCCCAGACCCCACAGGGCCACACCCAGTTTAACATGATATATGCTACGCATACCACATTTCTCGTGATATATTTCTTTTACTTCCTTTGCTCTGTTTTGATTTGAACAAATAGCACGCAATAGAAAGCTTGAACACACACTTTACTAGAGCTTAAAACTAGTAAAGTACAAATAATAGACACCCCTTTAAATTGTATAAATTCTCTAACTTATCTGGCTAGTTCACCAGCAACATTTGCGAGTATCTCTTTACAATGGACACGTGTTCCCCAACCTCAATCGCATTTTTATTTTTTTTTCAAATTTTAAACTCGTATTTTTCTTTTTCGACACCGCTTTCGGCGTTTTCAAATAATAAAAATACGACTCGAATGCGAACACTTTTTTACTTTTACTTGCACATCAACTCTAGCGCTTGGCTAAGACTATATCAGAGTATGAATGAAGACAGGCACCAGTGAGAAACAGTACACTATGGGCTGTATAAACGACGTAATCAAAAGTGATTGATTTTTTTGTTGATCCCCCCATTTTTCTGTGAGAAAACAAATGACGAACCAACAATTTCACAAAATTATACAACATTTCATCATTGTTCCAATCATAATTGCTACACTTTTACATGCAATTTTACAAATATACCGCATTGTGATCCCCGTGGGTATACTATTTTTCTGCGCATGCTATAATCAGATTTTCGTGTTCTTGTACTGCAGTTTTGTATCTGTGAGTGATTTGGAAATTCTTCATGCACCAAAAACAAACTTTACCATTTTCATGAAAACAGCCTGAAAGGTGTATACGATGCGTAGAAATATTTCTGTTGCGTTACGAATGGTGAATTATCGCTGGTTTTCTAATGCGAATTTTGTTTTTTTGCTGTTGTCATGACTTTCTTAGGCTAGTCTAGGTCTGAGGTCTTGCATTGGTGCAGAACGAAACCGAATTCTCCAGAACCACTCAACTATACAGATCACCTGCTAAGAACACTGTGGAGCCATGTTTTCTCTGATAGTTACATCGCTCATTGCACTGTTTTTCATTTGCCATTTCTTGAACCTATTTCCATTTCAAGTAGGCACTATGGCCTTGCTCAGTGAGGTCACTACTATGCTTTTCTTCGCCGAGATAGGTAGGTCTAAATATCGCAATCACCCCTTCCCCTTTTTTATTTCCATTAGTATATGGCTTCCTTGACTTAGTTATATACTTTTTATCTTTTTATTGTGTTTGTTTAGTGTTTGCATTGCAGTTGATGTCTTGTTTTTCAATGATTTTGCCCAACCCTCCTTCTCACTGTAATCTAACGCATGCTTCCCTGTCTGTTAATTCTCACTATGCTTCCCCGGGTATATTTATAATGCGCGTGGACACATGCAACTCTGTGATGCGACATGTTTCGTCTGGTGGGTGTTTGCAGCGTTCTACATTTACTTCAGAACACACATCAAGGGCTTGCAATGGTTCAGCACACCTCCCATGGGGTAGGACAACGCACACCACAGATCCCACTGTATCTCTCTCTCCACATCACCAACCATGCACCACTACACCCGCAACACCACCTGATAGTTTTTCTTTTCTTTTTCTTTTCTTTTCTTTGCTTTCTTTCCTTTACATGTACCCCACTGCTCATTTGGTACGTCTCCTTCCTCTTACCCCTGTTCTTCCTTTCCTTACTTTCTCCATTTCCCACTTGTTTTCCCTTATTTTCCAATTCGCGGTATTTCTTTCCTCTTTTCTCTCCCTCCTTTCCCCCTGCATTGTTTCGGCTTCTATCACTCCTTCTTTCCTTCTTTCCTTCTCTCCTTCTCTCCTTCTCTCCCTCGCTCTCCCTCGTTCCCCTACCTTCCACAGATCGACGAGAGAGAAGAGGATGGCTGCATTCCACAAGATCTTGAATTGTCTAAGCTCTGAGAGTTGGGGAGATGCCAAGGATACCGAGGACTTCTTCTGCAGTTGGTTTCTGAATTCTGTTTCGTCGTCGAGTGAGATCTACAGAGGGAACATGGAACAATGGCTGGCGTGGGCTATGTTCTACAAGTTCCCGAACCTCCTGACCCCCGACGAGAAGGAGGAGGTGGACGAGATGGTGGTACTGTTCAAAACGAGATGTGGAATCCAACTAAAGATGGGGTTCAACCCCAAAGTCCATTGCATGCGACTCACTCTCGATCCTGTCTTCGCACAACACAGGCCATCCTCTTCTACTGCTTCGTCTGCGTGTTTTCTTCGATTGCCAAACTCATCCTTTGTTACGCCCTCGGGTTCAGGAGGAGGAGGATGGGGGGCTTCCACTACTGGTACAGACTACATTTAGAAGAAGGAGAAGGAGAGGGAGAGGGAAAGGGGAGGGGAAAGGGGAGAGTGAAGAAGGAGCAGAGGGAGGGAAGGGAAGAAGAGTAACAAGAAGAAGGTGTCTACGAAGCACCCAGTCGTGTTTCTTCACGGACTAGGCCAGGGCTTGATCAACTACCTCATTTTCCTCTCCACTGTCAAGGACAGAGACGTGTTCCTAATTGAACTTAACTTCATTTCCACGAGAGTGTGGGAGCACGTGCCCTCAGCTGTGGAGGTAGTAGACGCGTGTTCTTCAGTCCTGCAGGAACATGGATTTGTGTGCGGAATCTTCATGGGGCATTCTTTCGGATCGATCGTGGTGACTTGGTGCATCAAACAGAAACCGGAAATGGTCCACTCCGCAATGGTGATAGACCCCGTCACCATGCTCCTCTCGTTCCCCCAGACGTGTTTCTCTTTCGTCTATGCCAAACCCTTCGACCTGTTCTCGTACATCAGGTACTTCACGGTTAGCAGGGAGATGGGAATTGCACGAGTCATGAAGCGGAACTTTTGGTGGCAAGACAACGCGATGTACATCGAAGACATCCCTAGGAAACACTCTCTCTCTCACTACTCAGCCGACTTCAACGCTTTCTACTCCTCCACCCCCTCCAACATGGCCGTGCTCAGGCAATATAGGTCGCAGGAGTCGTTCGTGAACAACAGACTGAAGTTCGAGGACGACGGGGCCTCCTCCTACGAGACAAGCACCTTCGCCCTGACCCCTTCCCACGCACTCAGAGCACTCGTGTTGAGGGCAGAAAGGTATGAGGCGAGCGGTATCACCACCAAGCATCTCTTCTCCGATCGGTCCTCCTTCTCTCTGCTCGCCAGGGCGGTGGGGGCGGGGGAAAAGGGAGAAGAGATAGTCGAGGCTATGAAGCACTTCGGCGTGGAGGAGCGAAGGGCTAGGGAGGTCGTAGCCTTCCACATTAAAAACAACGAGAAGAGGGAGGCGGAAGAGCTCCGAATCGAGCAGAAGCAGAGGGAGAAGCTGGGCAAGGGAAAGAAAGAGGCGAAGGGAGAGTCGGAGAAAGAGAAGGAGAAGGAGAAGGAGAAGGAGAAGGAGAAGGAGAAGGAGAAGGAGAGAGGACTAGTGGGGTTAAAGAATCTTATGTTAGAATGTAACGAGAACAAAAGCCCATCTTTCATTTCTTACTCTTCTTCTCTCTCTGCCTCCTCTTCCTCCTCCTCTTCCTCCTCCTCTTCCTCCTCCTCTTCTTCCTCCTCCGTGTCCCCACGCACGCCTTCCAACAAGAAGGGAAAAGGAACAATTGACATCGATGTGTCCTCCTCCTCTTTCTCCCCTCCTCTCCTTCCTCCTCGTCCTCCTTTGCGTATGGCTCTAATTCGATCTCCTCCCCATCTTCTCTACTTCACATGCCGTCGCCTACTCCTTCTCCATACGCCTCTTCTTCCTCCTCTTCCTTCTCTTTCTCTTCCCCCCACGAGGGGAAGAAGAGGTTGGGGGAAGGAGGAGAGGGAAACAGACGAATACAAGGTCCTCACAAAACGCTTGCTAAACGTTGAAGGTGAGGGGGAAGGAGAAGGGGAAGGAGAGGGGAGAGGGAGAAAGAGAAGGAAAAGAAGTGAACAAGAGGAACGGGGAGGATGCGAAGACGGTGAAGGGACAGGATTCTGTTTCGGGGGAGAAAGAGAAGAAGGGGGAGAAGGAGGAGGAGGAGGAGAAGGTGGGCCACGATTGCTGCAGTCGGTGTAGAATTTTAAAGAACGAAGTGGACATCTACGGTTACGTAGCTTCGAAAATTAACAAAGGGGATTTCATTGGCGGAGGCACGTTTAACGTAAAGTCTCTGGGGGCAGACGAAGAGGAGCATCGCATCGGGATGGGGGCAAATGGTATGGGCAAGGTGGCGGCCAGGGACGAGGTACAGGTAGGAGAAGAGGAAGAGGCAGAGGGAGAGGGAGAGGGAGAGGGGGATGGGGGCCAGAGACATGGGTGGTGGGGTTTTGAGGAAAGAAAGGAGGAGGTGGAAAGTCGGCTCAACAGCCAAGAACAACAACACCAACAGCATGAGTCCCACCCCCACTCCCACTCCCACTGCAAGAGTTCAGCGGAGAGTCAGAAGGAGAAAGGGAAGAGCAGAGGAGGAGTGAAGCAGGGCTTTGCGTGCGCAGGAAGAGAGAGGAAGTGCAGCGTGATCGGCTGTGGGGTGGGCGGGAGCCTTGAGCTTGCGCGTGATGTTCGTTCGTTCGGAGACTCGTTTGAAGAGGAGGACTTGAACATCGACCAGCTCCACTTCAACTCTTATTCTGAGGCTTGCCAGTCCCCTTGCTGCGGATCAGGTCATTTGCAAACCAAGTGGAGTCCTCGGCAAATGAAGCTGGGGGTGTTCTTGGCGGGAATGGATGACCTCGTGCCCTCACCTCGAATTCTCAGATACCTCCGCCTCTACTACGCCAGACACCTCCCTTTCGTCCATGGCTTCCCTTCCGCTCCCTTCTCGAACTCTCCTGCTTCCCCCAATACCTCCTTCCACTCCTCACACGCTCTCCCTTCCTCTTCTTCTTCGTCTTCATCCTCTTCCTCTCCCTCTCCCTCTCCCTCTTCCTCTTCTTCTTCCTCTTCCTCTTCTTCTTCCTCTTCCGTTTCTCCCACTTCCCCTTCGTGTTCGTTCCCATTACATCCCTTCGACAGCGGAGACTTGTTTAATTCGCAGGTGATGATGCGTTGCGATTGCGGTTGTGAGCTCCACACCCCCCTCCAACTCAAAGAGGAATCTCTCTGACCCAGTGCCTAGGAGGTGGGTTGATGTCCGGACCAGGGTCCTCTACGAGCCCTCCTTCTTCCACGGCCAGACCCTCTTCAGCGGAGATTCTAGAAGATCTCTCTTCTCTCTCCTCGACTGGCTCGATGACTAAGCTTCCGTACCGCAACGTGTCTCTGTGGTCCGTTGGTCTGGGGCCATGATCGAAGGGAAAGGGGAAGGGGAAGGGGGAGGGGGAAAAGAGAGGGGAAAAGATAAAGAGAAGAATAGATAAAAGAAAGAAGAGAGTGAAGGGGAAGAGAGGGCGGAGAGAGGGAGAGAGAGGGCAGAGAGAGGGAGAGAGAGGAAGATATAAACACGAGTGCTTTGTTCTTTCCTCTTCTCTGACCCTCTTCGCCTTCCTTACCCCTCCGCGCTACTTGTTTGCTTCTATTTGTCTTTGTCTTTGTCTTTGTCTTTGCGTGTGTGTGTGTGCGTGTGCGTGTGTTTGCTTTCTTTTCTCCCATTGATTCCTTTATACGCCATATCTCCGCTCAGCCTATTGCGTCTTTTACCCCTTACCTGAACATCAAGGACTCCTTAGTATTCTCCTCATTCTCCTGTTTTGTAAATATCTTCCTTAATTGGTTCTAAACTCTCTCACCCCCTTCTTTTTCATTCTGTGTTTGTCTACATTTTAATTCCTATTCCAATTCCTAATCCTACGCTTGTTCGTTTGTTCTTATCCGCATCTTACTTTTATATACTTTTTATCTTTATGTTTATTTTTATGTTTTGTCGATTTTCGTTTTCGTTTTCGTTCTAGTTCTCGTCTTTTTTTTTTTTTTTTTTTTGGTTATTTATTTAATACCGTTGGATCTGCCTTAGATATTTATTTAGATATTTTATAAGATCTTTTCTTAGACCCTGTCGCTAATTCTGTCTAAGGCAAATCACTTGTTTTACTACGACATGTTGTGCTTGACCCTATTTCGTATTCGCTTGTGAATAGTATGCACAGAGGACAGTTTTTTTTTCGTTCTTTTTTTTCGTCTTTTTTTGTTTGTTTTTATGAGTTGTTCACTGTACTCAGTCCTTTTTTTTTTTTTTCTTCTTCCACCAGTGGTTTTCCTTGCGTTTTCTTGTTCTTTTTCCTAATTCTTTTTCGTTTTTGTTTTTGTATTTTGTTTTCTTGTTTGTTTTTTTTTTTTTTCTTTTCCCAGTATATAGATATTTTGTTAGATATTTACATGCCAAGCAGTGCACTCTCCCCTCTCCCTTTATATACCTTTCTCTTTACACGCCCCTTTCTCTGTATTCCTTTCCTTTCTTTCTCCTCCCTTCCTGGTTTTCTCTGTAGTCTAGTTTACGTGCAACGTCTACTTCCTCCCCCTCTCTCTCTCTTCTCTCTCGTGCTTTCTCTCGATATCTCTGTTCCGCCTCTCTCTCGCCTCCCTCTCTTTCTCTCTCTTTCTTGTTTTTTCTTTCTCTTTCTCTCTCTCTCGTCTCTTTTTGATATAGTTGTCTGTCTCGAGAAAGGAAAAGAAGAGGGCTGCTCAACGAGCAGAAAGAAACGAAAAGAAAAGAAAGGACAAAAAGAATAGAAAGGACAAAAAGAATAGAAAGGAGAAGGGGAGAAGGGGAGAGAAGGATAGAGAAGAGGAGAAAGAGAAGGAGTCGGTGGATGGGAACTGAAACGACGCTTCGAAGCTATCATTTATTTATTGTTCTTTCTATTCTATTCCAGTTCACGTTTCACCGTAAAAGATTTATTTGCTAATCAGATATTTCCTGGTCGGCTATTTCCCGGTTGGATATTTCTAATTGGGCTTGTAGTAGACGGCACTCGATAGGTCCTGTCTAACCCCTGGCCTCGGCTGGCCCTTTATTTGGCTTGCTGGACAGTCTAATAATAAAACACAATCATTACAAAAATGAACCCACCCATCAATCGACCGTAACCTACTTTTCCCCTTGGATTATTTCATCGAGGCAGTCTGAACTTGACAACATCCTCAACCGATGTCACACATACACATCTCATCAAACTGAAATATACTCTCAAGTCGTTTAAAAGAGCATTGTGCATTGGAGTTCCTAGGGGCCGTTTACTTGGGTTCCATTGATGATCAAAAAGCATTATATTAGTTTGATGTTTAATAAGCACTATATTAATATATCTTGTTCCTAGTATTTTACTCTCTCGAGTGAAAACAGATTCATATGAGAAGGAATAAACATCAGTTTTCAGTATTCAATGTTGTACAAATAAATCAAGTGTAACATCTGTCTTTTTAAAAATTGAAGTTGTCCTGAGAAAATAAATCGAGAAAATAAAAGAAAAGAGGCAGATCTGTCCCTCCCCTCAATACCGAGTTGATATAGGATATATCAACACGAGCAGAAGCAAACATAAAGATGCCACGCGGATTGATCACTGTGCAATAGCTCCCCGAAAGAGATCATAGACTCCCTTGGTAGATTGCTCAAGGCTTGGGTTCTAGCGTTAAGCGTCGAAGAGGTCCCCACGTCTTCATCTCACAAACGGAAAGAGCACCCCAAAAGAAGGAGAGAACTGTCGTACCCTTCGAGGGAGGGAAGGCGATGACCCACAACAACTACAATACGACCATGTGCTTGTCAAACGACATGCGTCTATCTGTTGTTTGCAACTAAAGTTATAGCTGCGCTCTAAAATGTTGATTAAGTATAAATAAAATCTAACAGTTTATTGCCTACGAAAATTGCACTCCGAATCAAGAAATAGAAATAGAAAAAGAAATAGAAAAAGAAGAACCGAACAAAACATAGAACAAAAATCTACATACTGGGGAGAGAGGGAAGGGGGAGAGGGAGGGAGAGAGGGAAGGGAGAGAGAGACCAAGCAGATGAGACAAATCAGATATACGGGAGGGAGGAGGAGGCAGGGGAAAGAGAGAAGAGGAGGAGGAAGGGGAAGGAGAGAAGCGAGGAGGTAGTCGTGTAGATGGCGGGGCATATGCAGGCATATGATCGAGTGCTCAGAGTCAACGATGAGTGCAGGGCGTCTAGTGCAGTTGCGATACAAGGACGACTGGCCTTAGTTGCCCTCTTCGTCTCCCTCCTCGATCACATCCACTCCTCTGTTCATTCCTTCTGCTTCTATCTTCTGTCTCGCCGCTAGTTCCGCTGCCTCTCTCTCTGCCCTGATCCTTGCCTCCTCCTCAAGCTTCTCCCTCTTGTCCTCCCTCACAGCTTTCTTTCTGAGTCTCACAGCATCGTTGACGAAGCCCAGGACTTCGAAGAGGACGTAGTTCTGGTGGAGGATCTCTTCTGCATCGACTCTCTCAACAAGGGCGTCGACCTTTTTAATGTCAGACCCATCGTTCACGAATATCAGTCCAGAGGGGGATTTCGACGTAATACATTCGTCGTACGAAGGCATCTCGCCCTCTTTCGCCTCCTCCCCCGTCTGCTTCTGCTGCAGAAGGATCTGCTTATGAACCTGCTTCCACTCTCTGATTTGTTTGAACTGGAGCCTGGGGTTGTACTCGTTGATGCGCAGCACCAGCTCGTCGTCCATGAGCTTCCTCATCTTCTCCCAAACGGGTTTGCCATCAGAGTCAGTGACTTCATCCTTGGGATACCCAAGGAGGAAGAAGAGGGCCTGGAGGGGGGCGAGCGAACCGTGGAATACGGCGTAAGACGACAACTGAAGGAGGTACTGCTTGAGTGAGAGAAGGGTGGTCTTCCTATGCCTAAACGCCGTGTCAGTGTTAGAAACCACGAACAAATCGTTCGTTTTTCCATTATCCGCCAACCTCGCCTCTTCCTCCGCCAACTGCTCAAGCTCGTCCCTGCGCTGTTCGTCTGTCTTTATCTCGATGGAGGAGAAGATGTCGGCCACCTTAGACCTCACCTCTCTCTCCTTATGGAAGAGCTTCACGTCAACCTGGGCTATAGCTTCTTGCACAAGCGCACAAGTTTGCTTACAAAATAAGATGGCCTTGGGGGAAATGGGGTTCTGCTGTCCCAGAGAATCGAGACATACGGCGTAGCTTACAGTGTTCTTGGGAAGGCGCTCCACAAGCTTAGTCTTGAGCTCCTCCTCCGCCTTCTTCAGGTCTTCCTCCGCCTTCCGCTTCTTCTCCTTCTCTCTCTCTGCAACACTCTCCGGACTGTTGAATTCCCTTTCCTCCTCTTCCTTCCTCACGCGCTCCTCTGCCTCCTGCGCCTCTTGTTCAGCCTTCTGTTGTTCAGTCAGCTCCTCCTCCTCCTCCTCCCGCCTCCTCCTCTCCTCCTCCTCCTCCATCTGCTTCTGCGCAGCCTTCTCCTCCTCCTCTGCTGCCTTGCGCTCTTTTTCCTCTTCTATCTGCGCTTCGATGTCTTTCTTGAGTCCGATAGACTCCTCGAGCGTGCGGTCGTTGAGGAGAGAGTGGACGCTGACCTTCAATGCGACGTAGCTCCCGCTCTTCTCCAAGTCAAAGAAGTGCACTCTATTGTTGAGCAGGACATCTTTTACTTCCACTGTCTTCACCTTCTCCTTTGCTCTCTCGCGATGGTTCTCACCCTCTGCCCCCTCGTCCGTATCATCGTCCGCTCCCCCGTTGAACAGGGCATGGGTCACTCCAGTTCCCTGAGGAAGTCTCTTCTTGAGCATCTGCTTGTCTTCCTTTGTGTCAATTATGTACTTGATATAATCCTGTCCGACGTCTCTCCTGCCCCTCGACAAGTCCCCACCCTGCTGATCATACGCATCATTCTTCAGCTCTCCGACGTACACGTGAGCCACTCCGGTACACTCTTTTATCAGCAACGCGTACTCCTCCAATAAAGCATGAACATCATCTGCTGTCTTCAGATACTCCACGAATTCATCCACACGAGACTGAAGGCTATTCCTCTTCTCTTCCTCGACCTTCTCCTTCTCCTCTCTCTTACGTGCTTCTTCCTGCTGACGGATCTCGTCCTTCTCTTTCATTTCCTTCAGGTGGATTGCATCCTACAATAAACAAACACCCAATAAACAAGCAGGACATACAAACGAAAACAAACAGTTCACGCAAACGAAAACAAACAAATAAAACAAACAAGTACATTCATGAGCAATGGAACCGAGGCATCATGCACCATGTACAATACACACAAGTAAGCAAATAAAGACAAAATACATTGGATGTTTTGCAGCATACACAACTATTGTATCGCTCAAATAAATAAATAGTCCAAACGAACGCTACCAGAGGTGTAACAAACAAACAACAAATGGGATTTGACAGAAAAAAATCATGCCCCAATAAGTTTGTCTGACGGATCAAAAACACAATCTACGTATATATACACATTTTATAACAAACCTTCTCTTCCTTCTCCTTAATGGCAACATAATCCAATAACCACTGCGCCAAAAACTCTACATTATCTTCAGGTTGGCGAATCAAAACCTGGGTAAGACCTTGTGTCAAAGCTTCCCCAACGTTCGCCTCTAAATATGCTGCGTCCATACTCAAAGAGAACTAGATAGATTAAAAACATGCACACCCAAATACACAAACAATATTAGAATATGTAGACAATATCTGGCTTAAACACACTTGATACAGAAAAACAACTTTCATTTCTGAGAAACGACCACTTTGGAACAGATTTTTTCCCTTTCAAAAAATCAAGAATTGGAAATTCGACTGTGTAAGTTAATATAAGGACAATACATAACTTTACCCAATACAAATATTCGCCATTTCTAAAACAAAAAGTGAAATTATTTCAGAACACATATCATACAACTTAGTAACTAAACGATTTAATCGATTGCATGTATGGAGTACTATGATTATCAAGTATACAACAATAAATTTCCTTATTTTACTTATGAAATCAAGGTAATGTCAACAGTATTCTATAAACAAAACAAGAAAATGTCTTGAAGTCACATATACTTCTCCAGAAATATATCTCCATTTATGTCATTAGAGAAAAACGACTTCATATGATTTGTGATTTTAAAGATCTCAATTTGAGAGAAACGAAAATTTTCTGTGCCATTAGCACAAGCAACTTTCTTTTCTTTTCTTTGTCTTTGTGTTTTCTTCAGTGGATTCCAGGACCCAACAAAATGAACCGTTTTTTCCAGTCTGCTCCCATGAGATGCTTCTCATCCGAGGTCAATGTTCCCGCCTCTTTGATCAAAAAGCTCCGTACTATTACTGGTGCTCCCATGCTTGAGTGTCGCAAGGCTCTTGCTAGTGCTCTTGAGGCTGAGTCTGTTGAGGACAAGGTCATGGATGCTGCTATTGAACACATGAGAAAGAAGGGAGCCAACGTTGCTGCTTCCAAGAGTGCTCGTACCGCTAACCAGGGATTCGTTTCTGTAGGAGTTCACAACAACCTCTGTGCTCTTGTGGAGCTCAAGTGTGAGACTGACTTCGTCGCTCGTTCGAAGCCCTTCGTCGACATGATTATGTCCCTGACCTCTGGAGTGCTCCACACTCCCCCTAAGGATGCCATCCTCTGCCCTGCTACCCAGTCCCTTTCTGTTCACCCTGAGGTGATTTCTGGACTTCACGTCCGCTCTAACCCCAACGACTTGTCCTCCAAGTTCGTGACTGCTGAGGACCTCAAGAACGACGTCATCAACAAGACTCGTGAGAACATCAAGCTCGGAAAGGTGACTCTCCTCCACTTGCCCGAGAACGGATTGTTCGGAACCTACATGCACAACACTATGGATTACCCCATCGAAGATGGAAGCCACAACCTCTACGACTTGTACGAGACCGAGCTCGACCACTCCATCAAGGTCGGAGCCCTCGCTTCTGCTGTCTCCCTTGTCAAGAAGGACGGAACCGTTGCCGACGAGGAGGCTGTTACTTTCTCAAAGCAACTCGCGATGCAGATCGTTGCTGCTAAGCCTCTCTACTTGAACAGATCTACTGTCCCTGAGCACATCGTCCAGCACGAGAAGGAGATCGTTCAAGTAGGAGCGGCAACGATCTACATCGCAGTGCACTGAAAGTGGCAGCCTCCTCGTCGGCAACGAGTCCGTCCTTCTTGACAAGAGACGCGAAAGCGAGAATAGACGCGGTGGTCGGCCGGTCGTACAAGTCGTAGAAAATTGTCGGCTTTCATCTTCCGATGGGAAAGCGATGTAGGTTCGAACAATCGTTCTCGTTTTCGTCAGAAGAAGTGTCGGCTGATGTTACTCACGAGTCTTGTTGTTGACGGTCGTTCTTGGGTCCTCAGCAGTGACGGAGGGACAGAATCCAGAGACAGACGTGAGCCCCTTTCAGGGTGAACAGAAAGTTGGGACAACACAGGGCAGAGGATGGCATCCTTAGAGGTAGACTCAGAAGGTCGGGGACATAATCATGTCGACGAAGAGCTCGAACGAGCGACGAAGTCAGTCACACGCGAAGCTCCACAAGGCGGAAGATTGTTGTGAACTCCTGTGTTCAATGGCAGCATCATGACACTGTCTCGGACAGACCTCAAAAAACACTAACTAACGGGACACGCGCTCAAACACCAATGGCTACAGGTAGCTTTGAACGACGACACTCGGATGAAGCTCTAGAACAGTGAAAAGCTGAGACAACTGGTGTGGATACAAATCCACTGAAGAAAACACAAGACAAGAAAGAAAAGCCTTGTGCTAATGGCGCAGAATTTTCGTTTCTCAAATTGAGGATCTTTAAAATCACAAGATCATATGAAGTCGTTCTCTAATGACGTGGGATATTTCTGGAGAAGTATATGTGACTTCAAGACATTTTCTTGTTTTGTTTATAGAATACTGTTGACATTACCTTGATTTCATAAGTAAAACTTCAAGAATTCATATTCATATGCCAATCATAATTGCTCCATACATGCAATCGATTAAATCGTTTGGTGCAAATTGTATTATGTGTTCTGAAATAATTTCACTTTGTTTTAGAAATGGCGAGATATTTGTGACTTACAAGGTAAAGTTATGTATTGTCACTATTAACTTACGCAGTCGAATTTCAAATTCTTGATTTTTTGAAGGGAAAAATCTGTTCCAAAGTGTTCGAAATGCTTTTCTGTATCAAGCGTGTTAGCAGTCTTCCTGTATGTTGTTGTATGTTGGGTGTGCATGTTTTGGTGGACGCATATTTTAGAGGCGAACGTTGGAAATGTGAGTTTTAGCGTATTGTAGTTATGTTGCCGTAGAGAAGGAAAAGAGAAGGTTTAAATTTATAGTGTGTATATACTTCATGGAGTATGTTTTTGTCAGATAGTTAAACCTTGAACATGATGAAATCCCATTTTGTTATTTTAAATTTGTTACACTCTAGTAGCAGTTTATTTATTTATTTGGCTTGATATGGATATGTACAAAAACATCTTCAATTTTGTCTTTATTTGCTTTACTTGTGTATTACATGAACATGATATACCTCGATTCCATTGCTCATGAATAACACTGTTTGTTTAACTGTTTGTTCATTTTTAAGTGAACTGTTTGTTTTCGTTGTCCTGCTTGTTTATTGGGTGTTTGTTTATTGTAGGTGCGTGTCTGAAAATGAAGAAGGACGAGAATCACGCAGTAGAGGAGAAAGGAGAAGATCGAGAGAAGAGAGGTAGCCTCGGTCTCGTGTGGACTGAGAATTCGTGGGCTATCTGAAGACAGCAGATGCTGTGGAAGAGTACACGTTGCTGACAAAAGGCGGTAGCTCGGCCACGTCCGGAAGCCAGAGAATGACCAAAACATGATCAGCAGGAGTGGAGACCGTCGAAGGCAGGAAACGTGGGTGGGGTCCTGTCATGCATAATGACACAAAGGAAGACAGGATGCTCAAGGGACTTCCTCAGGGAGCTGGGTATGCCCCTGTTCAACGGCGACACGGAGGGAGACATCGCCGAAGAGAGCAAGAGAAGGTAGTGGGGAAATTAAGGTGTCACCAACCACAATAGAGTGCATGACTTGGAGAAGAGCGGGAGGCAGATGCGGTGGCGCTTGTCCACATCTCTCAGGGACTCAGAGATAGGAGAAGAGCGCAAGGCGAGGAGGAGGAGCAGAGCGTGGAGGGAGGAGGAGGAGGGCAGGTGACCTGAGCTGTAGGGTAGAGGCAGGAGGCAGAGGAGCGCTGTGGCAGTTGGGAAGTGGAGGAAGGCGGAAGGAGGAAAGACCTGAGAAGACGGGAGGAGGAGCTCAAGACAAAGCTGACGCTGCTTCTGACACTGTAAGCTACGCCGTATGTCTCGATTCTCTGTTGGTGACCATCTTGTACAGTAGTAGCAGCAATGCAATAGCCCAGGTTGACGGCACAATGTGATGAGGTCTAAGGTAACCCGACATCTTCTCCTCCCATCATGGGGTGTTGCGCGTTGGCGGAAAGGCGAGGTGGCGGAAAAACGAACGATTTATTCGTGATTTCTAACACCCTGACACGGCGTTTAGGCATAGGAAGACCGCGCTCTACTCACTCAAGCAGTACCACCTGGTGTCGTGCCGTATTCCACGGATTCCTACCCCCTCAACCCTCTTCCTCCTTGGGTATCCAAAGTCGAGTCACTGACTCTGATGGCAAACCCATTTGGGGAGGGTGAGAAGCTGGACGACGAGCTGGTGCTGCGCGTCAACCCCAGTTCAAGCAAATCGGGAGAGTGGAAACGATTCATAAGCAGATCCTTCTGCAGCAGAAGCGGAGGAAGGCGAAGGATGCTTCGTACGACAGGCGTCGAATCCCCCTCTAGACTGATATTCGTGAACGATGGGTTTGTTTCAGGTCGACGCCCTTGTGAGGAGAGTCGATGCAGAATTCTCCACCAGAACCGATCTCTTCGAAGTCTGGGCTTCGTCAGCGATGAACTCAGAAGGGCTGTGAGCAAGAGGAGCTTGAGGAGGAAGACGGGATCAGAGCAAGAGAGCAGCGAACAACAGAGCGAGATAGAGCGAGAGAATAGTTGGGGAGTGTAAGTGATCGAGGAGGGAGACGGGGAAAAGGCCAGTCGTCCCAGGATATCCTGCGCCTACTCATCGGACGATACAGGCGCTCGATCGCCTGCTGCATGCCCCGCCCGCCCCCTCCTCGCTTCCTTCCTCCTCTCTCTTCTCTCTCTCTCCTCCCTCCCCGCTGTCTGTCTCTCTCTCTCTCTCTCGCTCTCTCTCGCTCTCGCTCCCTCTCTCCCCGGTATGTAGATTTTGTTCTATGTTTTTGTTCGGTTCTTCTTTTCTATTTCTTTTCTTCTATTTCTTGGATTCGGAGACATTTTCGTAGACTGTAAACTGTTAGATTTTATACTTTAATCAACGACACACAACTTTAGTTACCAACAACAGATAGACATGATAAATTTGACAAGCGCATGGTGCCATTGTATTGTTGTGGGTCATCGCCTTCGAGAAATTTTGACAGTTCTCTTCCTTCTTTTGGGGTGCTCTTTCCGTTTGTGGACGTGGAGTTTTCTTCAGCCTTGCCGATTTGCCGACTTCTGCAAGTGCAGTGCCAGGAGTACCCACTTTGCGTCGATAAATCGCATTGGTACCATCAACATGCTGCTCTGCTCGTGTTGATATATCCTATATTGGCAACTCGATATTTTTGAATTTCATTTTCTCAGGACAACTTCAATTTTTAAAAGACGATATTTTGCTGATTTATTTGTACAACATTGAGCTGCGAAACTGATGACATTCCTTCTCATATAGTCTGTTTTCACTTCGAGTAAATACTAGGAACAAGATATATTAGTAAGTGCTTATTAAATCAAACAATATAGCTCTTTTTGATCATCCAATGGGCCTAAAGACTCAGAAATGCACAATGCTCTTTTAAGCATTGTATATTTTGAGCATCAGTTGAAGTTGTTGTCAGACCCACTTTTCGATGAAATAATCAAGGAAAAGAGAGGTTACGGTCGATTGATGGGTGGGATTCGATTTGTAACCATTGTAAACGGCAAATTAGACTGGCAAACCAAACCGAGACCAGAAATTTGGAGCAAGTTATAAGTGCCAAACCTACAAACTTAATTAGAAATATCAACCAACCGACGAGATATCTGATTAATAAATCTTTTGCAGTGAAACGTGAACTGGAATAAAATTCAGAAGAACAATAAATAAATGATAACTTCGAAACGTCATTTCAGTTCCGTCCACCGACTCTAACTTGCTCCTCTTCTCTATCCTTCTCTTCCGCTACCGCTGCCATTTCTGTTTTTTTGTCCTTTGTCCTTTCTTTTCTTTTCGTTTCTTTCTTTCCGTTGAGCAGCCTTCTTTTCTCGAGACAGACAACTATATCAAAAAAGAGACGGGGAGAGAGAGAGAGAGAGAGAAAGGCAAGAAAGAGAGAGAGAGGGAGAGAGAGACGGACAGAGAGACTGAGCGAGAGAAAGCACGAGAGAGCGATG
>JAWNMU010000493.1:0-24166 GCA_035043665.1 Drosophila quasianomalipes
ACGGTCACACTATAATTTTCGTAGCGAAAAAAAGGAAGTGTTCTATTTTTATTTAGTTTTTCACTTATTTTTTGTGTTGTACTCAAACAATCGATTTTCGCGTCGCATCCCTTCAATCAGTGTGATGCCAACAACAACACTAACATAAACACCAATAATAACACCAATATCAACGTCAACAAATTCAACTTCAACAACGCCAACAAAATGAGGAAAATTGCGATAGTTGAAGATGAACTTGACTTGGATGCAGTGCCGCCTACTTCTGCTGGAGCTGGGGGTCTGCTGTCAGATTCTGAAGCAGATGTCGAGTCGGTCGACATGCAAGAGATGGTCCCGATGAATGCGCCTTCTCGTAATGAAGTTACTCACGATGAGGATCCCAATCTAAGCCCTGAGATACGCGATTGTTCCCGATCAAACGCACCAAATGTTGAAACTGTTGAAATTCGGCCAACAAGGCCTTCTAAGCCTCCTCCACTTATTGCTGAGGGTATCACCAACGTTGTTGGACTGCTGGAAGGACTAAATGATGTCACGCCGCCTGACAGCCTTATGCTCAAATGCAGTGGTGGTGGCACAGTAAGGGTAATGCCAAGTGGTATTGACACTTACGGGGCAACACAGAGATTGTTTACGGATAAGCGAATCCCGTTTCATTCCTACCAATTAAAGGAGGATATAAGTTTCCGCATGGTGATCAGGGAGACTGCAGAAAATTGATCGCATCAGAGATGTCCTGGCCAGACTTGGAAACGCAGTGCGTGGTGTCCAAACTATCATAAGTCGCGTTGCCAAGAAGGAACTGAATCTGTTTTATTCTGAGTTGAAGCCGGCTGCAAATAACAAAGAGATATACATTCTATGCTCCATCTTTCAATTGCGCATTTCAGTGGAATGCCCTGACCGCCACATGGACATCCCCCAGTGCCACCATTGCCAGGAATTCGGCCATACGATGAAGTACTGCCAAAAGCAACATCGCTGCGCGAAGTGTTGCTCAGCACATGCAAGTCAGGTGTGCGAAAAACCTTTGGACGCTGACCCGAAATGTGCTAACTGTGGTGGTAACCATCCAGCAAGCTGGAAGGGATGCCTAGCTTATCAGCGCGTTGCCAAGGAACGGAGCATGAGTCTCAGTCACGAAGGCTTGCCCAAGACCTACAAAAGCCGCGCCCAAGAAGCCTGGCACCCATTCGCAGGAAAATTTTTCTTATGCTGATGCTGTCAGACCTCAAACGACTCCTCAGCCTCTGCAGCAACTTGGGCAACAGCAACACCAACAACAACAGCGTCACCATCAGCAGCAGGTTCATCTTCAACAACAACCTCAAAATCAACGCCGCCAGCAGCCGCAGCAGCAACAACAACAACTTTTATCGGCTCAGCAAGGTGCTCCGCAGGTTCCTGAGCAACAGCGCACAAGAAAAACTCGACGTCACAAAGTTCGCCAGATGCTTAGGCATCGAGAGCACACACAGCAATACTCGAAGCAACACCAGCAGCAGCAACGCCAACAGGAGCAACACCAACAGCAACAGCACATACAGCAAGAACGCCAACAGCAAACACGACATCAATAACAACATTATCAGCCACAGCGCCAGCAACATCTGCAGCCCCCACAGCAGCAATTTCAGCCAGTGCAGCAGCATCATCTGTACCATGAGCACTCCCAGCTCCAGTCTGACTGTCTTATGTCAAAATTCGACAAGTTGAGTGAGACACTTATGGCCATGATGAGCCTATTGCACGCTGCACTTGCAAACAGATGAGCCAAATTGGGTTGCGCATTGGCGTGTGGAGCGCCAATGGCCTTGCAAATAACGCCAATGAGTTGGAGTTATTTATTCAACGCCATCAAATAGATGTAATGTTGGTCTGCGAGACTCACTACTGCTCCAGATCGCACTACAGGCTACCAGGCTACGATATTCACCTTGTCAATCATCCTTCACTGCAGCATAATGCGCTGACTTCATTAAGTTGGCTATGCGTACAATCTGCTGTCGTTAAGGTCTCTAGGGATCAAGGCGAAGTAGTGCCAGCGGCTGTGTATTCTCCACCACGTTTTGTGTGGGAAATAGAAGACTTTAAGTGTCTCTTCGAAGAGCCTGGCCCAAAGTTCCTGATTGCTGGAGACTGGAATGCTCAACACCATCTCTGGGGTGCAGCGTTGGACACTCGCCGTGGGGTTGCGCTTGCGGATTGCGTGAGAGACTCCAACCTCCAAGTACTTGCCACGGGAGGTGCAACGCACTACTCGTACGGCAACCATAGGCCAACAGCAATTGACTTTGCTGTGTACGCTGGGATCCGGTCTGACTGTCTTGGTATATCCGAATGAATTGAGCTTAATTCCGATCACATCCCTTTGATCGTTGAGTACAGAGTGGCTGTAACTCTGAATGCTCCCAAGACACGTCTTCTGCCGCGCAAAGGCAAACATCACCCGATTCCGGAAGAAGTTGGATCAGCTTGTCAACTTGAACATGGAGCTGAGTTCACCGGCTGATATTGACGACGCAGCGGAGTTGTTCCTGCATAATATTAACGTGGCGGCGGAAAACTCCATGCTTGGCCACTACCTTGTTCGCCTCCCAGTCCAGTTGCCTGACAGCGTTTTTTAAAATCAGAGATTTTGGATCCGGTAAGGCACAAGAGAGCACTCGTCGCACGTCGTCAATATATGCGTTCACGCAATCCATTGGATCTATGGGAATTTAGGCGGGCTGCGGACGAGTTGCGAAAGCTGCTGTTTGATACTAAGAGCAAATATTTCCAGGATATGCTCCGCAATGCGGATCCCAATAAGAATCATGGATTCAATTTGATGGAAGGCAACGCGTTGTGTCAAGCGGCAGCCACTCAGGCGGATCCCCATTATGCGACCGGACAACACTCGGTGTCGATCGGATGCAGATATCGCATCGGCGTTTGCAGATGAGCTGCCAGGCCGCTTCACGCCTTTTGCACTTGCATCACCCAGCCAGGTACAAGATACTGAGATATTTTTAAATGCAGATCTCGATCCTGTACAACCGATCACACCTATCGCCCCTAGTGAGGTCCGCTTACAGATTCGCAGGCTTAAGTCCACTAAGGACCCTGGCTATGATGGCATTGACGGCAGAGTTGCTAAGATCCTCCCACAGAAGGGAGTGATGTTCTTGGTGCTACTTGTTAACTCCATGGTTCGCATCCACCACTTCCACTCCGTGGAAGTGCGCTGTAATTGCGACGATTCCGAAACCTGGCAAGCCGGATAATCCTGTCTCGTCATATCGACCGATAAGCTTGCTGTCCACTTTCTCCAAGATATTTGAAAAAAATGTTCTGCGAAGATTGTCGGCAGTAAGTAGCTTCCAGAGGGCCATCCCTGAACATCAGTTTGGCTTCAGGCATCACCATGGTACACCAGAGCAAGTTCATCGAGCAGCCTTGGAAAATAAGCAGTACAGCTCTGTCATCTTTCTGGATATCCAGCAGGCATTTGATCGTGTATGGCATGATGGCCTGCTTTTTAAGCTTAAGTCCATGCTACCATCGGCGCCGTATTTACTGCTCAGGTCTTTCCTGCTTGGCCGTTCTTTTATGGTTGAAGTTAGGGGCGAGCGATCAAACATCCGCCTCATTAGAGCGGGTAGTGTCGACCTTGGACCTGGCTTGTACACATTGTGCACCGCGGACTACCCGATCCCAGTAGGCAGAAACACGCTGCTTGCCACATACGCGGATGACACTGTGTTCCTTGCTAACTCCACCACTGCTTGGAGAGCAGCGGCGGTTACGCAGAGGTTCTTGGATGGCTTAGTACATGGACCACCCAGTGGAACATCTGGTCAATGGGAGCAAGTCTCAGCATTGCACGTTTGCGCTCAGGAATGGTAGCTGTCCAACTGTTCGACTCAACAACATGGTCATACCTCAGGAGAACCATGTTCGCTACCTGGGTATGTATCTGGACAGGAAACTTACCTGGCGCAAACACATCCAGATCACGGCAGCAGCGTGTAGATCCATAAAAACGAAACTCAACTGTTTGCTGAGGCCATCTAGCAAACTCAGCTTGAGCAACAAGCTGCTGATCTACAGGAGCATCATCGTGCCCACATGGACATATGGGATCCTTTTTGAGGCACAGCTGCAAAATCTTCGATAAACCAAATTCAAGTCTTGCAGAACAAGGTGCTCAGAGACATCTCTGGTGCTCCACCATACGTGAGTAACAGGACGCTGCACAACGACTTCGGTCTACCGACAGTCACACAACAAATTAACCGACATACGAGTCGGTATAATGACCGGTTGCACAACCACGTCAACCCGTTGGCTTGCACACTTGGTCAAATACAACGCGCAGGAGGTTGAAGCACCTCCACACCAGCGACCTCTGGACTGTTGGGCGTTAAATTAATGTGCTACAAATGTAATATTTAATGTTATTTATTATCTGCTAACACCAATTCTATGTTTATGTTATAGATTCTAATTCACTTTTTCACTATTCACTATTCACTATTTTTTATTCATACCTTCACAAATCAATGTTTTATAGCCTTTAAATAGGTTGATTAATGTTTAGATAAAATTGCTACATAAAAAAAAATGAAAAAAAAAATAAATCATTCAAAATAATCATTTGAAAATATAGGTTACAGAACACCAAACTAGGATGGATTATAGCAGGAACACTTCAAAATGCATCTTCCACAGCAAGCAAATACTCAGTGGTGCCTGAAGAAGATAAGGTTGATCAGCAAATAGAAAAAATTTATGAACTGGACTCATGTGAAGCCAAAACATCTTGCCTTTAGCCGTAGGAAAAATAATCTGAAAAACATTTTCTGCAACGTATCAGAATTACAGTAGACAAGAAACTTATCATCCGACACCCATTTTTGGAAAATACTTCAGCCCAAGGGGAGAGTCGTGAGCAACACGAAGATTCTTTTGCTTGGAAAAACGACTCATGCGAGATCCTGTGACTAAGGCCAGCTACATTCAATTCATGAAATAATATGAAGCCCTGGGACATTTGAACGAAATGCCACAAGAGAAGTAGCAAAGGCGCGCTATTTCATACTACATCATTGTGTGTTAAAACCCGATAGCTC
Organism: Drosophila quasianomalipes; assembly: GCA_035043665.1. NCBI lineage: Eukaryota > Metazoa > Arthropoda > Insecta > Diptera > Drosophilidae > Drosophila > Drosophila quasianomalipes. The sequence continues at coordinate 5,118 of JAWNMU010000493.1, forward strand.
TTCAACAAAGATAAGAGTGGTTTTTGATGCTTCGCAATTACGTCATCCGGAAATTCGCTTAACGATTTGATGCACAAGGGACCAAGAATATTTTCAATTTTGCTTCGGTTCAGAATGCACAAATATGTATTCACAGCGGACATTGAAAAAATGTATCGTCAGATATGGGGCATCGACCCATCAGAGGATCTACGGTAATATAGACTGAAAACAGTTACATATGGAACAAATGCTGCACCATATTTAGCCACAAAATATCTACTATATCTGGCACAAAAGGCAAAAAGAGAATTCCATTAGAAGCTGCTGCATTGAAAAATGATTTCCATGTTGACGACTGCTTAACTAGAGCGTATACAATACCAGAGGCTCTCCATAGACAGCAACAGCTAAATAAACTCCTGACAGCTCCAGATTTAAGTTAAGGAAATGGTGTAGTAATAATGAATTACTACAAGGAATTCCAAAAGAAGATATAATTTCAAATGTTAAGCTAGAGGATACCGCGTATGAGGACTGCTCTATTAAGATTATGGGAATCACTTGGATACCCAAATTAGATCTTTTATGTGGTAAAACAGATAATACTAAAGATAAAATATCAAGAAGAGATGTCGTCTGAAATCTTCAGAATTTTCGATCCTCTCTTCTCTTCCACCAGAGGCCATGAAGGCAAAAATATTCATGCAAAACCTAACAAATGAAGGATTTAAGTATAAAGAAGATTTTCAAGAGGAATGGAAACCATACAGGAAGGAGCTAATAATTCTCAACACTATTCAAGTGCCGCGTCACATATTTCGTGGAAAATTACCTGTATCAACAGAAATTATACATTTGTTGATGCTTCAGAAAAGGCATTTGGAGCTGCATATACATAAGAGCAACACATAAAGACAAATAAGCGACAGTCCAATTGTTATGTGCCGAATCACACCTAGCCCCAATGAATACAATAACATTACCACGCCTGGAATTATAGGCTGCTGTATTGAGTTCAGCTAGTAGCAAAAATTGGAAGCAGCAAATCTCTCTTTTGACGCAAAGCACCCACTGCTCTTACCATACAATGACCCAATTGCAAAAATGATTCTTGGACAAGTTCATAAGAAAAATATGCATTGCGGAAAAAGCATGGCAAAAATATTGTTCAAAACTGTATCAAGTGCACTAAAGCAAGTACGAAATTAATGAGTCGGGTTATGGGAAATCTACCACATAAGCCACACCATTTTTTATCTCTGGCGTTGACTACTGTGGACCTTTTAAAATCCACTACAAACTTCGTGGAAAGAAACCTAACACTGCATACATTGAAATGTTCTGTTGCTTCACTACAAAGGCAGTTCATCTGGAACTGTTAAGCGATCTCACCGCAGAGACATTTCTACCAGCACTGCGACGCTTCATTAGTCGCCGTGGAAAGGTGTCAAGCATTGCACTGTGACACTATGACCGAAGCGGCTCAGTCTTCAATAATTCAGGAATGCACTAGTAGAGGTGTAATTCAAGTTCATACCTCCTCGAGCACAACATTTCGGAGGACTATGGAAGCTGCAGTAAAGTCAGCAAAACATCTGCTATTAAAAAATGTGACAACTGCGAATTTAACATGTGAAGAATTGGAAAGCGTCATAGTCGAGATCGAAGCGATACTCAATTCTCGCCCTTCAACGCCTTTATCAGATGATCCGAATGATATAACTGCAGTAACACCAGGACATTTTCTAATTGCAGAATCACTAACCGCAAAAGTCGACAGTAGCTATCCCAGCAAACCCAAAATGCTATGACAACGATGGCAAGCAGTGTCAAAATTAAAACATTTATTTTGGACACAGTGGTCCCATGAATACCTTCGGAAGAAGAAAAGAAAGAAGACAGCACACCAGTATTACAGACGAAGAAGACAACACGCCAGTATAACAATGGCCCATCGCTAGAATCGTTCGAGTCTATCATGGAAAATATAATTTCGTGAGGGTTGTTGGCGTGAAAACATCCAAACGAATTTTTCATCGAGAAATTCAACTACTAGCGCCTCTATTTAATGAAGAGGGACCGACCCACAACCATCCAAGAAAAGAAGGCAGAGTAATATCGGTTCATTGGTTACAACGACGTTGGTTATATTGCTTCTATTGCCGCTAACATTGACACAATCGATAAACATAACTCAGTTCGGATCATAATCTGGCATATTTATTTAAAAATTGGAACAACACAATTAGCAGTAGCTGATTGGACGATAGTCGCTTGCTTGGACTTAAAACCCTACTGGACCGACATACATAGATACATTTTCGAGAGGTACTACAACCATCGGCCAAATGTGTTCCAAAATGATTGACATACGTGCATTCCTGTATCAAAACTTCCGTCATATAAAAGATGAACTATTTATGGAAAACGTGTTACTGACCAAATCACGCAAACAGGAAGCTCCATTAGACATCGCGGGAAACATCGCCAGTAGCTTGTTCGGCGTGTTAGACTCTACATATGCAAAACACATGTCAGAAGCGATACTGGAAGTGAAAGAAAATGAAAACCATCTCCTGGAGTTACTACAAACCAAACCTCTTGATTTACTCCACGATAAACGTCTTGAAACGAGATGAAATAGCTTACTAAAAGCGTTTAAACCATTTGGAAGAGCAAATTAAGAATGTAATGAAAGAGGAGTCTCATTCTACACGTTTCAATGGTACATTACGCTGTTGTCACAGCTCACGGCTATAGCTTCCAATCTTCAACGCATGGAAGGCGGATCATTAATATACTGACTGCTGTACGCCACAATAACATAAGCCCTCTTCTAGTGTCACCACGTCAGTTAAGAGATCAATTTGACAAAATAGGAGATCATTTAAAACCAGATCAAATGCTTCCTGTCATATCAGAGAACCTGCTCATGGTCTACAAAATGATGAACACGGAAGGCACTGTAGTAGACAATCATGTCATCATTAAAATAACATTGCCATTGGTATCAACTCAACACTGGATCTATAAAATCTGTAGCTATACCAGCTACAAGCAAACATGGATTTCAAGTATACAAAGTTCGAACACCTTTCATTACCATCAACAATTATCGAGATAAATTTCTGGAGACATGGAAGACTACGGAAGACATGGCAAACTGTCATCCAAGATATACAAATGATTTTATTTGCTACAGTAAACAATACTTTTCTCTATCGACATGAACTGCGACATGAAACTGTTCCATAGCAAAACAGATGCATAATGTCAGATTAAAAATATCAATAAAATATTTATATGGAAAAAAATGTATAGGATGAACCGTTGAATATTTGCAACAAAGATTCCGTTAAAATTATCTACAGTCTGCACCGATGGAACATCAGATATCCAGTTACATGATACTGGACTGTTAACAGCAAAGGCTGGATGTACCATACGCAATTCACTAATAACTGTAACTAGTCAAAGCGTTATGGAAACATCATTGTTGACATCATACGCTCGATTTGGAGACATGGAGGACAATAAACCGACAACCAAGCGACCGGATACTACAACGTCAAAAGACATGAATATCTTAGGCTACAACGAACTTCACGAACTACAAAGGGAACTTATACCAAACAAACGTTTTCATCTACCACACAATATCCAAATAATCGAGCATCAAAATATTGCAATGTACATCGGATTATCATTTATGATGACAATGCTAACAATTTATTGTGTCAAAAAATGGCGCATAACAACTGGATCACCTCAGCAAGCCGAAACATCAACGACACCCAGATGCGAACTCCCTCTGGAAATCAACCTTTCACCATTAGATTAAATGATGGTTGAATTTGCATTCAACGGCCGGGAGTATGTACGATTTCTTCAAAAGCAGAAAATCTTACGCTGCAGATAGCGCACAGACTCAATAAAACAAATATGCACCCGACCCATTGGTTGCATGTAGATATGGGTTGTCGCACCATCTGTCGGACGGCCTGAAGTAAGCAGATGTTATCATACGCAGCGTCGTAAATATGAAAATATTAAGACATGGTATCTGTAAGCGCATAGATAAGGATTGATTGTTGGGTCAACTGTAAATAGAATAACTAGCCCTAAGCAAAGATTATCGTCTAAGAATTTTGTATATAAACCATGCATTCTTTATGAAATAAACCAGTACGAAAAGAACTCTTTGCGTATTCACATCATTCAGCCCAATTTGTTTCAAGTACCGATTGCGGCGACACTTTGTTACTGGTACATGAACCGGTAGCATACCAAACACATTTCAGCATACCCAAAGAATTGACAGTAAGAAGTCAATTTAATTACAAAATGATTCAAACTAAGCCATATCTCTATCAAAAGTGACCATATTTTAATAAACAGCTTTTTGAAAATGGGCTAAAATCTATAAGAGAAAATTCACAGTTGGAAATTCGATTCTACCATGAAACTTCTGTTAAAGTTCGACACTCAAAAATGATCTTAGAGACGGTTCAAACCATTCCAAAGCCAGCATTTTGTTAAAAGTGTTCATGTATTCACAAACCCGGCCTTTTTTACAACAGTTTGACCTGTATATGACAACAGCAATCAAACTTGTAAAGTCGATTCTAGCTCGAAACTCATGTCAAAATTCCACCTCAAAAAATACTCTAACAGACGGTTCAAACTTTTTCCAAAGCCGTCATTTTGTTAAAAGTGTTCCGATTTTCAAAATCACGGACTTTTTGACATTTGTTTGACTTTTATATGAGAACTGCATTTACAGTTGGAAATTCCATTCTAGCTCGAAACTCATATTAAACTTTGTTAATTATCCTATTTTCAAAAACTAGCGCTCTGTGATTATGGGCTAAAATCTTCATGAGAACTGCATGCCAACTAAGAAACGCGACACTAGCTCGAAACTCATTATATTATTCTACCTTCATAAAGTGCTTCAAATCTATAACTTTGTTAAAAGTGTTTAATTATAAAAAAAGAAACGGGCTTTTGGCCCGTTGTTATACCGGGTGCAATCTACTTCAAATATAATTTTAGATGCCCTAGAAGCATTTTTATCCAGCCCAGCCCATAAAACTGCAGATTTTTGTCTGTGCGATAGTTTTTTGATCTTGGTTTTTGAGCGTTTTTTGTTATACTTTTCATTTAATTTTAACACATTATCAATTGCTGATGCCGATCGACGTGATTTAATTGATATTTGATGATTTCTCATTCTAGTATCCTTGTAAGCCAGGGCCTTAGCTATTTTCTCAGGTGAGACCGTTTTTCCCGTTCCCATTCCAAATTTTTGTAAGCTACTAATTTGTTTCTTTGTGTAAAACATTAAATAAATATGTATACTTTATTATCCCAGTCAAGGAAACTCCATATAACGCACTATTTGCATTTCCAAAGGCTTGAAAGTGACTGCTTTTATTCGAACTTCGCACCCAAACTATTCATAAAAAGGGAAAGCCTAAAATCTTGGAAAAAACTAACGGAACTTCGATTCCAATCCATCATAACAGTGTAGGAAGAAGAAGCACCGTTATAAATTTCGTAAGCAAGGTCCCGTTAGGCTTGGTACAGTTTTTAGCACCATAAACACGAGTGCCTTTAATCAAATTTTACGGAGTGTATTTGACATTGACGTTGTACGAACCAATTTTAGACTTCTTTAGGTTTCCTTTATGGCTTACCTCTGCCTGGAAGACACTGCAGTGCCTTGGAAGGCTAAAGGATAGCTGGATATTAAGCTATGTGGAGTAGACGCCTTCGACAACGTAATTTTCGAGCTTAGAGCTATCAGTGTAGAAAGCTACGGTTGCCGGTGGACCGGGCGTTCCGTAAGTCTATTGCTCCCTAAGGGGGAAGTATGTGCTAAAGAGTGTATGGAATTGTACTACTGGGACACAGTAGTCCATTTTTTATGGGAATAATTGCATTACCAAATAGAATGGAGAAAAGGCCCATGCTTTGATTGCGGATTCTCTCAGTCGTATGGCCGCAAGTATAGCCTGTCCAATTCCTTCTGATTCTAGGCGTGGAATACCTAACATTGCGTATAGTGTCATATTTGGTATGGTACGAAGAGCACCTGAGATACGTAGTTCAATATTGTTTATCTGCTTCTGAGTGGTTTGCCTTTTTAAACACGGCCACCGTACTATAACCCCGTATAAGAGGATGGGTCTAAGAATTGATAGGTACATTAATCGGATAATATTAGGGAGCATGCCCCACTTAAGTCCAATGGATTTTCGACAAGTATATAAAGCGACTGTAGTTTTCTTAACCCGTAGCTGTGTATTATGATTCCTGACTAATTTCCTGTCCAGTGTCAGCCCCAAAAAGTTGGCACTGCTACAGAAGGAAAGGTTAGTGTTGTTTAGTCTGGGAGGGACTAGAGTAGGAGTTTTATATTTCCTTGGCGCGGCCCTCTGCTGACGTATGTGGAGAGTGTTGATGACGCAAGTATAGACTTCACAATCCTTCAAGTGAGCAACTGATTGATCAGTCTCACTAGTCCGGCATCAACCGTCAGGTCCTGCGGCGCTCCAGTTAGCGCATCTGGGATGACATTGTTGAAGGCATCCTCGATGTCTGGGAAAGCTATTAAGGTATACTGCTTGGAGTATAATGATGATTCTAATGTTTTGAGTACGGATTGCAGGGTAGTATCCGTAAATCTGCATTTCCTGTAGGCATGCTGAGACCCTGAGATAAGATTTGTGTCGCTTTAGAGTTTTTAGCATAAAGGATGATAGACTGATGGGTCTAAAATCCATTGCGCTGGTATGTGATGGTTTACCAGCTTTGGGTATAAAGGTTATTTTTGACTGAAGCCAAGCAGGAGGGATTTCGCGAGTCTTAAAAACTTTCCCAAAAATGTTATATAGCCAATTTAGGGCTGTAGCACCCTCTTTTTGCAGCTGGGCTGGACTTATATTGTCCGGGCTTGAGGACTTAAACGGCTTGAAGCTATTTACAGCCCACTTTAAGTTTTCTTTGATAAGAAAGGATTTCATTGATGTGGTCTCTTCAGATCTTATAGAATTTTGGGTTTTAGGTAGCTTAGAGCACCCTGAGAAGAGAGTATTTAGGATGATATCCAGTGAATCTTCATTTTAGTCAGACCAAGAGTTGTCATCTCTTTTGAGATAACGTAGTGGTGGGGGTGGTTTTGGACAGAAATTTCCTCAGCCTAGCGGCCTCAATGGTAGATTATATTTCCATGCAGAAGTCGCTCCAGGACTTCCTCTTAGCCCGTCTGGTGGCTTTTTTATATTCCGCCAGACTAGACTTATGCTGAGGCCAATAAAGGTCATTCTGCGATTTTGCTGTATTGAAGATGGATCTACAACTTTGGCGAAGAGGGCCAAGTTGTGGTGTCCACAGTGGAGGCTTCTTTTTAGACGTTGGCCTGCTAAACGGACAGTCTGCCTTGAAGGCACTTTCGCCCGCACTTGTGAAGGTGTCTGTGAGTTTGCACAGATGTTCCAGAGAATCTAGACTCGGGAGATTTTAACTGATAGCTAATGATATATGAAATGATGGTTAGGTCAATAACCTCTCTACGATTTTTAATAATAAAAGTAGGATCATATCCCGTATTGCAAATTAAGAGAATAGTAGTATGGATGAAATCATAGCCTATAATTTGGCCAATTTTCAGCTTTTCGCATTCCGCGACGAAAGACTTGACGCATTCGTCTGGTGATGGTCCAACGCTGTCGTGGGCCATGTATGACGATAGTAGCCTTATAGGAGCTGGCTGTAACTCCAGGCTTACCACGGTGTTGTCACCGTTGCTAAAATTATTGAGCAGAAAAATACTAAGGTGTTTCTTCGCATTAACCCAGGTTCTTGTTTTATCTTGTGTTTCAGATCTTATTAGCTTGTAGTCCTTGCTGCCTAGTCCGTAAACCTTGCCTCCGACTATCCAAGGTTCTTGGACTAGTACAATATCGCAACAGATGCTGCTTTACAGTGATGGAGATTGATCTACAGAAGTCGTAGAGACATCTGATTGTTGTTGTTCTCATCATCGGACAGCGAGAAATTTTCCTCGTCGATCTCCCAACACATAGCTTCTAGGCTGTGTCAGGGTCGACGCATTGGATGCATACCCCGGCTCCAGCTCGTTGTCGTATCCTGCACAACTGGCTTATCGACTTATATACCTTGACGGTGACCGAACAGAAGCTGAAGTTCAGCTCGCTCTTGGCAGCTTTGATAGGCGCCAGTGATTCCTTGTTCAGGATCACCACCGCCTGATTCATACGGCCCTGTGAGGCCTCAATCTTCACCACCCTCCAGTCCTGGGTGGGAAGAGACGGGTTGGTTTTTCGGCAACATTCTAAGCACCTGGTCCGGACCTTTCATTGGCGCCGGTACCCAGATGTAAGCACAATTTCTACTTGGAACTTCGCTCCAGTCAAGTGCGATCAGCTTGGCTCCCGGGTAGATCTCGCCAACACTAGCTCCTGCCGCTTTGTTAAGCTCTACAGAGCGTCCACTGTCACAGGCGATAACGTTGGTATTGCCCTGGTATCATCCAGCATCTTTGCATACTGGAGGTGGTCCAAGATCATCCATGATCATTTCTAAACAGCGTATAGATAATGCTCCTTCCACCCATTTCCATTGATTTCTAGGGATCCGTCCATGGTTATTGCCTTTGTCGAGGACCCCAATAAGGATTCTCTTCTTGGCAATCTCAGCGAAGGATCTGGAAGGTCCTTGGCTTTTTTGACCACTGGTCCGAGTGCTTCATGCGAGCGCTGGGCGTTGCTCTTTTTTGGGCTGCTGAAATTGGGCAGTAAACTCTTGGCCCATTCCATCTTGTTTAGCCGTTCGGCTGGTGGATGCCCCTGCATTTGCATTCTGTCTCTTTAGAATGCTGGCCGTGTTCCGCCGCTCAGCATACATACGCTCCCAGCTAGGCTGACTATCGACACTTGTCGCATGACACCTTAGTCCGGCCCTACCTCAAACCATGATAAACGCCTTCGCCAAGAACATGCCTATATGAAGACCATGTCCGATGTTCAGGGAACTGATCTTAGCTAGCATCAGTACCTTGCGGACCACTGTGATTCTATTACCAGTCGGCACCCTCGTGGAGGGTTCAGTTGAGCAAAATTTTGGCCAACCAGATTACTTGTATACAACGTGAAAATCTTCCACGCGGATTCAGAAAAATTTTCGCACGGACTTCGCTAATTGCTTCTGACCTTGGCCACAGCATGCAGAAGAATAAAAGTGATGCTATTCTCAAAACTAATGCATCTTGATTATGCTTTAACAGATAAATGAGTACTGCATTCGAAAATTATCTTTAACAGATAAATGAGTACTGCATTCGAAAATTTAAATGCGATTCTAGTTCGAAACTCATGTTAAAATTCAACTCTAAAAAATTCTCTTCGAGACGGTTAAAACCCTTTTAGCTTTGTTAATTATCCTATTTTCAAAAACTAGCGCTCTGTGATTGTGGGTTGAAATCTTAACGAGAACTGCATGCCAACTAAGAAACGCGACACTAGCTCGAAACTCATTAAATTATTCTACCTTCAAAAAGTGCTTCAAACCTATAACTTTGTTAAAAGTCCCAGGGCTTTTCTCCCCGTTGTTATGTATCACCGGGTAGACCAGTCAGCTGCATTTATACATTTCGCAATTCTGGCTGGTCCCATATCCGCTAACTGTGTTATCGTTGACAAGAAGTAGCTTACCATTATGGTCAATCTTTTCCTTACATTTGTAGGACATAGGAAATGGTCCGGAAATTCTTCTACCTCCTCTTCCGGCTATTGCACGTCTTACAAAGGAGCAATTTGTGCGCCTTAAGCTACACAGTTTCACACTGCGTTTTCTATTTAAATTTGGCCAGGTTTGGCATGCTATTCGACCACAGTTGGCATTTAGCCATTTTTCGTTGGACCTGAGTCTATTCTCTTCTTTTATTTTGAGCTTGCAAGTAGCCAGTGGTATACATATTCCTTAATTGTCAGGGAGGAGGTGTAGTAGAGTGCCTTTCCTGGCTAGCTCATCAGCTTTGGAGTTCCCTTCTATAATGTGATGCCCAGATACCCAAATTAGGCCAATAACATGCTGATTTGCCATGTCGTGTAGGGATTTGCGACAGCTTGTTACGGACATCGAGTTTAACGACATCGTGCTGATAGATTTGATTGCCTCTTGGCAATCAATATACATTCCGCTAAATTCGATAAAAAGCCACTTGATTTTTTCATTACAAAATTTAAAATAAAATTTAAACAAATTTTTTTGTTCCACAAAAGATAGCTATTTTAAATTCACTTCCAATAAAAATAGAATTAAGTTTGTAACATTAACATACCAGTTTACGCCATATGTGTTGGAGCATTATCCTGTAGGAATACGGCATTTAGGACTGATTAATGCTTCATAAATTTCACTAAAACTTCGTCCAACAAGTTTATTTAACCATCCGAGCTCATAAGGTTTGAAATTTTACAAATCAGGGACCTGTTGTGATGACTGCCAGACCTTCGAGTATGGAATAATCTCTCAGACTTCTTTAAATCATGCTTTATCTCATCAGAAAATACCACATTTTGCCACTCTTCCATTTAACATGGCTATGTGGTGTGCCTTCGTTAATACTGGTTTTGACCTCATTTTCTTCAAAACCAATCGATTACTAAAATTATTAAAATTTGTTGAACATGATGTTTCGATATTTGTAACCTTAAATCAAATAGTATTCTCGATGCCCTAGAAGCATTTTTATCCAGCCCAGCCCATAAAACTGCAGATTTTTGTCTGTGCGATAGTTTTTTGATCTTGGTTTTTGAGCGTTTTTTGTTATACTTTTCATTTAATTTTAACACATTATCAATTGCTGATGCCGATCGACGTGATTTAATTGATATTTGATGATTTCTCATTCTAGTATCCTTGTAAGCCAGGGCCTTAGCTATTTTCTCAGGTGAGACCGTTTTTCCCGCTCCAATTCCAAATTTTTGTAAGCAACTAATTTGTTTCTTTGTGTAAAACATTAAATAAATATGTATACTTTATTATCCCAGTCAAGGAAACTCCATATAACGCACTATTTGCATTTCCAAAGGCTTGAAAGTGACTGCTTTTATTCGAACTTCGCACCCAAACTATTCATAAAAAGGGAAAGCCTAAAATCTTGGAAAAAACTAACGGAACTTCGATTCCAATCCATCATAACAGTGTAGGAAGAAGAAGCACCGTTATAAATTTCGTAAGCAAGGTCCCGTTAGGCTTGGTACAGTTTTTAGCACCATAAACACGAGTGCCTTTAATCAAATTTTACGGAGTGTATTTGACATTGACGTTGTACGAACCAATTTTAGACTTCTTTAGGTTTCCTTTATGGCTTACCTCTGCCTGGAAGACACTGCAGTGCCTTGGAAGGCTAAAGGATAGCTGGATATTAAGCTATGTGGAGTAGACGTCTTCGACAACGTAATTTTCGAGCTTAGAGCTATCAGTGTAGAAATCTACGGTTGCCGGTGGACCGGGCGTTCCGTAAGTCTATTGCTCCCTAAGGGGGAAGTATGTGCTAAAGAGTGTATGGAATTGTACTACTGGGACACAGTAGTCCATTTTTTATGGGAATAATTGCATTACCAAATAGAATGGAGAAAAGGCCCATGCTTTGATTGCGGATTCTCTCAGTCGTATGGCCGCAAGTGTAGCCTGTCCAATTCCTTCTGATTCTAGGCGTGGAATATCTAACATTGCGTCTAGTGTCATATTTGGTATGGTACGAAGAGCACCTGAGATACGTAGTTCAATATTGTTTATCTGCTTCTGAGTGGTTTGCCTTTTTAAACACGGCCACCGTACTATAACCCCGTATAAGAGGATGGGTCTAATAATTGATAGGTACATCCATCGGATAATATTAGGGAGCATGCCCCACTTAAGTCCAATGGATTTTCGACAAGTATATAAAGCGACTGTAGTTTTCTTAACCCGTAGCTGTGTATTATGATTCCTGACTAATTTCCTGTCCAGTGTCAGCCCCAAAAAGTTGGCACTGCTACAGAAGGAAAGGTTAGTGTTGTTTAGTCTGGGAGGGACTAGAGTAGGAGTTTTATATTTCCTTGGCGCGGCCCTCTGCTGACGTATGTGGAGAGTGTTGATGACGCAAGTATAGACTTCACAATCCTTCAAGTGAGCAACTGATTGATCAGTCTCACTAGTCCGGCATCAACCGTCAGGTCCTGCGGCGCTCCAGTTAGCGCATCTGGGATGACATTGTTGAAGGCATCCTCGATGTCTGGGAAAGCTATTAAGGTATACTGCTGGGAGTATAATGATGATTCTAATGTTTTGACTACGGATTGCAGGGTAGTATCCGTAAATCTGCATTTCCTGTAGGCATGCTGAGACCCTGAGATAAGATTTTTGTCGCTTTAGAGTTTTTAGCATAAAGGATAATAGACTGATGGGTCTAAAATCCATTGCGCTCGTATGTGATGGTTTACCAGCTTTGGGTATAACGGTTATTTTTGACTGAAGCCAAGCAGGAGGGATTTCGCGAGTCTTAAAAACTTTCCCAAAAATGTTATATAGCCAATTTAGGGCTGTAGCACCCTCTTTTTGCAGCTGGGCTGGACTTATATTGTCCGGGCTTGAGGACTTAAAAGGCTTGAAGCTATTTACAGCCCACTTTAAGTTTTCTTTGTTAAGAAAGGATTTCATTGATGTGGTCTCTTCAGATCTTATAGAATTTTGGGTTTTAGGTAGCTTAGAGCACCCTGAGAAGGGAGTATTTAGGATGATATCCAGTGAATCTTCATTGGAGTCAGACCAAGAGTTGTCATCTCTTTTGAGATAACGTAGTGGTGGGGGTGGTTTTGGATAGAATTTTCCTCAGCCTAGCGGCCTCAATGGTAGATTCTATTTCCATGCAGAAGTCGCTCCAGGACTTCCTCTTAGCCCGTCTGGTGGCTTTTTATATACCTCCAGTATTGTCACATTTTGAGTGTCTTTTATTGTGGCTCTCTCTCTCTCTCTCTCTCTCTCTCTCTCTGTCTCTCTCTCCCTCCCTCTCTCTCAAACACCACTTTGTACCCTTTGCCACGGCTTTTGAAGATAAAGTAAAGTAAAAGAAATATAAAGTTTGTCTGCAATTCTCTAATGTACAAAACGTTTTTTAATTCGATGCAAAAATTTCTCGAATTTACACACAGCCAGAGCGAAGCATTTTTTCATATGCTCTTTAAAGTCAACAAACCACGATTTATCACAACACATGTGAGCAGTGGCGCCACTGTCCAGACACCACATCAATTTTGTCACTTTACTGTTACTCTGCACACTCGCGAGTATAGCGAACGATCGTTTTAAGTCGTTGCTTTTTTCTTCTCCTTTATCATTTATTCTTTCTTTGCACTGCGCAATAAAATACCCTTCACGGCCGCATCTATAACAATTTTTGGAACGCATAGCACCGTTATTTTCATGCACTTTTTGCTTGCTCTGCTTTTTGTACGCAACACAAACGCTTGCTGTCCAAAAAGCAGAGCAAGCAAAAAGTGCGTGAAAAAAAGCAGTTATGCGTTAAAAATTGTTATATGCGGTATTAATTTTATTGCTCAGTTTAAAGAAAGAATATAAAGGAGAAGAAAAAAAGCAACATTTAAGACGATGGTTATTACTAACATTCAATATAGTAACTGATAAAAGTATTTAAAATTATTCAATGCAGACATTAATCCACTGCTACATATTAACTGTATTGAGACTAGAAGGCCACATCTGATAAAAACAGGTACCTTGAAGAATTGCAAACAAACTTTATATTTCTTTTACTTTACTTATCTTCAAGCAAGACAATACGAAAACACAAGACGGAGAGAGAGAGAGACAGAGAGAGAGAGAGAGAGAGCCACAATAGACACTCAAGGCAATACTGGAGGTATATAAAGAAACCACCAGACAAGAAGTCCTGGAACGGCAGAAATGCTAGGCTGAGAAAAGTACTATCCAAAATTTTCCCACTTACCATGTTATCTCAAAAGAAGATGACAATGTCTGACTTTCTCACTGGATATCATTCTAAATACTCCACTTCTCAGGGTGATCTAAGTATCTAAAACCCAAAATTCTATCAGATCTGAAGAAGACCATCGAGTCCTTTCTTAACAGAGAGAGCAAAGTGAGCCTTCAAGCCTTTCAAGTCTCAAGCCCGGACAGCAGTCAACCCAGCTGCATTTGGCTTCAGTCAAAAATTACCCATAGCTGGTAACCCTTCTGACACAATGGATTTTAGACCCATCAGTCTATTATCACTTTTGTAAAAATGCAAAACGACAAAAATCTTATTTCAGGGTTTCAACACGCCTACAGTACGGGCCCACGGATGCTGCCCTACTTGTCAAGCACTCAAACATTAGAATCATCATTATACTCCAGCGTACCTTAACAACTTTCCCCAGGCATGGGATGCTGCTGACTGTCCGTCCAGACAAAGCTGACGGCCCTCGGAGTGACGCCGAACTGAAGAGACTGATCAGTGAATTGGGGCCGTCATCAACACTCTCCATAGCTGACGCGCACCGAGAATGCCTCCCAGACTAAGCAACACTAACCTTTCAACTGTAGCGGCCACGGACGAAATTAGTCGGGAATCATAGTAGCTACGGGTTAAAGAAATACAGTCGCTTTATGCTTGTCGAAAATCCATTAGTGGGGCATGTTCCCTAATATTCGATGGATATTACCTATCAGTATTATCATCTTATACGAGATATGGTGGTACTCAGAAATAGTGCAAGATTGAGCTACGTCAGGTAGCTAATCCTTACCATACCAAATATGACACTAGACTACAGTAGACTCCACAGTAAATCAGAAAATTGGACCAGGTATTACACTGCGACAAGACTGAGAGATCACAATCAAAAAGCATGGGCCTTTTCTCCATTCTATTTGGTAATGCAGTATTCCATAAAAAAGTGGACTACTGTATTACACAATTCCATACGCTGCTGTACTTCCCCTTAGGGGGCAATGCTGCCCGGTCCACGTCAACGACATTTCACTGATAGCTCTAAGCGAGCATTTGCCACGCGAAAATCCAGCCATGGCCTTCTTCCAGGCAAGTAAACCATAAAGGAACCTAAAGAAATTGGTTCATACAACGTCAACGTCAAATACACTGTTCGATTAACTGTACCAAGCCTGGCAAACCTTTACGGGGTACTGGCGGTGCTTCTTCTTCCTACACTGTTATGATGGATTGGAACTTGTTAGTTTTTTTCCAAGACTTTGGCTTTCCACCACATGGATGGACTGAGTTAGAGACCAATAAAAGCAGTCACTTTCAAACCTTTGGAAAAGTAAATAGTGCACGTTATATGGAGTTTCCTTGACTGGGATATGCATATTTGTACAAATGACTGCACACAAAGGAATTAGTTAGCTACAAAATTTGGAGATGAGAAGGAAACAGTCACCCTAAGAAAATAGCTAAGGTCCCCATGCGATACTAGAATGAGAAACCATCAACTATCATTTAAACCGTATATCAGCAATTGATAATGCGTTAAAGTTAAATGATTATGACAAAAACGCTCAAAAACCAAGATCAAAAATTATCGCACAGACACGGATCTGCAGTTCCGAGACCAAAAATGCTTCTAGGAAAGCATCGAGAAGTATATATATATTTATATATATATATTTTGATTTAAGGTTACAAAATATCGAAACATCATGTTCAACAGAATTTTAATAATTTAAGTAATCGAGTTGATCTTGAAGAAAACGAAGTCAGAGCCAGCTGAAAGGCGCATCACCTAGCCATGTCAAGAAGAGGAGTGACAAAATGCGTGTATTTTCTGATGAGATAAAGCATGATTTAAGAAAGTCTGCGAGTTGACCCATACTCGAAACTCTGGCAGTCATCACACCAGGTCCCTGATTTGTAAAATTTCAAATTTGGAAACTCGGATAGTTAAATAAACTTGTTGAACGAAGTTTTTAGTGAAATGTATGAAATCAATCTAAAGCAACACATATGGCTTGGATGTTTTGTAGTCCAAATTTTATCAATCCCATAATTTCCTGTAATTTTGTGTCAAAATCAGAACAAAATTGTCGAAAAGTTGCTCAGGCTTTGTCGTTCTTATGGTCAAATCCCAGTATCTGAGTTTTGAATTATAATCTCAAATATTGAGCTAATTTGTACATGTAATACATATTGTATTAATTTTATT
Source organism: Drosophila quasianomalipes (assembly GCA_035043665.1). NCBI lineage: Eukaryota > Metazoa > Arthropoda > Insecta > Diptera > Drosophilidae > Drosophila > Drosophila quasianomalipes. The sequence goes on from JAWNMU010000493.1 coordinate 21,353, forward strand.
GGCACTAATATTGTGCAACAAAACTGGTATGTTAATGTTGAAACTTAGTTCAATTTTGACTGAGTCTTGTAGTTCTTTAAATTTGTATACATTTTGTAATGAAAAGTCGAAATTAACATCAAATTTGTAGAATATATTGATTGCCGATGACGTCAAATCTATCAGCACGTGTCGTCAAACTCGTGTCCACCGTAATCCCTGCGCGACATGGCGAAATCAACATGTTGTGGCTAATTTGGTGTCTGTTTTCTAGAGAGACTCCAAAGCTGATGAGCTGAAAACCGTCTCCTGACGTGAACCAACTTGAATATGTATACCACTGGCTTCAAGCTCAAAATAAAGGAGAGCTCAACAATGAGAAATGCCAACTGTGGTCGGTAGCATGCCAAAAAACCCGGCAATAAATTTCGAGTAGAAAAACTTTAATTTTGTGCTCTTTAAATGCGCGCTATAGGCGTACATGCCGGAAATTTCCGGACCATTTTCTACACATGTAGAGAGAAAATATTCGCCATAATGAACATATGTTGTGATATTTTGCTTGGAATGTAGTTCAGAAGCGAATTTAAAATTCTGTAAATACGGCACTGGCCTATGATTCATAACAACGGGAAAAATACTTTTGAAATTAGTGTCCTCGTCGAGACAAACTGGCTCGTCGCGTTTCTTGTTATGAGTTCGTTTCAGCCTGATACTGTAGTTTTGAAAATAGAGATACTTAACAAAGCTAAAGGTTTTAACCGTCTCATTTTTTGATTGAATTTTTAACTTTGAGTTTTCGAGCTAGAATCGCGTTTCAGATTTCAGTGCAGTACTCATCTGTTAAAAGCATATTAGTTTTGAAAATATCATCACTTTTGTGCTGTGGCCAAGGTCAGAAATATTAGCGAGGTATAAATTTTCTGGTGCACCACGTGGAGAATTTTCACGCTACATATGTAGTTGGCCAAAAGTTTCCTCAACTGAACTTTCAGCTCCACAGTGCCGACTGTTCTTCGTCACAGTGTTCCGCAAGGTAAGATCAGTTTCACATCTTCATATAGGCATGTTCTTGGCCGAAGGAGTTGTCATGGTTTGAGGTAGAGCCGAACGAGATATGCATGGAGCAAGTCGATGGATAAACACAGGCTGACCTGTCTCTTTGAGCATGCGGCCAGCAAAGAGACGGGAAATGCAAATGCAAGGGCATCACCAACCGAACAGTAAACTGGAATGGGCCAAGAGTTTACTGCCCAATTTCAGCAGCCCAGAGCAGCGCCAGCGTATGTCGGACCAGTGGTCAAGGATTCCGGAGTCCTTCGCTGAATTGCCAAGAAGAGGGCCCTTGTGGGGGTTCTCGAAACGGTAACCGGACGGATCCATAAGAAACGTGGAGAGTGGGTGGAAAGGCGTTGAATCTGCACTGGAATTTGGACCGCGGTATGCAAATGCTGGACCAAATGCCAGGGCAATACCAACGTTATCGCCTGTGACGTGAGACGCTCTGTAGGCTTGGCAAGCTGCGGGGTATTGTTGGCGAGATCTACCCGGGCCAAGCTGATACTTTGACGGCGGAAATTCCATCTGGTTGCCGGCATGTGGGTCGGACCCGGTGCGCGCGCTAACCCATCTCTTCCCACCCAGGACTCGGAAGGGTGAGCGAGGTGAAGACGCATGAATCAGGCGGTGTGTCCGGAGCGAGAAGGGAGTACTGGCGCGTCCAGCTGCGGCGGCGGAGCCTCGCTGTTCGATCAGGTATATAGATCGACCAGTTGTGCGACTGGAGCCGAGTATGCGTGTCACTGTCCGGAGACGAATCAACTCTGTAGATCAATCTCCATCGCAAAAGCAGCATCTGTTGCGATATTGTGCGTCCAGAACGCTGGATAGTCGGGCAAGGTTGAACTAGGCAGCAGAACGAGCACGAGATTAAGGCAGAACCTTGTGTACTGCTGCTCAGTAACAGCAGCGGTGACACCGTGGAGTTGGCGCCAGCTCCTATAAGGCTATATCGACCATGGCCCACGACAGCGGTGGACGAACCCGAATGCGTCAATTCTGTCGCGAAATACGAAAGCGAAATTGGCAAATTATAGACGCGTTTCATCCATGCCACCTTCTCTTAATTTTTGACACGAGATATGGTACACTTTTATTATTAAAAATCGTGAGAAGGTTATTGTTTGTACATCATTTCGCTGTCATTAGCTACATCCGGTTAAAATACGTATATAGACATCTGTGCAAGCTCACAGACACGAAAATTGTAATCACAGCAGGTAGTCCACTGTGGACACAGCAGCACTAATACCGCAAAATGGATATGCTCAATGCAGCAAGATGCAGATATTCTTTACTCAGCATGAAATGCAGTCCTGGTAGGACAAAAAGCAGACAAATGGTATGTTCATCAGTAATACTACAAGTGCTCCCAGACTTTGAGGAAATTTTGTCCCAAACCATATACATTATCTCAAAGAGATGACCTGACTAAATGAATTCATCTAAATATCTACCAAAGAAATGGCTACAACCACTTCAAAGAAATACAATTCAAAGAAATCACCAGTGCATCAATGATACTTTCTGTAGAAAACTTAAAGTGAACGTAAACAACTCGAAGCCTTTTAAATCCTCAAGCAGACAATAGTCATGCAACAAAAAAGGAGTATAGCCCTAAAACTATATTAGCTGAAAATTACAAAGATCGCAGCTCCTGCTCTTCGGTAAAGCAACATACCAAAGCTATTAAACCATCATACCAGCAATGAAAGTTAGACCCATCAATCTATCATCATGCTAAAACTACAATGCGACACAAACCGTATCTAGAAG
>JAWNMU010000494.1:0-21100 GCA_035043665.1 Drosophila quasianomalipes
AGTAGGGAAATGGGGATTCTATGGCAGGAAGTGGCTTATTGCTTTTTGATTTTAATGGCTGCATTATTGGAGTTAATTTATTACATTTGGGTAGGGAGTGACAGGTGTGAACCTTTTTAGAAAAATGTGTGGTTTTGGATCACGTAGCGAAACATTTATGATCGGAGGGTATCGATGGCCGACCCTTTTTATTGTGGGTTGACATGAAGTGGAGGATCGCTCAGCAGTGATTTGTGTGTGCGTACGTGATTGTGGTTATACGAGGATATTGTGTGCTAGGCGTGTAACCTGTAACCGTGCTATAATCAATAGAAGATGGGAGCAGCTGCCGCACTGCATGTACATGAATTGATTTTTGATGGTGGGTGCAATGATCAGTGGAAAGGTAATGCTCGCTTCTCTTTTGTCACTTTTTGTCAATGTGTAGAACTCATAGAACACCTCACACCTGAATATTTTCCCACACAATAATTAAAGTATTATTGGTGTAAACTGTTGTTAAGTACGTACTTCGCACGTACGTTTGCCACGTGCTGGTACCTTCTTCGTGGTTTGGTTCTCTCCCTTTTTACACTGCACTCTGATTGAGTGACCCTCCTTATGATAATTTAACAATAATTTGAAATAATAGCCTACGTTCCTTTGTGCATCTGCGGACCTCATACTTGCTTGCTAGAATTAAAAATGTTTTAAATAAAAGAACTCTTTTTTCTAATTTTCATAATATATTTTATTTGTTTATAAATAAAATGTTTACAAATATGAAAAATTTTGTATTCTTATTGATATAGTTTAATTTTAAGAGACATGTACATTATGAGAGTATATTATTTATTATTATCCACTTTGCTTAACCTCTTTCTTAAATTAGTGTATTGAAATATAAGACGATCCAGTTTTCTTTTATATGATACAAAGTAGTGACAAGCACATGTATCAACTCCATCTCTGGCGTTATCCGAAGACCATGAGCACACTGTCAAGTGCTTTCCATATTTTGATTTAATTAGACGATAGTTTTCATACTCCAAGAAAAATACTCGGTATTCCTCCAACAATTTAGAATGTTCAGGGAAAATTACATCCTCAAACTCCTTGAGGAAATCATCAATTTTCCTTACATTTGTTTTAAATCCAAAATTCGAAATTAGACCCATTCTGTTGTGTATTCTTCAAAAGCAGAAATGCAACTGAAGAATTATTTTACTTTATTTATAAAGTGCCTATACTTGTGTAACTTTCTTTTGTAATACTTGTCTATACTGGTTTACATCTTTTTTTATTTCTTTTCCCATCTTTCTTGAAATTTCAAAGCATAAGCGAGTTAAATCAATTTCTGCTTCATGTCCATAAGATGCATCTAAATCTAAAAGTTGTACATCATATTTCCCCATTTTTGAACATTTGGGGATAATATAATTATTATATATATTACAAATTTGATTTTTAAGCAGTGTGTTCCAACATAAGAATGAAGTGAAAAATATCCCTAATCTTATGAAGGCTCTCCAAGATTCACTATCAAATTCGATTTTATTTCCATATTGATTTAAAATTAATATGCATTGCTTATCGGATTTTCTAATCTTAAAATGACACTTTATGCTCTCAATCTTCGGATTATCAATTATTGCATCAGGCATCAAGAAGTCAAACTGCTCAAGCCTTAGCTGGACATATTCCCTAAACGTCAGTAATTGAATCCATTCCTCTTTTCCAAATCCAATGAAATTACGTTTATGCTGCTGCATCCAAACCATAGGTGTAAATCGTCTCGTTGTTGAAAAGCCACACTTTAATTTTAATTGTAGGTTAACAAAATACTCGAAACCAAAAATGATTTCATGATCTTGAATTTTTCTTGAATTTCTTGATTTTCTTAGCTGAAGTGTGTCCATATCGATTGAAAAGTTGTCTCAAACTAACTTGTGAATTGAATTGTGACGCTATTTAAAGTGAAGCAGTCTTGACCATGCTTCTTAGCAGACTATACAACTTCAGACGCAAAATGATTAAAATAGACAGAAGCTCGTGTGTTCTTCTTGACTTATCATACATATTTGGAAACGATAGACAAATTAAATTTAAACTCTTTGTAATCTTAAAAGTCTAATTTTGAAATATGTTTGAATTAGAAATGTTGATTGCACCAAATATAAACCAACTACAAAATCTATAAGATTATAAATATTGAGTTTTGCTTTATTCAATTTAGTCAACGGGTTTACATCATACTTAAATTACAAATTATAATAAAATCGAATACGGAACTCGTTCGTATTCTTAGGCACATACACCTTTATATTTTTCAGTGAGAGTAATATGTGGTACTTTCCATGTAATATTAGATATATTTAATTTATACTCAATACTTCCAATTTTACTATGATACACATCATCCATGTTTTTAGTTATGAGTAGTATTAGTTCATGTATAGTCTTCACAAAATCTATAGAGTGTATTATAATACCATGCCAGAATTCTCAAGCGTGCATGACATTTAAGTTGTTGTAGCATCAACAAATCTAGTTTGATCAACTTCGATATCGCATCTAATACGTATCGAACATCATCTAGAATAGGTAACAATGACTTTTAGTTTTCAGTTTACCTCCAGTAGACGTCATTGTTAGCCAAAGATATCAAGTAGTCTCCGAATATCATAATCTGTTAAGTAGTAATCATTAAGTTGATATCACAATTCAGATTCAGCGCATTATTTACTTCAAGTCGATGGAGATATTAAGTAGTTGCGAGCATTCATGATCTTTGGTAACAATGCGTACTACTGTATGGTAAACTGAAATTAGCATTATTGTCTTTATGAATGATTGTTCGATACGATTCATTAGCATCAGAAGCTCATCAAACTGATTTGTCTGAGACTACGAAGAAGGCCTTAAAAGTGGCAATATGACGAATTCTGGCTGGTTTATAAAATACCTGCTTGGATTTTGTGAAGACTATACATGAACTCATACTACTCATAACTAAAAACATGGATGATGTGTATCATAGTAAAATTGGAAGTATTGAGTATAAATTAAATATATCTAATATTACATGGAAAGTACCACATATTACTCTCACTGAAAAAAATAAAGGTGTATGCGCCCTAAGAAACGAACGAGTTGTATTCGATTTTATTATAATTTGTAATTTAAGTATGATGTAAACCCGTTGACTAAATTGAATAAAGCAAAACTCAATATTTATAATCTTATAGATTTTGTAGTTGGTTTATATTTGGTGCAATCAAATTTTAATTCAAACATATTTCAAAATTAGAGCTTTTAAGATTACAAAGAGTTTAAATTTAATTTGTCTATCGTTTCCAAATATATACTGAAAGTCAAGAAGAACACACGAGCTTCTGTCTATTTTAATCATTTTGCGTCTGAAGTGTATAATGTACTGAGAAGCATGGTCAAGACTCTTCACTTTAAATAGCGTCCACAATTCAATTCACAAGTTAGTTTGAGACAACTTTTCAATCGATATGGACACACTTCAGCTAAGAAAATCAAGAAATTCAAGAAAAATTCAAGATCATGAAATCATTTTTGGTTTCGAGTATTTTGTTAACCTACAATTAAAATTAAAGTGTGGCTTTTCAACAACGAGACGATTTACACCTATGGTTTGGATGCAGCAGCATAAACGTAATTTCATTGGATTTGGAAAAGAGGAATGGATTCAATTACTGACGTTTAGGGAATATGTCCAGCTAAGGCTTGAGCAGTTTGACTTCTTGATGCCTGATGCAATAATTGATAATCCGAAGATTGAGAGCATAAAGTGTCATTTTAAGATTAGAAAATCCGATAAGCAATGCATATTAATTTTAAATCAATATGGAAATAAAATCGAATTTGATAGTGAATCTTGGAGAGCCTTCATAAGATTAGGGATATTTTTCACTTCATTCTTATGTTGGAACACACTGCTTAAAAATCAAATTTGTAATATATATAATAATTATATTATCCCCAAATGTTCAAAAATGGGGAAATATGATGTACAACTTTTAGATTTAGATGCATCTTATGGACATGAAGCAGAAATTGATTTAACTCGCTTATGCTTTGAAATTTCAAGAAAGATGGGAAAAGAAATAAAAAAAGATGTAAACCAGTATAGACAAGTATTACAAAAGAAAGTTACACAAGTATAGGCACTTTATAAATAAAGTAAAATAATTCTTCAGTTGCATTTCTGCTTTTGAAGAATACACAACAGAATGGGTCTAATTTCGAATTTTGGATTTAAAACAAATGTAAGGAAAATTGATGATTTCCTCAAGGAGTTTGAGGATGTAATTTTCCCTGAACATTCTAAATTGTTGGAGGAATACCGAGTATTTTTCTTGGAGTATGAAAACTATCGTCTAATTAAATCAAAATATGGAAAGCACTTGACAGTGTGCTCATGGTCTTCGGATAACGCCAGAGATGGAGTTGATACATGTGCTTGTCACTACTTTGTATCATATAAAAGAAAACTGGATCGTCTTATATTTCAATACACTAATTTAAGAAAGAGGTTAAGCAAAGTGGATAATAATAATAATAATATCGTCTCATAATGTACACGTCTCTTAAAATTAAACTATATCAATAAGAATACAAAAATTTTCACATTTGTAAACATTTTATTTATAAACAAATAAAATATATTATGAAAATTAGAAAAAAGAGTTCTTTTATTTAAAACATTTTTAATTCTAGCAAGCAAGTATGAGGTCCGCAGATGCACAAAGGAACGTAGGCTATTATTTCAAATTATTGTTAAATTATCATAAGGAGGGTCACTCAATCAGAGTGCAGTGTAAAAAGGGAGAGAACCAAACCACGAAGAAGGTACCAGCACGTGGCAAACGTACGTGCGAAGTACGTACTTAACAACAGTTTACACCAATAATACTTTAATTATTGTGTGGGAAAATATTCAGGTGTGAGGTGTTCTACGAGTCTCTACACATTGACAAAAAGTGACAAAAGAGAAGCGAGCATTACCTTTCCACTGATCATTGCACCCACCCTCAAAAACCAATTCATGTACATGCACAGTGCGGCAGCTGCTACCTGATCTTTCACTTGATTCTAGCACACAGGTTACAGGTTACACGCCTAGCACACAATATCCTCCTTAAAACCACAATCACGTACGCACACACAAGTGCTGCTGAGCGATCCTCCACCTCATGTCAACCCACAATAAAAAAGGGTCGGCCATAAATCTATACCCTTCGATCATAAATGTCTCATACGTGATCCAAAACCACACATTTTTCTAAAAAAGGTTACACACCTGTCACTCCCCACCCAAAAGCAATAAATTAACTCCAATAATGAAGCAATTAAAAATCAAAAGCAATAAGCCACTTCCTGTCATAGAATCCCCATTTCCCTACTACTGACGACCTCTTCTCCTGCATTTCTCGCGAGGGGGCTTTGGTTTTCGCGATAGTGGTATTACTAGCATCCAAAGCTGCAGACTATGGAGCACTCTCTTTATGCGTAGGCTCTTGGCCAACAGCAGATGTAGAAGGTGGAAGGAACAGGGGATGACGGAGGGGCCATTTGTTTTGCTCTTGGTGATCAATGTCTGACTACTAATTTCGCGTTTGGTAAAGAAATTGGCTCATTACAAAGATAGCAGGCTGAATTTTGATGCCAGGAATCTAGACAGCTCATATGGAAAAGACGATTGCAACAGGTAACACGGATGCGTATTATTCATCCCCTGATTACATATCTTACGCTGAACTTCCGCTTCCATGGGATATCATGGGGACTACGCTCTAAAGGCGTTTTTTTCCTACTTTATTAAGGATTTATTATTTAATATACGTGTTCCTGGTTGAGATGTTGAGTGGTAATATAAGAGGACAACACAATTCTAAAACATTCTGGATCAGATGACAGTTCGTTTTAAGTGTGGGTTATTTCAACTATAAATGGGAAGGACAATAACTTGGCTTGGTCAAAATAACATTTGAATTATTCGGCGAGGATGTGCAAAAGCAGCATGATCGGTAGTTCCAGGCAATAATGCAAATTAACACTTTTTCAAGCGCCGTTAAATGTTCGCTAACCATAGTTATGTTTTTTGAAGTAGACAATTATTCCCTCATTCTTGGTAAGAAAAAATGTATCTCATGGACAATCCGTGCTGATCCGAATTACAACATTATCCTGAAATTGTTTAAGACAGTATTTTTAAACCGAATCATAGGAAACAATGCCTTCTTCAAAAACATAGAAAACAAACCAGCAAAAATTGTGAAAGCTTCACATTTTTTCTATCTATCTAAGGCAGAATCCTCAGTATCGCAGGTTCACATATAACAAGAATTATTCCTCCATATGCGGAAGCCAGACAAAGCAAATCGAAACTTCGTTAGCACCGGGGATCGTTAACTCTGAACTTTAACGTCTTCCGGTAATGCAAAACTCTTTTAACTCTTTGCGGTAGTGCCATATCCTTCCGGTAGGGCCAGAGTATTGCGGTAGGCCTAGAGCCTTGTGGTAGGCCCCACGTTGGGCGCCAAAAACTATAATATTCTGACCAATTCTCGTCGACCGTTCTTTTTCTTTTTTTTTCTTATCTGGAGAACGCTTATTTCTACTGTGGCACAAAGCTGGCGGAATTCTCTGGAATGTAGCTCCATCGGGGTGGGGTGGGTTGTTGCTGAGTCTCAGTAGGGACAACATAGCTTTATTTTTAGGATTCCATCTACATCTAAGCTACATGGAGAGACGATACTCCTCGAAGAGTTCGTTTGGGTTCACAAATCACACAAACGATTTATGGACTAGACCAATTCCCTTTGTAGGGGACTGTCATCTGTTCAGGGTGCTTTGAAAGGGGCGAGGTCTGAGGTGGTAGTCGACTCTGCGTTATAGTCGAAGATTCAGTTTCATTCATAATCATTACGGGCACGTAGTGTTAGCCACATAATGGGATTTCCTTAATTAATAAAAAAATGACTTACAGATTAATTAACAATTAAAAAAATTAATTAAGAAAAAAATTAGTTCCAAAATTCAATAATTTGAGATTTTAGATTTAAAAAAATTTAATTAAGAAAATTAATTCCAAAAATTGATAATTTTAAATTTTAAATTTACAAAATTTTAACTCAACAAAATGAATTTATAAAAATGTTAATTAAAAACCAATTAATTGAAAATTAACATTGATAACATTTTAATTAAAAATTAATAATTGGATTAGTGGCAAAATCGAAGAAAAACATTAATTATAGAAATTAATAAAAAAAAATTGAAGAAAAAACTATTAAAAATTTAATTTTAATTATTTAAAAAATAATAGTTCAAGTGGGCTAACTATCATTGCAGCCACTGTACTTCGCAGGTCAGTGTGCAAAGCTGGCAATAAAACAGCTGTTCGCGCTGCACACGCTTAAGAGAATGTTGTTGTTTAATGTGTTGTAGAGATACAGAATATTGTTACTGATAAAACTTATTTTTTTACTTCATTTATTTCATTTTTCTTATTTTTTTTTCTATTAAATATTATTATTTTTTCCCTTCTTATTTTTTTTGTTCGTGGGCAAGAATAATAGTGAAATAATCCGGCAAATCAAATTAAGTTTGCGCTCATCTGACATGCTTCATTCGCCTACGTGTGGAGGTGATCACACGTGCAGAGCTTTCTCGGTACAGCATGTCAGATAAGCTAACCCTACGATAAACAAAAGCAACATATAAAGAATTTTAACACTTACTTGTGTCCAACGTTGGAAAGCTTTCCATCGATGCTTGTATGTATGGGGGGTGGTGTGTGTATTTTAGGCAAAGGCTTAATAAATGAGCTTTATATATCACTTTTGCTCTTCACTTATCCGATTTTTGCTTTTATTTATTTATTTATTTTTTTGTTTTATTTATTTTGTCATTTAACTTTTTTTTATACTTTTCCTAAATTAACACTTCAAATAATAGAAAAAAACTGATGACGTCCGATTTTTGGCTGGCAAGTAAAAGTTTTTGCTCTCACAACAACAACCACAACACCCACTAAGCTGCGCTTATGCTGCATCGATTTGAATTGCTATAGATTCTACATCTGCAGAATCTTTGAGGGGCGAGCACCTATTAGTAAGTTGAATGTTCAAATTATTTTTAGTTTTTCGGCACAAAAAAAATTAAGAACCGAATTATGCACAAACAAAATTGGGAGCGCCGCTTTCGTCTGCGGGTTTTGATGCACTAATGTCAGCGGGTGTGAAGAGATCCAAACACAAAGCTTCGGCCTAAAGCAGCCGAACTTTCACAGCGAGTGTTGCCAATGGGCGCCCGTACTCCCGATGATAATTGTGTCCCAATTGGGAAGGCCCAGGGATGGCACGGCGAGGCGAGGGCGCCAAATTTAATTCCAATGATCTTCGAATTGGCGGTTTTCCTCCCCCACACCTGAAGCGAATGCGCCAACACACGTTTCGCTGGTGTGGGGTTGACGTGGACTTTAATCCAAAGTGCTTAGAAGGGGATTTGGACTTTAGAATAACAGGCGGAAATTGCGGCACATACCTTATAAGTTTTTACAAGCCAAAACTTGTGTGATCGCTGCCGCGATGGCCTCCAAGGTGGAGTTGTCTCGATTTTTCTTTTGCTGGTGGTCGCGGCAAGGCCTTACTGCCCAAAAATATAAAATAATTGGAGGCGCGCTGATTTAACCTCTCACGTTTAGCAATCGAGCTAACAGACGTGGAGGATGCGGAGGCGAAATGGTTGCCTGCTTCCGCCAGCTCTTTTATAAAGAGCAAAAACAGAAAAAAATTAAAAGCTTTTCTTTTTCGAATTTTGAATTGCTTCGTCTTTCCTATGGAGAGCCAAGTGACCGAGCTCAGCAACATTTCTACTAAGGCCACTGAAGGCTGAATGCTACGAAATTGCATCAAATGTTATTGCCATCGATCGACATTATCGAAACAAAAAATAAGGCGGAACAATTTAAAATTTAGCAGTATTTATTCTCGTTGTGCTGGTAGGCCTTGCGTATATTGGCTTGAATATTCTTTCTCAGTAACGTCAGCTTATCTGCTCGCGAAAGGGTAGTAATAGGCTCTTCTATTAGAGATAATTCTTTCACCAATTTATAATCGGATCCATGAGTAATCATGTCTAAGCCAAATAATGCGTGATACGGAGAATAACCTAGGGATTGATGCAACGCCGATCTTAAAGAACGTGAAAGATGCAGGTCCCACTCTGTCTAATCATACTTCAAATAAGAATGAACAGCAGCTAGCAAAGAACGATTGACGCGTTCGGCCGCATTACTCTGCGGTGAGTAAAGCAAAGTATACACATATTTTTTCTTTTTTATGTAGCAATTATATTTAAACATTAATCAACATATTTAAAGGCTATAAAACATTGATTTGAAAAGGTATGAATAAAAAAGCGAATTAGAATCTATAACATAAACATAGAACTGGTTTTGGCAGATAATAATTAACATTAAATATTACATTTGTAGCACATTAACTGAACGCTTAACAGTCCAGAGGTCGCTGGTGTGGAGGCGCTTCAACCTCCTGCGCGTTGTATTTGACCCAAGTGAGCAGGCCAAAGGGTTGACTTGGTTGTGCAACCGGTCATTATACTGACTCGTATGTCGATTTATTTGTTGTCTGACTGTCGGTAGACAGTCCTGTTAGTCACGTATGGTGGAGCACCAGAGATGTCTCTAAGCACCTTGTTCTGAAAGACTTGAATTTGGTTTATCCAAGACTTTGTAGCTGTGCCCCAAAAGGGATCCCATATGTCCATGTGGGCACGATGATGCTCCTGTAGACCAGCAGCTTGTTGCTCAAGCTGAGTTTGCTAAATGGCCTCAGCAGCCAGTTGAGTTTCGTTTTTGGATCTATACGCGGCTGCCGTGATCTGGATGTGTTTGCGCCAGGTAAGTTTCCTGTCCAGATACATACCCAGGTAGCGAGCATGGTTCTCCTGAGATATGACCATGTTGTTGAGTCGAATAGTTGGACAGTTACCATTCCTGAGCGCAAACGTGCAGTTCTGAGACTTGCTCTCATTGACGCAGATGTTCCACCGGTTGGCCCAAGTACTTCCAAGCCTTCCAAGAACCTCTGCGTACCCGCAGCTGCTCTCCAAGCAGTGGTGGAGTTAGCAAGGAACACAGTGTCATCCGCGTATGTGGCAAGCAGCGTGTTTCTGGCTACTGGGATCGGCAAGTCCGCGGTGTACAATGTGTACAAGGCAGGTCCAAGGACACTACCCTTCTAAGGACACTAACTTCTACCATAAAAGAACGGCCAAGCAGGTAAGACCTGAGCAGTAAATACGGCGCCGATGGTAGCAGGGACTTAAGCTTAAAAAGCAGGACATCATGCCATACGCGATCAAATGCCTGCTGGATATCCAGAAAAACCGGAGAGCTGTACTGCTTATTTTCCAAGGCCTCGAGAACATGCTGCACTACTCGATGAACTTGCTCTGGTGTACCATGGTGATGCCTGAAGCCAAACTGATGATCAGGAATGGCCCTCTGGAAGCCACTTACTGCCGACAATCTTCCCAGAAATATTTTTTCAAATATCTTGGAGAAAGTGGGCAGCAATCTTATCGGTCGATATGACCAGACAAGATTATCCGGCTTGCCAGGTTTCGGAATCATCACAATCACAGCGCACTTCCACGGAGTGGTGAAGTAGTGGATGCGAACCATGGAGTTAAAAAGTAGCACCAAAACCATCACTCCCTTCTCTGGGAGGGCCTTAGCAACTCTGCCGTCACAATACCATCATAGCCAGGGGCCTTAGTGGACTTAAGCCTGCGAATCTGTAAGCGGACCTCACTAGGGTCGATAGGTATGATCGGTTGTACAGGATCGAGATCTGCATTTAAAAATGTCTCAGTATCCTGTACCTGGCTGGGTGATGCAAGTGCAAAAGGCGTGAAGCGACCTTGCAGCTCATCCGCAAACGCCGATGCAATCTCTGCATCCGATCGACACCAAGTGTTGTCCGGTCGCATAATGGCGATCCGCCTGAGTGGTTGCCGCTTGACACAACGCGTTGCCTTCCACAAATTGAATCCATCATTCTTATTGGGATCGGCGTTGCGGAGCATATCCTGGAAATATTTGCTCTTAATGTCAAACAGCAGCTTTCGCAGCTCGTGCGCAGCACTAAAGTCCCTTAGGTCAAACGGATTGCGTGAGCGCATATATCGATGACTCAGTGCTCTCTTGTGCCTTACCAGATCCAAGACCTCTGCAAGCATGGAATATTCCGCCGCCACGTTAATAGGAATAACTCCGCTGCGTCCAATATCAGCCGGTGAACTCAGCTCCATGTTCAAGTTGACAAGTTGTTCCAGCCTCTTCCGGAATCGGGTGATGTTTGCCTTGCGCGGCAGAAGACGTTTCTTGGAAGCATTCAGAGTGGCAGCCACTCTGTACTCAACGATCAAGGGGATGTGATCGGAGTTAAGCTCAATTCGCTCGGATATACCAAGACGGTCAGACCGGAGCAAAGTCAAGTGTTGTTGGCCTATGGTTGCCGTACAAGTAGTGCGTTGCACCTCCCGTGGCAAGTACTTGGATGTTGGAGTCTCTCACGCAATCCGCAAGTGCAATCCCAGGGTGTCCAACGCTGCACCCCCGAGGTGGTGTTGAGTATTCCAGTCTCCAGCAATCAGGAACTTGGGCCAAGCTCTTCGAAGAGACACTTAAAGTCTTCTATGTCCCACATTAAACGTGGTGGACAATAGACAGCCGCTAGGACTACTTCGCCTTGATCACTAGAGACTTTAACGACATCACATTGTGCGCATAGCCAACTTAATGAAGTCAGTGCATGATATTGCAGTGAAGATTTAATGATCACTGATGCTCCGCCACGCATGCTATCCGAAGGATGATTGGCAAGGTGAATATCGTAGCCTGGTAGTCTGGTAGCCTGTAGTGCGATCTGGAGCAGTAATGAGCCTCGCAGACCAACATTACATCTATTTGATGGCGTTGAATAAATAACTCCAACTCATTGGCGTTATTTGCAAGGCCATTGGCGTTCCACACGCCAATGCGCAACCCAATTTGGCTCATCTGTTTACAAGTGCAGCGTGCAACAGGCTCATCATGGCCATAAGTGTTTCACTCAACTTATCGAATTTTGACATAAGACAGTCAAACTGGAGCTTGGAGTGCTCATGGTACAGATGAGGCTGCTGCACTTGCTGAAATTGCTGTTGTGGGGGCTGCTGATGTTGCTGGCGCTGTGGCTGCTGGTGCTGTTTTTGATGTCGTGGTTGCTGTTGCCGTTCTTGCTGTTCCTGTTGGTATTGCTGTTGTTGGCGTTGTTGCTGCTGGTGTTGCTGCGAGTATTCCTGTTGTTGCTGTGTGTGCTCTCGATGCCTAAGCTCTGGCGAACTTTGTGACGTCGAGTTTTTCTTGTGCGCTGTTGCTCAGGAACTTGCGGAGTAACTTGCTGAACCGACAAAAGTCGTTGTTGCTGCTGCGGCGGCTGCTGGCGGTGTTGATTTTGAGGTTGTTATTGAAGATGAACCTGCTGCTGATGGTGACGCTGTTGCTGTTGGTGTTGCTGTTGCCCAAGTTGCTGCAGAGGCTGAGGAGTCGTTTGAAATCTGACAGCATCAGCA
Organism: Drosophila quasianomalipes; assembly: GCA_035043665.1. Taxonomy (NCBI): domain Eukaryota; kingdom Metazoa; phylum Arthropoda; class Insecta; order Diptera; family Drosophilidae; genus Drosophila; species Drosophila quasianomalipes. The sequence continues at coordinate 12,658 of JAWNMU010000494.1, forward strand.
TAAAAAAAATGTTTTCTGCGAATGGGTGTCGGGCTTCTTGGGCGCGACTTTTGTAGGTCTTGGGCTGGCCTTCGGGACTGAGCCACAAGCTTCCGTTCCTTGGCAACGCGCTGATAAGCTAGGCATCCTTTCCAGCTTGATGGGTGGTTACCACCACAGTTAGCACATTTCGGGTCAGCGTCCAAAGGTTTTTCGCACACCTGACTTGCATGTCCTGAGCCACACTTCACGCAGCGATGCTGCTTTGGCAGTACTTCATCGTATGTCCGAATTCCTGGCAACGGTGGCACTGGGGGATGTCCATATGGCGGTCAGGGCATTCCACTGAAATGCGCACTTGAGAGATGGAGCGTAGATTGTATATCTCTTTGTTATTTGCAGCCGGCTCCAACTCCAAATAACACAGATTCAGCTCCTTCTTGGTAACGCGACTTATGATAGTTTGGAAACCACGCACTGCGTGCCCAAGTCTGGCCAGCTCATCTCTGATGCGATCAATTTTCTGCAGGGATGGATGCAGTCACCTGATCACCACGCGGAAACCTCTATCCTCCTTTAATTGGTACGAATGAAACGGGATTCGCTTATCCGCAAACAATCTCTGTATTGCCCTGTAAGCGTCAATACCACTTGGCATTACCCTTACTGAGCCACCACCACTGCATTTGAGCATATAGCTGTCAGGCGGCGTGACAGCATTTAGTGCTTCCAGCAGTCCAACAACGTTGGTGATACCCTCAGCAATAAGTGGGGGAGGCTTAGAAGGTCTTGTTGGCCGAATTTCAACAGTTTCAACATTTGGTGCGTTTGATCAGGAACAGTCGCGTATCTCAGCGGCAGTGCTTAGATTGGGGTCCTCATCGTGAGTAACTTCATTCCGAGTATACGCACTCAGCAGGACCATCTCTTCCATGTCGACCGACTCGGCATCTGCGTCAGAATCTGACAGCAGATCCTCGAGGCGCTTGTGGTGCTGCACGAGCTCGAGCAGAAGTAGGCGGCACCGCATCCAAGTCAATTTCATCTTAGACTATCGCAATTTTCCTCTTTTTATTGGCGTTGTTGCAGTTGAAATTGTTGACGTTGATATTGGTATTATTTTTGGTGTTTTTGTTAGTGTTGTTGTTGGCATTGTTGGTGTTTTGAATGTTTTTGTGGACATTGTTTTTGTTTTTGACGGTGTTCTTGTTGATGTAATTGTTGTTGCTCTTGTTAGTATTTGCCATTATGTTTGCAATGTTGGCGTTGTTGTTGTTGTTGTTGTTACTGCTCGCCGGGCGAGACCGCAGATTATAGCGGTGTTCGCTGGTTGCCAGGCAAGAGAAGGCGAGCACCACGCAACTGCAGTATCGCCGTCAGTGGAGGTAAGGGAGATGTCGCTCATATTGGTTGAATAGGCGGCCACCAAGCACACGCACTCTAGCAGAGTGGTGGCGGCACACGCACAAATCACACTGATTGATAGGATGCGACGCGAAAATCGATTGTTTGAGTACAATACAAAAATAAATGAAAAACTAAATAAAAATAAACTGCTTCTTTGTTTTCTTTTTTTTTTCCTTACGAAAATTAAAGTGTGACCGTACGCTGCGAAAGCTAAATGCCCTCTGTACACATACTTAATGCCCAATTCGGTGAGGAAAGCATTAAAGTCATTGGCTTTAAATTGTGTGCCATTATCACTCACGATAGTTTCGGGCACACCGAAGCAATGGAAAATTATGTTGTCATAAAAATTCTTGGATGACCTGAGAACTAAACTTTTTCATCGGTTGTAGCCAATGATATTTACTAAAGTGGTCTAACACAATCAGTAATCCAATATGACCATTTTTGCTACGAGGATGGGGGACCAGTAGGTCAATATACAATCTCTGAAAGGGTGTACAGGTTGGCGTGTGAGTACCCATCAACGGACGTTTGCAAAACTTGGGAGCTTTAGTCTCCTTGCAGGTGTCGCATTGTCGAATGTAATCATAAACATCTTTAGCCAAGCCGGGCCAGAAAAGATAGCGAGGCACTTTTTCAATAGTCTTTTGCATACCCGCATAAGCAGACGTAAGACTGTCGTGTGCTTGTTTGAGAACAAATTATGGGGGACCCATAATGTCCAAAAGATCTTATCGAGTGAATCAACAGAATGTTTTGTCCGAATATACAATAATTTACCGACAAGTTTTGTACCCGGGAATTTCGTCGAATTCAGGCTAAACTTGTCTATAAAGACATAACTATTAGAGAGAAAGGCATCTGACTCGAGATCTACCATAGGGTTCATGTCCAAAGCCGAAACTTCGTTTTCATAAACACGGTATAACGCATCAGGTACCAGATGGTCTTCTTGTTTATGATATGCGATGAAGAATTTATATTGCTGTAATCGAAATATCCAACGAGCTAGTCTGCCAGAAACATTTTGTTGTCTCATGAGGCAAAACAAACTTGACTAGTCAGTCACTACCTCGAACTCTTGGAGTTCTAAATAGCATCTGGATTTCTCATTTGCTAGAATCACGGTTAGGCATTCGCGTTCCGTGACACTATAATTTGGGTTGGGTTTGGCTTAATTTTTTTGACATGAATGCATATGCTTCTCTTCATTTTCATCGGACAGTTGCACTAGCACGGCACCTATACCAAAATCGCTGGCATCACAGTGCAGGAAAAACTTTTTTCCAAAATCGGGACTCGTGAATATTGGCGCGGAGGTTAAAATCTGTTTTAAATTGGTCATCGCCTGTTCAGCTTCGGTAGTCCATACAAACTTCCTTTTGGTTGATAAGGTAATAGGACAAGTGCGGTCTGCGAAGTTTTGAATAAATCTTCTATACCATCCACAAACTCCAAGAAATCCGCGCACTTCTTCAGATTCTTCAATTGAGGCCAATTCAGAATACACGAAACTTTATCTGGTTCGGTATGTATACCGGTACTACTAATAACGTAACCTATGTAATTGATACTTGTTACGCAAAAGTGGCTTTTTGCAAGGTTTAGTATTATTTTTGCTTTTCGAAACTGCTCAGCGATTCTAACTAATATGGCAACATGGAAAGAAAAATCTTCGGACACTTCTGGCACAAATCATCTAAAAAGTCAAAAACACAATGTCGGAGATCTGGCGGAATAATATCATCCATCAGACGACACATAGTAGAGTGTGGGTTACAAAGGCCAAAGGCATAACTTTAAACTGGTAAAGCCGTCTACTAGGGATCGTAAATGCAGATAAAGGCATTGATTATGGGCTTATCTCAATTAGCCAATGCACATCCTTTAAATCAAGTTTTGAAATTAGATTTGCCTTGGGCAACTTGGAAAAGATGCATTCTATGGTAGTGGGTAGTGGGTAGTGGGTATCAATCCTTTTTGGTTGCCTCATTCAGCTTACGAGCATCTAGGCATACGCGAAATTTGTTATGTTTTACTACAAGACGCACGGGTGAGCTCCAGGCACTTACAGAAGGTTCAATGACACCAAGTTGAATCATGCGGTCTATTTCTGCATAGAGTAACTTCTCCATGGCTGGACTCACTGGGCAGAATCTTTGTTTTACCGGCTTCGCATCTCCCACCTCAATATGATGCTGAATAAGCGTAGTTCGACTTAAACCTTCACTAGCATTTGGAAACAATAATTTGACGACCTCTAGCTGTTGAAGTTGTTGGGCGTTTAACGGATAGCTCGCAGTGTCTGCAGCTCGAACTTCGCTAGAATCTTCAAAGGAAGAAATAATAATTGGAGCGAGAGCAAAAGTTCACCAAAAATCATGTCCTAGTATAAGGTTCTGCGTGATCGAGGGAACTATATAGAGCTTCATAGATTTCTTAGCGGACTTATATGTCAATTTTATATCTCAATGTTTAGATCTCCACTGATATTCTGACTTTCTCCATCAGCGGTTCGGGTATGGGACTTCAAAGGTCTAAACTCTCTGTACTTTTTGAAGTCCTGCAACGCCAGAGTCGAGCCTATGCAACTTATATTAGCTCCTGTATCCAACAGACCAGAAACGAAACTTTTGCATTGCTACGTAAATCTTGCTAATTACTAAAAATAGCAGAAATATGTAATCTCCGGTTTTGCTTTACATTCCTATAGAACTTCCCAAGTCTTAACGTACGTTTATTATATTGGGGCTCTATATCATTAAATATACGATTCCTTAGGTTTAGATAACTTGCTAACCTTTCGTCATAAGGACGATAACAAAGAGGAACGGTGTCAGGTTTCACAGAGGGATTCGCTTTCTCCAAACGTGCAGTGGAATTAATTCCGGCGGAATGCGTAATTTTCTCTGGAACCGACAAGGATAGCATTAGGCTTTCCGGGGCATCCGGCTGTTGTTGGGTGCACCCGATCGACGGTTTTCCGTCTTCGTAGACAATTTTTACATTCGGGCTTATAGACATTCGGAGTACCACATGCATAACAAAATATGCGTCGATCGGACAGACATTTTTCCCAAATGTGACCTACTTCATCGCAATTCCAACATTTCAACTTGGCGTGAGTCATACGAACAGCTGCTAACTCACGTTCGGCGAGTCGACATCTTCGTCTACGTCGTGGTCTGGGTCTTAGGGCGTATACTTGACGGCGTTTAAGGGGTTTTGGCCGAGAACTATTTTCCGGGCGACAGTGGAGCTTAAAAGTAAGATCGTCACTCATTTGAACTAATCGCCGTAAATGTCCAACCGAATGAGCCGGCTGATATAACTTTTTGCGCGTCTCCGGAAGCAAATTGTTTTTTAATATCTCTATCAACTCTTCTTCATGTATACGTAATGCAGATTTATCTATTAAAGAGGCCACAGCCTCGTAAAAGGACGAAAAGAATTCACCATGCTTCTGCTTACGGGATCTTATGAGTTCCATACTCATAAAACCCGAGCAATAATCCTTTTATTGCTGTCGGAGAGAAGCACAGACATCAGACCAGATAATCCGGTCGACTTGCTTATGGTATCTCCAATACCAATCTCGTGCTTTCCCAGCAAACAACACATGCATATACTTGCATAATGCGATAAAATCACTATCCAAAGTTTCATCAGTGAGAGATTTAACCCGATGAACTCCTCGACTCTTAAGCCTCAGCGGATCCTTCGAAATGTAAATTCCATTCGGGATGATCTTGGCAGCTTTTCGATTGTACATTGAAGAGCTTGTAGGAGACGGAGTTGGATGTGGGGGCACAGCTTGAGCTTGTGTCTCAACGGGAGTCGAGCGCTCACTTCCATTTAGTGATGACGCTAACCTGGTCACGGACTGTCGATAATTTCTTGGATTACCACATAATCCACCTCGTTACTACGACGAATAATGCCGGAGCGACTTGGACGACCTCTTTTCCTATTCCCTGCAGTTCTCGCGAGAGGGGCTTCGGTTTGGATAGTGCTATTATGGGGCACTCTCTTTATGCGCAGGTTCTTGGCCAACAGCAGAGGGGGAAGGTGGATCTTGAATTTGACTCAATGATTTTGCCAAAATTCGGCTTGTTACCCTATGAGGAACAGGGGCTGACGGAGGGGCCATTTGTTTTGCTCTTGGTAAGCAATGTCTGACTACTAATTTCGCGTTTGGTAAAGTAATTAGCTCATTACAAAGATAGCAGGCTGAATTTTGTTCTAGCCAGGATTCTAGACAGCGCTTATGAAAAGATGATTGCAAGGTAACAGGTAACATGGATGCGTATTATTCATCCTGATTACATATCTTACACTGAACTTCCGCTTCCATGGGATATCTTGGGGACTACGCTCTAAAGGCATTTTCTTTTTTTTCTACTTTATTAAGGATTTGATTATTTAATATACGTGTTCCTGGTTGAGACATTGAGTGGTAATATAAGAGGACATCACAATTCTAAAACACTCTGGATCAGATGACAGTTGGTTTTAAGTTGTGGGTTATTTCAACTATAAATGGGAAGGACAATTAACTAGGCTTGGTCAAAATAACATTTGAATTATTCGGCAAGGATATGCAAACGCAGTATGATCGCTAGTTCCAGGCAATAATTCAAATTAACATTTTTCAAGCGCCGTTAAATGTTCGCTAACCATTGTTATGTTTTTTGGAGTAGACAATTATTCCCTCATTCTTGGTAAGAAAAAATGTATCTCATGGATAATCCGTGCTGATCTGAATAATGCCTTCTTCAAAAACATAGAAAACAAACCAGCAAACATTGTGAGAGCTTCACACTAGTGACCGACGATGTTGTAAGCGGTCACTATTTTTCAATTAATATGAGTTCCTAGTCGAACTATCTAAGGCAGAATCCTCAGTATCGCAGGTTCATATATAACAAGAATTATTCCTCCATATGCGGAAGCCAGACTAAGCAAATCGAAACTTCGCCGGCAACGGGGATACTTAGAAAAATTAAAAAAAAACAATTTTTTGAACTCAACACAAGGGCGATTGAACAGCAATTTACAAGAACTCGCCTCACGCGATCGGTGCTAAAACATCCGTTAAGCACGTCACAATGCGTTTTCTAAGTTACTCATACATTGCGGCATTTAAGTGGGGAATACTATCGTTAACTCTGAACTTTAACGTCTTCCGGTAGGGCCAGAGCATTGCGGTAGGCCCAGAGCCTTGTGGTAGGGCCCTACGTTGGGCGCCAAAAACTATAATGTTCTGACCAATTCTCGTCGACCGTTCGTTTTCTTTTTTTTTCTTATCTGGAGAACATTTATTTCTACTGGGGACAAAGCTGGCGGAATCCTCTGGAATGTAGCTCTTTTGGGGTGGGGTGGGTTGTTGCTGAGTCTTAGTAGGGACAACGTAGCTTTATTTTTTAGGATTCCATCTACATCTAAACTACATGGGGAGACGATACTCCTCGAAGAGTTCGTTTGGGTTCACAAATCACACAAACGATTTATGGACTAGACCAATTCCCTTTGTAGGGGACTGTCATCTGTTCAGGGTGCTTTGAAAGGGGCGAGGTCTGAGGTGGTAGTCGACTCTGCGTTATAGTCGAAGATTCAGTTTCATTCATAATCATTACGGGCACGTAGTGTTAGCTACATAATGGGATTTACTTAATTAATAAAAAAATGACTTACAGATTAATTAACAATTAAAAAAAATTAATTAAGAAAAAAATTAGTTCCTAAATTCAATAATTTGAGATTTTAGATTTAAAAAAATTTAATGAAGAAAATGATTTCAGAAATTAATAATTTTAAATTTTATATTTACAAAATTTTAACTCAACAAAATGAATTCCAAAAAATCAAGTAATTTAAAATTAAAGTTTATAAAAATGTTAATTAAAAACCAATTAATTGAAAATTAACATTGATAACATTTTAATTAAAAATTAATAATTAATTGGATTAATGGCAAAATCTAAGAAAAACATCAATTATCGAAATTAATAAAAAAAAACTTGAAGAATAAACTATTAAAAATTTAATTTTAATTATTTAAAAAAAGAATAGTACAAGTGGGCGAACCATCATCGCAGCCATTGTACTTCGCAGGTCAGTGTGCGAAAGCTGGCAATAAAACAGCTGTTCGCGCTGCACACGGGTTAAAAGAATGTTTGTGTGGTTGTACAGAATATAGTTACTGGTAAAACTTTTTTTTTCTTTCATTTATTTATTTTTTCTTATTTTTTTCTATTAAATATTATTATTTTTTTTCTCTTCTTATTTTTTTTGTTGTTTGTGAGCAAGAATAATAGTGAAATAATCAGGCAAATCAAGTTAAGTTTGCGCTCATCGACATGCTTCGTTCGCCTACGTGTAGAGATGATCACACGTGGAGAGCTTTCTCGGTACAGCATGTCAGATAAGCTCACCCTACGAAAAACAAAAGCAACAGATAAAGAATTTTTACACTTACTTGTGTCCAACGTTGGACAGCTTTCCGTCGATGCTTGTATGTAGGATGGTGTGTGTATTTTAGGCAAAGGCTTAATAGATGAGCTTTATCATCACTTTTGGTCTTCACTTATCCGATTTTTGCCTTTATTTATTTATTTATTTTCATGTTTTATTTATTTTGTCATTTAACTTTTTTTTATACTTTTTCTGTGATGCACTGATGTCAGCGGGTGTGAAGAAATCCAAACACAAAGCTTTGGCCCAAAGCTTTGCGTCAACCTTGCTGGACGGCCGAACTTTCACCGCGAGTGTTGCCAATGGGCGCCCGTACTCCCGATGATAATTGTGTCCCAATTGGGAAGGCCCAGGGATGGCACGGCGAGGGGAGGGCGCCAAATTTAATTCAATGATCTTCGAATTGGCGGTTTTCCACCCCACACCTGAAGCGAATGCGCCAACACACACTTCATACAAAGTGCTAAGAAGGGGATTTGGACTTTAGAATAATACACGGAAATTGCGGCATATACCTTATAAATTTTTACAAGCCAAAACTTGTGTGATCGCTGCCGCGATGGCCCCCAAGGTGGAGTTG
>JAWNMU010000495.1:0-11205 GCA_035043665.1 Drosophila quasianomalipes
TAGTTTCATAAAATTTTCTTTTGTTAGTTTTGTTGTTGAAAATTCGTATTGACCTGGCTGGTGAATCTCTTTTAGTATTACCGAAAAGTGTTTCGGTCCGAAAAGTGACCCTATAAATAAAATGCACGAAGTGTGCCAAATTAAATCAACAAAAGCACCGCCCATATTCCCGAACAGTGCTATGTCGTTGACGGGTCCCGAGCTTTTGATTTTGTTCCGGTGGATGGACAAATTAGACAAACAGAAGGAAAACAGACAACAGTAAATATTTGACGCCTTTACAGACTCTTGCACTAGTTGATTCAAAATTTACAATGCACTTCCTTACTACGGCTTGACCCACACACATGAAGTTGCCTGTCAACTTTGGCATGTACAATACGTTGCCTATGACCAGTGAACACAACTCCGCTCACCAACTTATTGCTATTCCAACACCGGCAAGCTGATCCGCTTGGCTGATGGAATTCGCGCAATGATGTATCCCAACTGCGATGCCTTAACACTTAGCGTGATCGTTGCCAATTCCTTACGATCCAGCTCACTCCACTTAATATTATCGCCAACATCAGACTCCAGTAAATCCCACTACGCAACTGTGCAAGTGCCGATTTTTTCGTTTAACACATCCTGGTTCGTAACTCTGGATATCGAGTCAATAAACTTTAACCAATCTGATCAGGGCACGTGTTCTGGGCCCATAACCCGTTGGAGCGAAGTTTTCCCGCGTCAAGGATAAGAAAATAAAACGTAATACCACCAGCGTTGTGTACTCAACCAAAGTTTATTTAAGGCTGTGGCAATGCTCTTAGTTAACAGTATTGGTATTCATTAATGAAGGACTTAATATATATATATAGATGCACGGTTGCATTGAATGTAAATTAACATCATTTTCAACAGTTTTCATAAAACGCATATATACAACTCGCGATCTTTCGTTAAGGAGTGTGCCAAAATACCGCACCTCACATACAGAACACTTATTCATTGGGCCAAAAGTGTCTGTGTGTATCAATACCAGTGTGCATTTAGCGCTGGTCTCAGATTTCTTTGGAAATCTCTTTACACATATTGTCACTTCACGCATTTTTCACATACATGTTCTTTTAAGTCCGAATACTGCAATACCTTCAAGACGTGTAATAAATTTTTTTAATTATTTTATTTAGGCTAATAATATTTAAATGTCCAAGTCGCTTTTGCCACTTCAGTGTGTCTGTTAAATTAGCTTGCCCTGAAACTCTTTGCTCATTGGTTCGGATTCTGGACAATATAGCCAATACGATTTTGCTCTTCACGAATAACTTATCATTACGTACGTGATATCCTTTGGCCTGAACTTATTTTTTTCCATTTATGGAGTGCAATCACGCTTCCGCCGAATATTGTTAAAAGTGACACGTTTGTCTTTTTACAGGTACACATCTCATACGGCGTCTTGCTAATCAACATTTTTGTTCAGACAGGCATTGTCCAGATAGTCAGCAGTCTGTACTGCCTCTCCCCAAAGGACCTTTTTCACAAAATAATCTTGGCCATCTCAACCAACATGCTCTGCAGCGCCATTCTGTTGAGTGTAATACCGTCAGCTGTTTCTGTTACAAATTTGACTGTCTACTAAAATTAGCAAGATCTGAGCTGGTGACCAATCCTCGCTGTCTCTAACCCCCAACCAGTAATCTCTTAATTCGAATTATGAGAGATTCTCTAAAAAAAATTATATTCTATTAAATCATTTCGGCCGGCCGCCTTGCGCACGATAACTATTCTATAGTTTTTAAATCGTTATAAATTGCTAATTTTATTCTTTAGGTTCCTTCACGTTTGTTTTGTTCACTAATGTTAACAAACTTAAGGTTTATAGAAATAAATAGATAACATTTCAATATAATTTCAATTAATTCAATTGATTCAATTACATTTTTATGTTTTAATACCCAATGTATCTTTTTTCGACACCCTTAGAGATAGAGACTTGAAACACATAGTTTTCTGTGTCTGCGTCAGGCAAGGTAAAAAAATTGGAATGCTACGTCCACAACGGGTGCGAAATTAATAAAATCTATATTTGCAAATCGATAAAACCACATATCTCCATCAATTTTAAGGCTACAGTCACTAAATTTGGTTGCTAAGTTTTTGCCTCTAAAAATTTAAATGGCTATATCATTGGCAGTTTTTGAATCAGGGCTGGCAAATTAGGAGGTTACCAGTAATACCTCCTTTAAGAACTGATGAAAAATGTTTGTGGATACGACCACACCTGCGCCTATACTCGCCAATGCCGATATTTTGGAAAGTGTAAATCGATAAGACCACATGTCTCCCACCATTTTAAAAATAGAGTTACCAAATTTGGAAGATAACCCTCCACGGATCGGCATATAAATATTCCGAACAGGCCCACACCCGCCGCCCCCAGGAACTTCGGACCTACAAATCTGAAAAGCGCACATCTTCTATAATATGTAATGTAGATTCTCAAAATATTGAAAGTATATTACTGGTAAATCTCCTAAGAGAGCGATAAAAAAATTGGATGGCCTCACCCACTCAGCCTCTCTAATCTGATACATCTGTTAATGTAGATCGATTTCCTTATTTTCAAAAAGCCCATATCTACCGTAATTTAAGAGATACAGTTACTAAACTTCGAAGGAATGTTACTAGCTTATATCTACCGCAATTTAAAAGGTAAATGTGGAAAGTATTTCTTGGGTACATCCGCCCTGTTCTGTGCTACCTATTATCAGCTGGTATTACGTATGGTATCAAAGTATACCGCAGACGGTTAAGCCAGACTGCATCGTTCTCTCTCTGGCTCTTGTTGGATTTCAAAACTTATATTTTATTTTTTTATTTTTTTGTAATTTATGTTTTCCAGTGAAACTTAATTCATTATTAAATTATGTAAAAATAAATATGTGTTATATGGTATTTTTTTTGTTTGCTGTAGTGTTTAAAGTGATTTTTGGCAGCAGCAGCAACAAAGTTACAATCACATTAAATGATCTATATATATTTAATTTGTCGCCTGTGCAGCTTAACATGAATAGTTGTTGTTGCATATCTCTATAAAGTGTAGCCAGCGTTTAGTTTTCTTTGTGCAGCGCTCTCTTTCTCTTTCTCGAAAAAGGTAGCTCGGTTGTTATTCGTTTTTTGCTATTCTGGCTTATTGATCGTGATTACAATTGTGTTGAAAGTTTAGCTATTTGCTTCAAACTTGTAATAGACAAAAACAAAGTGTTGTTGAAAAGACTAAACTCTGGCTTCTAGTCTAAATATATCATATAAAGTTTATAACGTGAAATATATTTGTGTTATTATTGTATAACGAAGCTATCAAAAAGCTGATAGCGCAAACATTTGGCGACCCCGATGTGATATTTTTTACTCGTGTATCGTTGTGATTAAACCATAAAGTACGTTTAATAAACAACAACGCAAATCTAGACAATATTAGTGATTCATGTGATTGACAACAATAATTTGAGCACAGCCAAAGGTACACAAATTAAATAATAAGACAAGTGCAAAAGAAGTTCGTCACATAATCGCCGCTTAGTGTGCCTCTGCTTCGCTTTGAACTCTTGTGAACTTTTCTCGTGCGTCGGTACATAAGCAGTTTTTCGTAGGCGATACATAGAAACCGTTCGTTGTCGGTGCATTTGTTCTGTCGGTTTACTTTGTGCAGTTGGCAGCAATTTTGTGTGTGCGTTAAGCGTAAACATCAACACAACTCGCGTCGAATGATAGTGTGCATGCACATATTTATTTTTATACGCGCAAGACGGAATCATTTTATGCCGCGCTGCAGAGGTTACACGTTTTGTGGCCCGTCCCGATGATAAGATCGGTTGATTTGGTTCAAATTAAGTTAAACTTAGCACTTTTAAAGAAAAAAGCGGAAGCCTCATTCAACCTTGCTCATGACAGTCTGGAACGTCTTGACTACGATGAAATGGGCAGTGAGTTAAGCAGAAACGTTCAGTGGCTATTTGTAGAAGTGACATTTCGTTTAAAAAGGCAGCTTGAAATGTTCGAATCGCGTCCCTTATCGTCAACATTTCGGCATATTGAGTCGGCAGCTGAGCGGTCAGCTCCTATCTATATATTGATCGTTCTCATCAACCGCGCTTACCGGAGCTCAAGCTGCCCACGTTTTTTGGTGGTTACACGGAATATGCAAGCTCCATGTTTAACTCAATTATTGGCACAGACAGTCAGCTTAGTGGCATTAAAAAGCTTCAGCACTTGCTGTCGTGATTATCGCGTTTAGCTTTAGTTTCAGTACGTTCGCTAGAAATATCAAGTGCAAAAATTATCGTGCGGCGTTGGACATGTTAAGCAAGGGCTTTAACAATAAGCGATTAGTTTTCCAATCGCATATCAAGGAGATTATTGGACTCAAGAATGTGGATTCGACTTCAGCACGGAAACTTTGAGAGTTTTCAGACAATGTCAACTCGCATATGCGCGCGCTTGAGTCATTGGGAAGCTCCCAGGAAATATCTGGCTGCATGGTCATACACATGCTGCTCTAAAAACTAGACATCACTACTCAGACTTGTGAGGAGGAGTCTGCAGCGATGGACCAATTACCCTCAGCTCAAGAATTCTACGCATTCTTGGAGGATCGATGCCAGAAGTTAAAGAACCTGGGGCATGCAATGGGATATCATTCCCTCAATTCTCAGGTGGAGAAAAACAATCAAAACCCTAACCCCAGTAGACGAGCCGTTGTGGCATCCCAATCTAACAATTCTCCGTGCCCATTTTGTAGCTGTGTCGGCCATACCATTTATGCATGCACCAGATTTGGAAACTTGTCTCGCTCACTGCGACACAAGGAAGTTAAGAAGTTGGCTCTTTGCTTTAATTGTTTAAAGTTCGTACACCATTCTCGGGCATGCAGCAGTGGGCATTGTCATGTCTGTGGCAATAGGCATCATACCCTGCTGCACTTTGATGACAGCCTCTCCCAGCAACCCGCCAATGCATCATCTGACTATGCTCTCGTGGCGTCTTCGTCTTTCATTTTACCATCGGCCTCTGCTTCTCTTGTTGCGCACGATGGATCTTCAGAAGTCGTGCTACTGGCCGCGGTTATCATTGTAGTGAAAAGTCGTTCGGGCCTATTTCTTCCATGCAGAACCCTACTGGATTCGATCTCTCAACCGCATCTGGTCACCTCTCGTTTGGCGCAACAGTTACAGTTAAAAAAAACTCGATCTACAACTACAGTGTCCGGTCTTGGTGACACTAATGTTGAGCGAGGAAGTTATCGCATGCGTTGAAGGATCTGCCCTTTGTCGCACTGAATCCGACGAGGAAGGGATTTTGGCCCACCTCTGTATTGAGGCCCTGGAATCGGCACAGAATGACATATGTGACTATCAAGAGGCACTCGAGTCCATTTACGATGAGAAGAATGAGAAATTAAACAATGAGCAGAAGATGGACGACAAGGATGTTCCAGATGAAGAGCCACAGTCAGCGAATCCAAAAGCAGGCGCAGAAGGAGGAGCAGCCGCCGCAGAGCCAATGGAAGTGGATGATGCCGAGTTGGTGGAAGCCACCAAGCAGGAGCTTACGAATCATCAGGTGGTCAATCCAGTCGAGGACACGGAAGACTACAAAAGGCGAGCTAGCAAGAAGCTGTCAAAAAGATGTGCCTGCTCCCTGTTAAGGTGTCTGTTGAAATGGAGTCTTTCAAGGGGGGAATATGTTGGCAGCAGCAGCAAAGAATTGAATTTATTTGATTTTGAATCTTTAACATGTTCGAATTTGGAGCCCTGCGTGGCTAAATATAAATAACGTATTGTTAATCTAAAAATAAGCTCTCATTGTACAGCGCTCTCTTTGTACAGCGCCTCTCTCTCTCTGTCGATAAAGGGCGTTCGCTGATCGGCCGGCTGTTGCAGCTAATCAGTTATTTCGCATAGCTCTAGCTTATCGATCGGTTTTAGTTATTCCCGTTGTGAGAAGGTATAGCGGTGACTTCCAACCTTCATTTTCGGTAATCGATCTTTAGTTACTATTCTTGAGAAAAGGTTTAACAAGTGGCTTCAAACCTTTAATAAGCAAAGTGTTGATAGAAAAGGCTAAGCGTTGGCATCTAGTCGGAATACATTTAAATAAAGTTTATAACGTGGAAATAACTTCGTGTTATTAATTGGAACATAAGGCTATCAACAAGCTGATAACGCAAATAAATAAGTTTCCAAAACACACTGAAAAAAATAATCCTCATATAAGATAATGAAATAATATGAACAAATATTCTTAAATTGATTAAGTTTTCCAAAAGTACATAGGGGAAAAATATTCCCTCGTTCAAGCAATTAAGATAATAACATAAATTATAAATTACTAAGCTTTCATTAAATACTTAAATCAACGAAAAACAAAATAAGAAGAAGAAAAACATGAGGGCAACACACAAAAATAAATACATTCAAAATTATCGTGTTTTAAGAATTGATACAATACCCTGTACCCAAATAATATTTAGAACAAATTGTGTGTACAAACCTTTAGCCAAGAAAATTAATTAATATTTGTTACACATGTATTTTAAAAGTTAAAATACAATTTAATTTTAATTATAGTTTCTTTGATATCTTTAGGTATATATATATTTTTTTGTGGCAATTATATTTTAACATTAATCAACCTATTTTAAGGCTATTAAAACATTGATTTGTGAAGGTATGAATGAAAAATAGCAGTGAATTAGAATCTATAAAATAAACATAGAACTGGTTTTAGGAGATAATAAATAACATTCAATATGACATTTGTAGCACATTCATTTAACGCCCAACAGTCCAGTCGCTGGAGTGGAGGCGCTTCAACCTCCTGCGCGTTGTATTTGACCGAAGTGAGCAGAACAAATGGTTTACGTGGTTGTGCAACCGGTCATTATACCGACTCGTATGTTGGTTTATTTTTTGTCTGACTGTCGGTAGATCGAAGTCGTTGTGCAGTGTCCTGTTACTCACGTATGGTGGAGCACCAGAGATGTCTCTGAGCACCTTGTTCTGCAAGACTTGAATTTGGTTTATTCAAGATTTTGCAGCTGTGCCCCAAAAAGGGATCCCATATGTCCATGTGGGCACGATGATGCTCCTGTAGACCAGCAGCTTGTTGCTCAAGCTGAGTTTGCTAAATGGCCTCAACAACCAGTTGAGTTTCGTTTTTTGGATCTACACGCTGCTGCCGTGATCTGGATATGTTTGCTCCAGGTAAATTTCCTCTACAGATACATACCCAGGTAGCGAACATGGTTCTCCAGAGGTATGAACATGTTGTTGAGTCGAACAGTTGGACAGTTACCATTCCTGAGCGCAAACGTGCAGTGCTGGGACTTGCTCTCATTGACGCAGATGTTCCACCGGTTGGCCCAAGTACTAAAGCCATCCAAGAACCTCTGCGTACCCGCAGCTGCTCTCCAAGCAGTGGTGAAGTTAGCAAGGAACACAGTGTCATCCGCGTATGTGGCAAGCAGCGTGTTTCTGGCTACTGGGATCGGCAAGTCCGCGGTGTACAATGTGTACAAGGCAGGTCCAAGGACACTATCCTGCGGTACACCCGCTCTAATGGGGCGGATGTTTGATCGCTCGCCCCTAACTTCTACCATAAAAGAACGGCCAAGGTAAGACCTGAGCAGTAAATACGGCGCCGATGGTAGCAGGGACTTAAGCTTAAAAAGCAGGCCATCAGGCCATACGCGATCAAATGCCTGCTGGATATCCAGAAAGACGGCAGAGCTGTACTGCTTATTTTCCAAGGCCTCGAGGACATGCTGTACTACTCGATGAACTTGCTCTGGTGTACCATGGTGATGCCTGAAGCCAAACTGATGATCAGGAATGGCTGTCTGGAAGCCACTTACTGCCGACAATCTTCCCAGAAATATTTTTTCAAATATCTTGGAGAAAGTGGACAGCAAGCTTATCGGTCGATATGACGAGACAAGATTATCCGGCTTGTCAGGTTTCGGAATCATCGCAATCACGGCGCACTTCCACGGAGTGGAGAAGTGGTGGATGCGAACCATGGAGTTAAAAAGTAGCACCAAGAACATCCCTCCCTTCTCTGGGAGGGCCTTAGCAACTCTGCCGTCAATGCCATCATAGTCAGGGGCCTTAGTGGACTTAAGCCTGCGAATCTGTAAGTGGACCTCACTAGGGGCGAGGGTCGGTTGTACAGGATCGAGATCTGCATTTAAAAATTTCTCAGTATCCTGTACCTCGCTGTGATGCAAGTGCAAAAGGCGTGAAGCGACCTTGCAGCTCATCTGCAAACGCCGATGCAATCTCTGCATCCGATCGACACCAAGTGTTGTCCGGAAGCATAATGGGGATCCGCCTGAGTGGTTGCCGCTTGACACAACGCGTTGCCTTCCACAAATTGAATCCAAGATTCTTATTGGGATCGGCGTTGCGGAGCATATCCTGGAAATATTTGCTCTTAATGTCAAATAGCAGCTTTCGCAATTCGAACGCAGCCCGCCTAAAGTCCCTTAGGTCCAACGGATTGCGTGAGCGCATATATCGACGACGCAGTGCTCTCTTGTGCCTTACCAGATCCAAAACCTCTGGTTTTAAAAGTGGCTGAGCTGAGTAGTGCGTTGCACCTCCTGTGGCAAGTACTTGGAGGTTGGAGTCTCTCACGCAATCCGCAAACGCAATGCCACGGCGAGTATTCAACGCTGCACCCCAGAGATGGTGTTGAGCATTCCAGTCTCCAGCAATCAGGAACTTTGGGCCA
The DNA here is from genome assembly GCA_035043665.1 of Drosophila quasianomalipes. NCBI lineage: Eukaryota > Metazoa > Arthropoda > Insecta > Diptera > Drosophilidae > Drosophila > Drosophila quasianomalipes. The sequence goes on from JAWNMU010000495.1 coordinate 8,779, forward strand.
AGCTCTTCGAAGAGACACTTAAAGTCTTCTATTTCCCACACAAAACGTGGTGACAATAGACAGCCGCTAGGACTACTTCGCATTGATCACTAGAGACTTTAACGACAGTACATTGTGCGCATAGCCAACTTAATGAAGTCAGTGCATGATATTGCAGTGAAGATTTAATGATCACTACTGCTCCGCCACGCACGCGATCCACAGGATGATTGGCAAGGAGAATATCGTAGCCTATTAGCCTGTAGTGCGATCTGGAGCAGTAGTGAGTCTCGCAGACCAACATTACATCTATTTGATGGCGTTGAATAAATAACTCCAACTCATTGGCGTTATTTGCAAGGCCATTGGCGTTCCACACGCCAATGCGCAACCCAATTTGGCTCATCTGTTTGCAAGTGCAGCGTGCAACAGGCTCATCATGGCCATAAGTGTCTCACTCAACTTGTCGAATTTTGACATAAGACAGTCAAACTGGAGCTGGGAGTGCTCATGGTCCAGATGAGGCTGCTGCACTAGCTGAAATTGCTGCTGTGGGGGCTGTTGATTTTCTGGCGCTGTGGCTGCTGGTGCTGTTCTTGATGTCATGGTCGCTGTTGCCGTTCTTGCTGTATGTGCTGTTGCTGTTGGTATTGATGTTGTTGGCGTTCCTGCTGCTGGTGTTGTTGCGAGTATTCCTGTTGTTGCTGTGTATGCTCTTGATGCCAAAGCATCTAGCGAACTTTGTGACGTCGAGTTTTTCTTGTGCGCTGTTGCTAAGGGAACCTGCGGAGTAACTTGCTGAACCGACAAAAGTTGTTGTTGCTGCTGCTGCGGCTACTGGCGGTTTTGATTTTGAGGTTGTTGTTGAAGATGAACCTGCTGCTGATGGTGACGCTGTTGTTGTTGGTGTTGCTGTTGCCCAAGTTGCTGCAGAGGCTGAGGAGTCGTTTGAAATCTGACAGCATCAGCATAAGAAAAATTTTCCCTGCGAATGGGTGCCGGGCTTCTTGGGCACGGCTTTTGTAGGTCGTGGGCCGGCCTTCGTGACTGAGCCACAAGCTTCCGTTCTTTGGCAACGCGCTGATAAGCTAGGCATCCCTTCCAGCTTGCTGGATGGTTACCACCACAGTCACCAAGGTTTTTCGCACACCTGACTTGCATAAGCTGATCCACACTTCACGCAGCGATGCTGCTTTTGGCAGTACATCATCGTATGGCCGAATTCTTGGCAACGGTGGCACTGGGGGATGTCCATATGGCGGTCAGGACATTCCACTGAAATGCGCACTTGAGAGATGGAGCATAGATTGTATATCTCTTTGTTATTTGCAGCCGGCTCCAACTCCAAATACCACAGATTCAGCTCCTTCTTGGTAACGCGGCTCATGATAGTTTGGACACCACGCACTGCGTGCCCAAGTCTGGGCAGCTCATCTCTGATGCGATCAATTTTCTGCAGGGATGGATGCAGTCCCCTGATCACCACGCGGAAACCTCTATCCTCCTTTAATTGGTACGAATGAAACGGGATTCGCTTATCCGTAAACAATCTCTGTATTGCCCTGTAAACGTCAATACCACTTGGTATTACCCTTACTGAGCATTTGAGCATATAGCTGTCAGGCGGCGTGACAGCATTTAGTGCTTCAGCAGTCCAACAACGTTGGTGATACCCTCAGCAATAAGTGGGGAGGCTTAGAGAAGGTCTTGTTGGCCGAATTTCAACAGTTTCAACGTTTGGTGCGTTTGATAGGGAACAATCGTGTATGTCAGCGGGTGCTTAGATTGGGGTCCTCATCGTGAGTAACTTCATTACGAGTAGACGCACTCGGCGGGACCATCTCTTCCATGTCGACCGATTCGACATCTGCGTCAAAATCTGACAGCAGATCCTCGAGCTGCACGACTCCAGAAGAAGTAGGCGCACTGCATCCAAGTCAATTTCATCTTCAACTATCGCAATTTTCCTCGTTTTATTGGCGTTGTCGCTGTTGAAATTGTTGACGTCTGATATTGGTGTTATTTTTGAGTGTTTTTGTTAGTGTTGTTGTTGGCATTGTTGACGTTTTGAATGTTTTTTGTGGACATTGTTTTATGTTGTTGACGGCATATTCTTGTTGATGTAATTGCTGTAGCTCTTGGGATCGTTAGTATTTGCACACTATGTTTGCACTGTTGGCGTTGTTGTTGTTGTTGTTGTTACTGCTCGCCGGGCGAGACCGCAGATCATAGCGGTATTCGCTGGTCTGCCAGGCAAGAAGGCGAGCACCAAGGAACTGCAGTATCTCGCCGTCAGTGGAAGTATATGGGAGATGTCGCTCACTATTGGTTGAATAGGCGGCCACCAAGCAAACGCACTCTAGCAGAGTGGTAGCGGCACACGCACAAATTACACTGATTGATAGGATGCGACGCGAAAATCGATTGTTTGAGTACAATACAAAAATA
>JAWNMU010000496.1:0-11331 GCA_035043665.1 Drosophila quasianomalipes
ACTTCAGTGTGTCTGTTAACTTAGCTTGCACTGAAACTCTTTTGCTCATTGTTCGGATTCTGGACAATATAGCCAATACGATTTTGCTCTTCACGAATAACTTATCATTACGTACGTGATATCCTTTGGCCTGAACTTATTTTTTTCCATTTATGGAGTGCAATCACGCTTCCGCCGAATATTGTTAAAAGTGACACGTTTGTCTTTTTACAGGTACACATCTCATACGGCGTCTTGCTAATCAACATTTTTGTTCAGACAGGCATTGTCCAGATAGTCAGCAGTCTGTACTGCCTCTCCCCAAAGGACCTTTTTCACAAAATAATCTTGGCCATCTCAACCAACATGCTCTGCAGCGCCATTCTGTTGAGTGTAATACTGTCAGCTGTTTCTGTTACAAATTACTGTCTACAAATTGTAAGATCTGACGACCAATCCTCGCTGTCTCTAACCCCCAACCAGTAATCTCTTAATTCGAATTATGAGACATTCTCTAAAAAAAAATTATATTCTATTAAATCATTTCGACGACATTGCACACGATAACCTATTCTATAGTTTTTAAATCGTTATAAATTGCTAATTTTATCTTTAGGTTCCTTCACGTTTGTTTTGTTCACTAATGTTAACAAACTTAAGGTTTATAGAAATAAATAGATAACATTTCAATATAATTTCAATAATTCAATTGATTCAATTACATTTTTATGTTTTAATACCCAATGTATCTTTTTTCGACACCCTTAGAGATAGAGACTTGAAACACATAGTTTTCTGTGTCTGCGTCAGGCAAGGTAAAAAAATTGGAATGCTACGTCCACAACGGGTGCGAAATTAATAAAATCTATAATTGCAAATCGATAAAACCACATATCTCCATCAATTTTAAGGCTACAGTCACTAAATTTGGTTGCTACGTTTTTGCCTCTTAAAATTTAAATGGCTATATCATTGGCAGTTTTTGAATCAGGGCTGGCAAATTAGGAGGTTACCAGTAATACCTCCTTTAAGAACTGATGAAAATGTTTGTGGATACGACCACACCTGCGCCTATACTCGCCAATGCCGATATTTTGGAAAGTGTAAATCGATAAGACCACATGTCTCCCACCATTTTAAGCACAGAGTGACCAAACTTGGAAGATAACTTACTGGTAACCTCCTCCGGATCGGCATACAAATATTCCGAACAGGCCCACACCCGCCGCCCCCAGGAACTTCGGACCTACAAATTCGAAAAGCGCACATCTTCTATAATATGCAATGCAGACTCTCAAAATATTGAAAGTATACTACTTGGTAAACTCCACTTAGAGGGCGATTAAAAAATTGGATGGGCCTCACCCACTCAGCCTCCCCTAATCTGATACATCTGTTAGTGTAGATCGATTTCCTTATTTTCAAAAAGCCCCGTATCTACTCGCTGGCTCTTCTTGAGATACTGTCACTAAACTTCGAAGGAATGTTACTTGCTATGTCTACCGCAATTTTAAAGGTTTATCAGTGGAAAGTATTTCTGGGTACATCCGCCACCCTGTTCTGTGCTACCTATTATCAGCTGGTGTTACGTATGGTATCTTTGTATGCTGCAGACGGTTTAGCCAGACTGCATCGTTCTCTCTCTGGCTCTTGTTGGATTTCATATACTTATATTTTATTTTTTATTTTTTTGTAACTTATGTTTTCCAGTGAAACTTAATTCATTATTCAATTATGTAAAAATAAATATGTGTTATATGGTATTTTTTTGTTTGCTGTAGTGTTTTAAGTGATTTTTGGCAGAGCGGCAACAAAGTTACAATCACATTAACTGATCTATATATATTTAATTTGTTAAGCATGTACAGATTTACATAAATAGTTGTTGTTACATATGCACCACAAGGTGCTAGCTGCAGCAGTGTAGTTTTATGCTGTGCAGCGCTCTCTCTTCTCTTTCTCGAAAAAGGGCTAGCTCGCGTTGTTATTAGTTTTTTGCTACTCTGGCTTATCGATCGTGAAACCACAACTGTGTTGAAAGTTTAGCTATTTGCTTCAAACTTGTAATACACAAACAAAGTGCTGCTGAAAAGATTCAACTCTAGCTTCTAGTCTAAATATATCACATAAAGTTTATACGGCGAAATATATTTGTGTTATTATTGTATAACGAAGCTATCAAAAAGCTGATAGCGCAAACATTTGGCGACCCCGATGTGATATTTTTTACTGTGTATCGTTGTGATTAAACCATAAGGTACGTTTAATAAACAACGAACGCACCACACAATATTAGTGATTCGGATGTGATTGACAACTGCAATTTGAGCTGCAGCCAAAGGTGCACAAATCAAATAATAAGACAAGTGCAAAATGGGAGTTCGTACACATGATACGCCGTTTAGTGTGCCTCAGCTTTGCTTTGAACTTTTGTGAACTTGTTTCGTGCGTCGGTACATAAGCAGTTGTACGAACAAGGCGATACATAGAAGCCGTTCGTTGTGGATACATTTGTTCTGTCGGTTTACTTTGTGCATTTGTCAGCAATTTTGTGTGTGCGTTAAGCGTAAACATGAACACAACAACAGTAGCGTCCGATGACAGTGTTCCTGCACATATTTCTTTTGATGACTACGATGAAATAGGCAGTGAGTTAAGCAGAAACTTTCAGAGGATGTTTGTAGAAGTGGCATTTCGTTTAAAAAGGCAGCTTGAAATGTTCGAATCGCGTCCCTTATCGTCAACATTTCGGCATGTTGAGTCGGCAGCTGAGCGGTCAACTCCTACATATATTGATCGTTCTCATCGACCTCGCTTACCGGATCTCAAGCTGCCTACGTTTTTTGGTGGTTACACGGAATATGCAAACTTCATATTCATGTTTAACACAATTATTGATCACGACACTGAGCTTAGTGACATTGAAAAGCTTCAGCACCTACGGTCGTGTTTATCGGGTTTAGCTTTAGACTCAGTACGTTCGCTAGAAATATCAAGTGCAAATTATCGTGCGGCTTTGGACATTTTTTTCAAACGCATTAACAATTAGCGATTAGTTTTCCAATCGCATATCAAGGAGATTATTGGGTTCAAGAAGGTGGATTCGACTTCAGCAGGGAAACTTCGAGAGTTTTCAGACAATGTCAACTCGCATATACTCGCGTTTGAGTCATTGGGAAGCTCCCAGGAAATATCTGGCTTCATGGTCATACACATGCTGCTTTAATAACTAGACATCACTACTCAGAGTTGGTGAGAAGGAGTCTGTACCGATTGACCAAATACCCTCAGCTCAAGAATTCTACACATTCTTGGAGGATCGATGCCAGAAGTTAAAGAACCTGGGGCATGCAATGGGATATCATTCCCTCAATTCTCAGGTGGAGAAAAACAATCAAAACCTAACCCCAGTAGACGAGCCGTTGTGGCATCCCAATCTAACAATTCTCCGTGCCCATTTTGTAGCTGTGTCGGCCATACCATTTATGCATGCACCAGATTTGGAAACTTGTCTCGCTCACTGCGACACAAGGAAGTTAAGAAGTTGGCTCTTTGCTTTAATTGTTTAAAGTTCGTACACCATTCTCGGGCATGCAGCAGTGGGCATTGTCATGTCGTGGCAATAGGCATCATACCCTGCTGCACTTTGATGACAGCCTCTCCCAGCAACCCGTCAAAGCATCATCTGACTATGCTCTCGTGGCGTCTTCGTCTTTTATTTTACCATCGGCCTCTGCTTCTCTTGTTGCGCACGATGGATCTTCAGAAGTCGTTCTACTGGCCGCGGTTATCATTGTAGTGAAAAGTCGTTCGGGCCTATTTCTTCCATGCAGAGCCCTACTGGATTCGATCTCTCAAACGCATCTGGTCACCTCTCGTTTGGCGCAACAGTTACAGTTAAAAAAAACTCGATCTACAACTACAGTGTCCGGTCTTGGTAACACTAATGTTGAGCGAGGAAGTTATCGCATGCGCTGAAGGATCTGCCCTTTGTCGCACTGAACCCGACGAGGAAGGGATTTTGGCCCACTCTGTAATGAGGCCCTGGAATCGGCACAGAATGACATATGTGGCTATCAAGAGGCACTCGAGTCCATTTACGATGAGAAGAATGAGAAATTAAACAATGAGCAGAAGATGGACGACAAGGATGTTCCAGATGAAGAGCCACAGTCAGCGAATCCAAAAGCAGGCGCAGAAGGAGGAGCAGCCGCCGCAGAGCCAATGGAAGTGGATGATGCCGAGTTGGTGGAAGCCACCAAGCAGGAGCTTACGAATCATCAGGTGGTCAATCCAGTCGAGGACACGGAAGACTACAAAAGGCGAGCTAGCAAGAAGCTGTCAAAAAGATGTGCCTGCTCCCTGTTAAGGTGTCTGTTGAAATGGAGTCTTTCAAGGGGGGAATATGTTGGCAGCAGCAGCAAAGAATTGAATTTATTTGATTTTGAATCTTTAACATGTTCGAATTTGGAGCCCTGCGTGGCTAAATATAAATAACGTATTGTTAATCTAAAAATAAGCTCTCATTGTACAGCGCTCTCTTTGTACAGCGCTCTCTCTCTCTGTCGATAAAGGGCGTTCGCTGATCGGCCGGCTGTTGCAGCTAATCAGTTATTTCGCATAGCTCTAGCTTATCGATCGGTTTTAGTTATTCCCGTTGTGAGAAGGTATAGCGGTGACTTCCAACCTTCATTTTCGGTAATCGATCTTTAGTTACTATTCTTGAGAAAAGGTTTAACAAGTGGCTTCAAACCTTTAATAAGCAAAGTGTTGATAGAAAAGGCTAAGCGTTGGCATCTAGTCGGAATACATTTAAATAAAGTTTATAACGTGGAAATAACTTCGTGTTATTAATTGGAACATAAGGCTATCAACAAGCTGATAACGCAAATAAATAAGTTTCCAAAACACACTGAAAAAAATAATCCTCATATAAGATAATGAAATAATATGAACAAATATTCTTAAATTGATTAAGTTTTCCAAAAGTACATAGGGGAAAAATATTCCCTCGTTCAAGCAATTAAGATAATAACATAAATTATAAATTACTAAGCTTTCATTAAATACTTAAATCAACGAAAAACAAAATAAGAAGAAGAAAACATGAGGGCAACACACAAAATAAATAAATACATTCAAAATTATCGTGTTTTAAGAATCGATACAATACCCTGTACCCAAATAATATTTAGAACAAATTGTGTGTACAAACCTTTAGCCAAGAAAATTAATTAATATTTGTTACACATGTATTTTAAAAGTTAAAATACAATTTAATTTTAATTATAGTTTCTTTGATATCTTTAGGTATATATATATTTTTTTTTGTGGCAATTATATTTTAACATTAATCAACCTATTTTAAGGCTATTAAAACATTGATTTGTGAAGGTATGAATGAAAAATAGCAGTGAATTAGAATCTATAAAATAAACATAGAACTGGTTTTAGGAGATAATAAATAACATTCAATATGACATTTGTAGCCCATTAATTTAACGCCCAACAGTCCAGTCGCTGGAGTGGAGGCGCTTCAACCTCATGCGCGTTGTATTTGACCGAAGTGAGCAGAACAAATGGTTTACCGGTTACAACCGGTCATTATACCGACTCGTATGTTGGTTTATTTTTTGTCTGACTGTCGGTAGACCGAAGTCGTTGTGCAGTGTCCTGTTACTCACGTATGGTGGAGCACCAGAGATGTCTCTGAGCACCTTGTTCTGCAAGACTTGAATTTGGTTTATTCAAGATTTTGCAGCTGTGCCCCAAAAAGGGATCCCATATGTCCATGTGGGCACGATGATGCTCCTGTAGACCAGCAGCTTGTTGCTCAAGCTGAGTTTGCTAAATGGCCTAAACAACCAGCTGAGTTTCGTTTTTTTGGATCTACACGCTGCTGCCGTGATCTGGATATGTTTGCTCCAGGTAAATTTCCTCTACAGATACATACCCAGGTAGCGAACATGGTTCTCCAGAGGTATGAACATGTTGTTGAGTCGAACAGTTGGACAGTTACCATTCCTGAGCGCAAACGTCCAGTGCTGGGACTTGCTCTCATTGACGCAGATGTTCCACCGGTTGGCCCAAGTACTAAAGCCATCCAAGAACCTCTGCGTACCCGCAGCTGCTCTCCAAGCAGTGGTGGAGTTAGCAAGGAACACAGTGTCATCCGCGTATGTGGCAAGCAGCGTGTTTCTGGCTACTGGGATCGGCAAGTCCGCGGTGTACAATGTGTACAAGGCAGGTCCAAGGACACTACCCTGTGGTACACCCGCTCTAATGGGGCGGATGTTTGATCGCTCGCCCCTAACTTCTACCATAAAAGAACGGCCAAGGTAAGACCTGAGCAGTAAATACGGCGCCGATGGTAGCAGGGACTTAAGCTTAAAAAGCAGGCCATCATGCCATACGCGATCAAATGCCTGCTGGATATCCACACAGATCGCAGAGCTGTACTGCTTATTTTCCAAGGCCTCGAGGACATGCTGTACTACTCGATGAACTTGCTCTGGTGTACCATGGTGATGCCTGAAGCCAAACTGATGATCAGGAATGGCCCTCTGGAAGCCACTTACTGCCGACAATCTTCCCAGAAATATTTTTTCAAATATCTTGGAGAAAGTGGACAGCAAGCTTATCGGTCGATATGACGAGACAAGATTATCCGGCTTGCCAGGTTTCGGAATCATCGCAATCACGGCGCACTTCCACGGAGTGGAGAAGTGGTGGATGCGAACCATGGAGTTAAAAAGTAGCACCAAGAACATCCCTCCCTTCTCTGGGAGGGCCTTAGCAACTCTGCCGTCAATGCCATCATAGTCAGGGGCCTTAGTGGACTTAAGCCTGCGAATCTGTAAGTGGACCTCACTAGGGGCGAGGGTCGGTTGTACAGGATCGAGATCTGCATTTAAAAATGTCTCAGTATCCTGTACCTCGCTGGGTGATGCAAGTGCAAAAGGCGTGAAGCGACCTTGCAGCTCATCTGCAAACGCCGATGCAATCTCTGCATCCGATCGACACCAAGTGTTGTCCGGAAGCATAATGGGGATCCGCCTGAGTGGTTGCCGCTTGACACAACGCGTTGCCTTCCACAAATTGAATCCAAGATTCTTATTGGGATCGGCGTTGCGGAGCATATCCTGGAAATATTTGCTCTTAATGTCAAATAGCAGCTTTCGCAATTCGAACGCAGCCCGCCTAAAGTCCCTTAGGTCCAACGGATTGCGTGAGCGCATATATCGACGACGCAGTGCTCTCTTGTGCCTTACCAGATCCAAAACCTCTGGTTTTAAAAGAGGCTGAGCTGAGTAGTGCGTTGCACCTCCTGTGGCAAGTACTTGGAGGTTGGAGTCTCTCACGCAATCCGCAAGCGCAATGCCACGGCGAGTATTCAACGCTGCACCCCAGAGATGGTGTTGAGCATTCCAGTCTCCAGCAATCAGGAACTTTGGGCCAAGCTCTTCGAAGAGACACTTAAAGTCTTCTATTTCCCACACAAAATGTGGTGACAATAGACAGCCGCTAGGACTACTTCGCATTGATCACTAGAGACTTTAACGACAGTACATTGTGCGCATAGCCAACTTAATGAAGTCAGTGCATGATATTGCAGTGAAGATTTAATGATCACTACTGCTCCGCCACGCATGCATGAGAATATCGTAGCCTATTAGCCTGTAGTGCGATCTGGAGCAGTAGTGAGTCTCGCAGACCAATATTACATCTATTTGATGGCGTTGAATAAATAACTCCAACTCATTGGCGTTATTTGCAAGGCCATTGGCGTTCCACACGCCAATGCGCAACCCAATTTGGCTCATCTGTTTGCAAGTGCAGCGTGCAACAGGCTCATCATGGCCATAAGTGTCTCACTCAACTTGTCGAATTTTGACATAAGACAGTCAAACTGGAGCTGGGAGTGCTCATGGTCCAGATGAGGCTGCTGCACTAGCTGAAATTGCTGCTGTGGGGGCTGTTGATTTTTCTGGCGCTGTGGCTGCTGGTGCTGTTCTTGATGTCATGGTCGCTGTTGCCGTTCTTGCTGTATGTGCTGTTGCTGTTGGTATTGATGTTGTTGGCGTTCCTGCTGCTGGTGTTGTTGCGAGTATTCCTGTTGTTGCTGTGTATGCTCTTGATGCCAAAGCATCTAGCGAACTTTGTGACGTCGAGTTTTTCTTGTGCGCTGTTGCTAAGGAACCTGCGGAGTAACTTGCTGAACCGACAAAAGTTGTTGTTGCTGCTGCTGCGGCTACTGGCGGTTTTGATTTTGAGGTTGTTGTTGAAGATGAACCTGCTGCTGATGGTGACGCTGTTGTTGTTGGTGTTGCTGTTGCCCAAGTTGCTGCAGAGGCTGAGGAGTCGTTTGAAATCTGACAGCATCAGCATAAGAAAAATTTTCCCTGCGAATGGGTGCCGGGCTTCTTGGGCACGGCTTTTGTAGGTCGTGGGCCGGCCTTCGTGACTGAGCCACAAGCTTCCGTTCTTTGGCAACGCGCTGATAAGCTAGGCATCCCTTCCAGCTTGCTGGATGGTTACCACCACAGTCACCAAAGGTTTTTCGCACACCTGACTTGCATAAGCTGAGCCACACTTCACGCAGCGATGCTGCTTTTGGCAGTACATCATCGTATGGCCGAATTCTTGGCAACGGTGGCACTGGGGGATGTCCATATGGCGGTCAGGGCATTCCACTGAAATGCGCACTTGAGAGATGGAGCATAGATTGTATATCTCTTTGTTATTTGCAGCCGGCTCCAACTCCAAATAACACAGATTCAGCTCCTTCTTGGTAACGCGGCTCATGATAGTTTGGACACCACGCACTGCGTGCCCAAGTCTGGGCAGCTCATCTCTGATGCGATCAATTTTCTGCAGGGATGGATGCAGTCCCCTGATCACCACGCGGAAACCTCTATCCTCCTTTAATTGGTACGAATGAAACGGGATTCGCTTATCCGTAAACAATCTCTGTATTGCCCTGTAAACGTCAATACCACTTGGTATTACCCTTACTGAGCATTTGAGCATATAGCTGTCAGGCGGCGTGACAGCACTTAGTGCTTCCAGCAGTCCAACAACGTTGGTGATACCCTCAGCAATAAGTGGGGGAGGCTTAGAAGGTCTTGTTGGCCGAATTTCAACAGTTTCAACGTTTGGTGCGTTTGATAGGGAACAATAGTGTATGTCAGCGGCAGTGCTTAGATTGGGGTCCTCATCGTGAGTAACTTCATTACGAGTAGACGCACTCGGCGGGACCATCTCTTCCATGTCGACCGATTCGACATCTGCGTCAGAATCTGACAGCAGATCCTCGAGCTGCACGAGCTCCAGAAGAAGTAGGCGCACTGCATCCAAGTCAATTTCATCTTCAACTATCGCAATTTTCCTCTTTTTATTGGCGTTGTCGCTGTTGAAATTGTTGACGTTGATATTGGTATTATTATTGGTGTTTTTGTTAGTGTTGTTGTTAGCATTGTTGATGTTTTGAATGTTTTTGTGGACATTGTTTTTGTTGTTGACGGTGTTCTTGTTGATGTAATTGTTGTAGCTCTTGGGATTGTTAGTATTTGCCATTATGTTTGCAATGTTGGCAGGCAAGAGAAGGCGAGCACCAAGAAACTGCAGTATCGCCGTCAGTGGAAGTATGGGAGATGTCGCTCATATTGGTTGAATAGGCGGCCACCAAGCAAACGCACTCTAGCAGAGTGGTAGCGGCACACGCACAAATTACACTGATTGATAGGATACGACGCGAAAATCGATTGTTTGAGTACAATACAAAAATAAATGAAAAACTAAATAAAAATAAAAGCTTCTTTGTTTTTTTTTCTACGAAAATTATTGTGTGACCGTACGCTACGAAAGCTGAATGCCCTCTGAGATATATTTTCTAATTAAAAATGATAACGTTTTGAATATTATAAAATGAGAGCTTACAAGTTTTTTTATTGAAATGAATTGGTAGGCAAGTATGGGGATCTGCATTCAGATTCAGATGACCTTTGCAGGTCATGGTCGAGTTGGGTGCAGAAGGTGTGGGTCGAATAACAACTAATCCATACTGGCGTCATGGCTACCCACGTATCCTTGGCTTCCTTCCCATCTTTCTCTTGTAATTTAAAGTCATCCCGTTGTTTTTCTTCTAGTTTCATAAAATTTTCTTTTGTTAGTTTTGTTGTTGAAAATTCGTATTGACCTGGCTGGTGAATCTCTTTTAGTATTACCGAAAAGTGTTTCGGTCCGAAAAGTGACCCTATAAATAAAATGCACGAAGTGTGCCAAATTAAATCAACAAAAGCACCGCCCATATTCCCGAACAGTGCTATGTCGTTGACGGGTCCCGAGCTTTTGATTTTGTTCCGGTGGATGGACAAATTAGACAAACAGAAGGAAAACAGACAACAGTAAATATTTGACGCCTTTACAGACTCTTGCACTAGTTGATTCAAAATTTACAATGCACTTCCTTACTACGGCTTGACCCACACACATGAAGTTGCCTGTCAACTTTGGCATGTACAATACGTTGCCTATGACCAGTGAACACAACTCCGCTCACCAACTTATTGCTATTCCAACACCGGCAAGCTGATCCGCTTGGCTGATGGAATTCGCGCAATGATGTATCCCAACTGCGATGCCTTAACACTTAGCGTGATCGTTGCCAATTCCTTACGATCCAGCTCACTCCACTTAATATTATCGCCAACATCAGACTCCAGTAAATCCCACTACGCAACTGTGCAAGTGCCGATTTTTTCTTTTAACACATCCTGGTTCGTAACTCTGGATATCGAGTCAATAAACTTTAACCAATCTGATCAGGGCACGTGTTCTGGGCCCATAACCCGTTGGAGCGAAGTTTTCCCGCGTCAAGGATAAGAAAATAAAACGTAATACCACCAGCGTTGTGTACTCAACCAAAGTTTATTTAAGGCTGTGGCAATGCTCTTAGTTAACAGTATTGGTATTCATTAATGAAGGACTTAATATATATATATAGATGCACGGTTGCATTGAATGTAAATTAACATCATTTTCAACAGTTTTCATAAAACGCATATATACAACTCGCGATCTTTCGTTAAGGAGTGTGCCAAAATACCGCACCTCACATACAGAACACTTATTCATTGGGCCAAAAGTGTCTGTGTGTATCAATACCAGTGTGCATTTAGCGCTGGTCTCAGATTTCTTTGGAAATCTCTTTACACATATTGTCACTTCACGCATTTTTCACATACATGTTCTTTTAAGTCCGAATACTGCAATACCTTCAAGACGTGTAATAAATTTTTTTTAATTATTTTATTTAGGCTAATAATATTTAAATGTCCAAGTCGCTTTTGC
>JAWNMU010000497.1:0-102750 GCA_035043665.1 Drosophila quasianomalipes
CCCACATGACTTCTGCCTCTGCCCCCGTCACTGTACCCCGCCTCCGTGTCTACTCTTCTTCTTCCGTGATTGGGGGAAGAGAAGGAGGAGGAGGTCCCTGAGGAGGTCGTGGAGAACGACAGAGAGGCGAGAGAGGAGTTGGGAGAGGCTGAGCCTGAGACTGAGACCGAGGAGGAAGATGAGGTCTACTCTCGCTCTGTTGACGAGGGAGGGAGTTGTTGGATCTGGCCATGTGGTGGAGAGAGATGAGTCTGTGAGCGATGGAGGTTCGTTACAGAAACCCCCTCCCCGTCACCCTCACCAACGCCCGCATCACTATCGCGGCCGAGTCTCTTGGATACGAGGCAGAGGAGATCTCCACTCTCCGACGTTGCTCCTGGACCGAGGATCCAGATCACCAGGGTTGTGGACTCTTCATCTGCTACCGTGGGCACCCGCGTCGTGGGGGCCACCCTCTCCTCCAACGAGATGGCTTCTGCCCTCGGAGTCAGCCGAGATCGAGGTCGTCTGCTCTTCCTCCAATGTCGAGCGTGAGTTCTAGAGGCGAGCTTTGGTGCGAGGAGCGGAGGGGAGGCAGGCTGTGTGTTGGGTGGACTACGATCTATCAGGTGGTCGGAGAGGGAGGGAGGAAGAGGGAAGAGCACAGAGACGGATGAGACGATGGGATGCAGGGGAAGAGGAGAGCGGGGACGGGGAATATTTCAAGGAGGGGCTGATTGCGGTGGGTTCCATGTCAACCGCCGTCTTCTTTCCGTTCTAATTGTCTCTCTCTCCAATTCTTTCTCTCCTCTCACGCCTGTCTCTCCTCCTTCACCTTCCTGCCCTCTCCCTCTCTTTCTGCTTTTACCTGTTTCTTTTCACCACCCATTTTAGCTAGCTTGTTTCTCGTGTTGAGTAGGACCCTGTATCCACCGCTTCATCCTGACAGTTCTCTCTTTTTTATGTACTTTCCTTCAATTATTATTATTGTGTGATCGTAAATCGTTGGTTTCTCACGTGAGTGCACCCTCCCCCTTTTCCCTTCCCCTTCACCTCAACCTCTGGAATGATTTGAGAAAACCTATTGTGTGCTACACCTGCTTGTATACTTCTGTTCCACCGCCGAATAACAAGTTCAAGTTAGGGGACTGACGTGGGGTGTTATCAAAAGTTACACTATATCTGATTATATGTTTTTGTGTTTCATGTGCTCTTTTTCAAAAACAGAACGTTTTTTTTTGTAAATAAATACCTGTTTTATATTGTACTTTATTTACATTGGCGAATAATGGGATCAGAGTGTGATTTGAATGCGCACTCTGATCTGCCTTGATTCTTAGTATTAGTACTGATAAGTAGGCTTCAAGAACAACGACATATTTGCTATTCCTATCGATGGATCCCTGACGTTCAAACCAATGTCAGTACGCAATGATCAGCACTTACGTTATGTTATTAGGTCTTCCTTTTAGTTGCTCCCTTTATTTCCTGATCTTCTTCGCTTCTCTTTGTGCATGCATGCTTGATAGCTAAGATTGCTGACGATATGAAGAAGTGCGAGAGCCCACGCCCGCGACATGTACTTATCTCTTCCCTATTCGTAACATATCCCGTACCTTACTTTCTATTTCTGCTCCGTACGCACACTATCGGGCGTCTTATGATTCCCCTTGCGTGTATTACAAACAGTGCTATCAAACACCACCTTATCTCTACGAGTTATTATCTCTTCTTCGTTTATTTCGGTTCGTCGCAGGAGTCGGTATGTACTCTTCAAGTGTTTTAGAAGAGCATTCCAGTGATGTTTTTAGGGGAAATCTTTTGAATAAATCCGTAAATAAAAAAAACAAGCACTCTTCAATCGTACACAAGCAAACACTGCTTGCATAATCTAAACAAATAAAACGGCCTGGCACAATAGGAAAGATAAATGGGAATGAAATGAGCATATCACAGCAGTACAGAGACACGCTCATTAAAACCAGCGAAGGATAAACCAGCTTAAATACATTTAGATGAACTGGCGGTTGACGATGTTTGATTCTCTTGAGGAAGTTAAGCTTCTGCTCGGGCTTGACGCTCCCCCATCGAGAGTCTTTCTGAGTCTAGCAACCTCCTTAACAGGGTAGTCAGAGCCCCTTCTTGAGGGAGTTGGATGCAGTCAGAGCGTAGAACTTAGCAAGGGGTTTGAGGATGTAGCAGCCTCGGCGGAGATCTTGGCAACAATCTCGTCAATGTCCTTTCCCTCCTTGGTAGCTGCCACAAACTCAGCAGCCAATACGTCCAATGTCTCATCACGCCCAGCGCTGGCCTCAACTCCTCCTCCGACCTGAGGACAAAAATGAAGTTCGATTCACAAGAGGAGGGGGATTTGGTGCACACATCAGGAAAGATCATAAATGTGTCATATACATACAAAAAAAGAAGAAACAGAGATGGATGAAATACAGAGATAGACAGAGATGTATGCAACACTTGTTGACCAGAAACCTACAGTTCTCTTTACTCCAGTGTGCTTGGCGATAAAGGCAACGAAATCTTCCGCGGATCTTCCTCCCTCGTAGTCCACAGGCTTGGAAGCACCCTTGGGGGAAAAACTTGAGGGTGGGGAATCCGGTGATACCAGGACTTCTCTCCAGTCTTGCGGTTGGCATCGGCGTCAATCTTGGCAACAACCACCTCTCTCTCTCCGAAGAAGGAATCCACGCCACCTGCTCATACACGGGGGGGCCAGTTGCGCCTGCAGTGGCCACACCTGGGAGAGGAAAGGAAAACAAGGGGAGAGCGAGAGAGGTGGGTGTACACGAGGGGTGGGAGAGGCGAGGCGGGGAAGGAAAAAGGAAAGACAGGAAGGAAGGAGGTAAATACAAAGAAATGAGGGAAACACGAAGAGAAAGAGAAAGGAGAGAAGTAAGAAAGAAAGGAGAGAGAAATAAGAAAAGAAGTGATTGTATATCAGAGAAAGGAGTTCCATCAGAGACTGCAAATAAAACAAGGGAACACACGGAATGAAGAGAAAAAGACTCTGGTGGGTATCATGGAGATAAGGGGCGCATACGAAGATTGATAGAGGGTCTGGGAGAGGGGAGGAGAGGGAGAAAGACGTACCAAGGGGCGTAGAACTCAACGAGGACGTGTTTGTTGGAGTTGAACACGACGTTGTCGAAGGAGTCATCGTCCAGGGTCACCACGGAGGAGGGGAGCTCCTTGACGACAGCCTTGGACCCAGTCTTCCCATTGATGAACTCCACGATGTCCTTCGCGGTGCGTCCAGAGGAGTACTCCTCAGGAGTAGAAGACCCTGCGGGGAAGAACTTGAGAGTAGGATAACCCTTGACATCGAATCTCTGAGCAAGATCACGGTGGTCATCAGCGTTCACCTGAAGCACCGATGGGTAAAGGGGAGGGGAGGGGAGAGTAAGAAGACCACGCTTAGACAAACAGAAAGAGAGACATGACTACTGCATACGAACGCAAATGAATGTCACACGGAGCCAGATGACCCTTCTAAATTTCATACCTGAGCGATCTTCACAGGGAATGACTTGAGAGAAGCAGCGACAACCTCATACTCAGGGATGAGGCTCTTACAGTGCCCACACCTGAACATCACCATGTAATAAACAATATCGTGAGAAACAGTGATGTGGGAGGGGGAGAGGAGGGGGGAAGGGAAAATATTGGGTATCAAATACCACATTGAAATAACTCAACTTACCAAGGAGCAGTAAAGGCAACGAGCACAGGGACATCCTTTCCAACTTCAGTGTCAAAGTTGTCAGGAGTGAGCTGCAGAGCTCCCTTTGCCTCATGAGCACTAACGAAGGAGGAGTATGATCAACAAAAAAAGAGAAAAAAAAGATGTAAGAGAGCGTTTACAAATCAACTCACATACATTAGGCTTGCATTAATTCATAGCTCTAGTCAGCGTACACAGGACACACACAACTATTTTTAATACACTCGGGTGGAGAAATGTGGTTACTTACAAAGCAAGCGCAAGCACTGCAGCAGCAACAACAAGGAAGAACACTACAGAGTTCTGCATATTCTACTATAAAAAATAAAACGTACACCCATTCGATTAGAAATAATTCATTAGGCCGGATGGGCAATAATGCAAATGTGTACATACATTATAAGTGTTGTTTGAAATTAAAATAAAACATCGGTATCATGATCCTTCCTCTCTTTCTAAGACATCAAAAATATCTCACACGTGAATTCACGAATAGATTATGCATTAGCTCTACACTCTACTCCCTATACTTATATGTTGTAGAATAAGATTTAAATTAATAAAACACATTCTAACGAGTTCATTGCCTCATTAATGGGGAAATAAATAGTTTACTAATTGTGTGTGCATCGCTCGCTATATGATTACAGCACATCATTCAGTAGAGAACAAAAGAACGCAGAGGAAAAAGGAAGCAATAAAATAACAGCAGCTAGCAACAGTGAACTACTACCAAGTTCAGCTTACTACAACTAGAAGATCATCCAGCAATACGCGAAACGAAACTGAATATATGAACAAAGACTCGCACGCACAACGCAAAGCACATCATTTAACGTACGAAGTGTAATACGAACATCAGACAAGAGGTAAAACCAAGATAACTACGAGAAAACCCAAGCGATTGCACAGTGATCTAACTAGCATTCTTGATAGAAATAAAATAGAATTACACAGAGTGTAAAGTGCCACGACCAAGAACTAGAGCACTACACACAGAAACAATTGGATGCTGCTGAGCCCAGAGAAAAATAATTCTCACCCACGAAGATGGAGAGTAAAAGGCATAGGAGTGAGTGCTGGTGTGGAAACTAGAGATGAAACATATATCGGAAGAAAAAACAGCAATGATAGGGAGGCGGCGAGCTGAGAGATACGAGCGTTGCGAAATACAATCTTTCTATTAACTCCACTTTCATGTCCTTCGCTTTCTAATCTGTTTTTTTTCTTCCTTAGTCCAAGTTGATGTTGCTTCCAAACTTTCCGTACAAAGCGGACTTCAGCACCTCCTTCTCCTTCACCAATTGAACCTATGCGTGTAATGATGGGGGTTATCGACAATAGTGTAGGGTTAGTATGGGCGAAAGAGTCTGAAAAAAGTGGTCGTGAACGCAACAGAAAATACAATTGTACAATGCGTGTACCGAATTTAACACAGAGAACATATCATAAGTACTGGATAAGATTGCAACAAATGAAAAGCAACGAACCTTCTCATGGAGAAGAGCCTCAAGCTCCTTCTTCAGGGTCGCAACACGCTCCTTTGCGGTCTCCTCTGCTTCCTCGTTGCTTACGTCAAAGAAAACCTCTCCGATACAAACCTTGCAAGCATCATCATCAAGAAGGTTCTCGATCTCGGTCTCAGCGTAGCTGATGTTCTCCAACTGCTGCTTCTTGGTCTTGATCTCGTCTTCCAAGTCCTTCTCTCTGCTGTGCAACTTCCCGAACTTATTGATTCTCTCCTGGTCCTCCCAAGTGACCACAGTGCTGTCCGTGTCAGAAGAAGACTTTGACTTGGATCCAGGGGCCTCGTGGTTCTTCTTACAAACCTTCTTGTGAGAAGGCCACGCTTGCTTCTGGTGTTCAACACTGCAGTACTTAACCTTTCCACAACCACCGCACACCTTAGTTCCAGGCTTAGAACACTCAGGGATAGAGCAAACAGAAGACATTCTATTGGAAAAAATAATACAAAACGAGAATAGAGATCGAAGAATCGTATAATATTAACAAACAGAAAACAACAGTCATACGCAAAAAGACAAAAGCGGGAGTGAATAACTAACGAGTCGTATGAGGATAACGATGAAGAAGTATTACAATCATAACATTAATATTGAGGATGTCATTGCATTATGAGAAAAAATAGTGTGCTCACATATATACACCAGTTTACGTTTGTTACAATACATATACGAACACATCTAACGATCTAAAGTGTTTTCTCTACAGTTCCAACGAGAAGAGAAAAAAGAGTGAAGAGATATTTGAGGATAGATATTTATTTGGAAGCTCAGTAAGAAAATTCTACAATATAAATCATAAAGTACTATTTAGTGCATTTCTAGTGATCATACACATATCTTTAAACTGACCGAACATATCATCTATTCCACAATGGTACAAGAGTAGACCACATTTTTCTGTATTTAACATGTGTGCCTTCCAAATTGGGAAACATATAGTTTTGGATATGCAAAAGAAGCATGAAAATATGAATGCATGCACAAATACACAAACGAAACTGCCATTCATCACAGCAAAAATGTGTTGTTGATGTTATTACTCCGTCTTGCGTGGGGTATACTATGTATATTAGTATATTTCTATGCTAATATACACCCTGTAGGAAATCTAGGGGAACTTCATACATGTCGAATTCTCGTAGATTGCGACACCACATACACATACCCAAACGTACAACTAACCGTTGAGATGTAACGCATCAGTTCACTTTATAAATAACATGTTCTTACAAGCAGACACTATTCACACGCACAATCTCATCCTTGATGCCTCAAGATTTACGTAATTTGATTTAATCAACGTAGCAAAAAAATACATGAACATTTTTTTTCTGAAATAAATCACATAGTATATTTTCCATCGTATTTTTCACTTTTTATCCGCAAAATGCGTGCATAAAATATATTAAATTGATGTTTTCTGCGACTTACTTGTATAATTGCTCAATTTAGAAATATGAATTGTTGCACAGTGAGCTGTTTTGTTAAGAAGAGAAAAGCTATTGCATAGACAATTTATGTCATTTATATTCAATATTGGTCCCAGAATACATATTCAGTATGCATTTTTAACTTAAAAACATCTTTGTTTATGTTTTTTTTATGTGATTAATCATCGTAAAATAACAGAAATATATGAGAGACAGAAAGAATCACTTGAAGGGAGGCTCTGGAGTGCAGTGCTGGAACTGTGGAAAGGCTGGACACACAACTAAGGCATGCTTGGAGAAAAAGAAGATTGGAGGAAAGGACACTATATGTTTTGGGTGTAGAGAGAAGGGACACGCTTTCCAGGACTGCCCCAAAAACGAGAACAAGGGAAAAGTTGTGTGCTTCAAATGTGGAGCTGGAGGCCATGCTGCTAGAAACTGCAAGAAGGCTGGTGAGTGAACTGTCCAATTTAATCTATATGTCTAACAAGCCCCAAAACATACGTTCCTTCTTCCATATCTATTGTGTTTATGCTCCTACTGTTCGAAACTTGTTCAAACATCCGTATAGATAACAACTATTCTCATTTCTATATGTTGTACGTACTCAGGAGACGGATTTAAGTTCGCAAAGTGTTTTATTTGCCAAGAGTCTGGTCACATTTCGAGTGCATGTCCTAAGAATGACAAAGGAGTGTTCCCCAAGGGAGGGTCGTGCTTCCGCTGTGGGTCCTCTGAGCACAGGGCAAAGGACTGCGAGCTTCCTCGTCTCGATGCAGAGACCCCCGAGGCACAGACTAAGAAGGAAGATAAGGGAGAGGATGCTGATGCTGCAGTGTTTGACTTCGGAGACGACGACGGAATTGTTGAGACGAATGACAGCAACAACACAGATGCTGACTTCATTCGTGCTTCTAGCGGAAGAGCCTCTTCCAAGGCTCGTCAGAACAAGCGTAAGGCTGTCTCGAAAGAGGAAGCGGTTGGGGCTAATGCCGCGAAACGCAGCAAAAATTCGAACCACAAAGTCGTTTCTATGTAATCCCCTCTTCGTTGAATAGTGCCAGAGAGTGTTCATACCAATAGCTGTCCTAGTGGTTCTATAATTTCATAGGCGTACGCAGTTACTTTGCGTGCTGGACTATTTTGCGTTTTTTTTTTGCTATTTTTCTTAAGACTAATATTTTGATATTTCATTGACGTGCCAAATCAGAATGGCAATACAGGCACCTCTTTTCCTGCTACTCAAAGAGCGTATCACTTCGCAGCAGTTAACTTTATCTATGTAGTTATCAATATAGTTTCACCGTCCGTATAGTATTTATATTTGTAGTAATTCTGCATGTACGGGTTGCTAGTTCAACCATTTCTATCTTCCTGCACCCACTTTTTAATTTTTTTCTCCTCTGTTCAATGTGCTGCATGCACCTGAAATTAAAAATTACACCTTGTTTTTGTATCCTCTCTATATTTTTGTTATCACTCTGCACGCTTCACCATAGTGCACACTTCATATACGAGTAGATATTATTAAATACATATCCATTAGTAGTCAATACGTATCTATACACAATGCGTTAAATTATTATTTTTTTCTTTACCAGTGAACGTCTCCATTTGAAAAATGAACAGAAAAAGAAAAAAGTGCGCAGTTGTAAGTTATGAAATGGAAAAACTATAATTTGTCAACGGAGTTCCAGTTTGAAACATACGATAAAACGGAAATATACCTCGTACGCGAAGGCAATGAAAAACGTTTTTCGCAATTACAATCTCAACACTACGCATGTTTATGCTCTTCCTTTTCATCGTGGACCATTCATTTTCACTCTTTTTGGAAATATAATCGCACATTTTACAAATTGAAAAAGAGAACAAGTAGTAATCATTGATGTTTTTCTATCCTTTGCCGGAAATTCTCTGTGAATTAATTGTGACTAGTTCTGAAATGCACACAAGGCTATATTCTATTATTTCAGGAGTGAAGCTAGACCTTGATTGTCTCTATTTTCATGATGCTTTCGCGTATTCTACGACTTTTTTTTTTTTTTAAATAGCTCTGTCTTTCGGAGCATTTGCACAGCTTCACCACATGCGACTTTTTCTCTAGACATGATCACTATTATCATGCACTTTCTTCTTCTTGTACACACTGGCGCGTGCTGTATCTCCATTCTGCTTGTATTTTTTCAAGAAATGACATCCGCTGTAACTATTTTCGGTGTTTTCTTAATTGTTCTTTAATTTTTTTTTTCATTTTCGTGTACACACATGAGCGGAGCTTACTTGCACCATTCTATACAATATCTGCGCTTGCACTATGCAGAATTTTAAAAATGACTATACATCTAGGTTCATCATAATACCCTGTACAGTTAATGCGCATACGTCTTTCATGTACTAAACCCATTTCTCAATTTGTTTTCTTGTTCGTTCCATTTGGCTTCCCAAATTCATATGCGTCTTTCATTGCACTTAAATGAGAAAAAAACAAACAAACAAAAGGAGACATGAGTGAAAACATATTAGAAGGAATCATAGACTAAATCTTATGAATACGGTTTAACATGTGCTTGCTTACCTCACAGGAGAAATTACAATGGCAGAGGAAGGTTCTCAGATTACTGCTACTTTTCAATTCGAAGATTGGAACGAGGGTCCCCACTTCATCCGTAAGGAAGATAGTGATGTAGCAAGAGATGGTTGGAACGAGGCTGACGCTACCACATTCGACTTGCGTGGAGCGGACTACTTAGACGATAGCATCAAGTTCCCTTCCAAGTCGTCTGCGTATGTGACTCTGGGAATTAACTCTCTGGAGACTGGAAAGGTGAAGATGTACAACGTTGGAAAATGGGTCCCCACTCTCGTGGACTACATGAAGGCCAACAAGGACAAGTTCTCTCACTTCTTTATCATCAACTGGCAGTTGCCCGGACCTCCCTTCCGCTCTGTGATCCACATGTACGGACGCACCCTTGCTTCCGGAGAAGACGAACCCTTCGACCGTCTCGTCGCTCGCTACGAGAAGGGAGACAAGGCTTTCCGTGACCAGCGCTTCAAGTACATCTGCCGTATCATCCGTGGCCCTTGGCTTGTACGTGCCACCGTCAACAAGATGGGTGGAACCCGCCCTGCCATTCTCGGAAACAAGCTCGCTTGCTCTCATTTCCAGGGAGGAGACAGCTTGGATGGAGAGGAGAAGAAGGAGGACGGAGAGCCCGTGGGATACAGGTACACCGAGATCGACATCGACGTTGGGTCTTCAAAGATCGCATCTACTCTGAACGGAGTCTTCATGAAGTCCTCCTCCTCGATGTGTGTCGATGAAGGATTCCTCCTCGAGGGACAGGCCGAGGACGAGCTCCCCGAGAGAATGCTTGGATGCACTAGGTTCATCAACTGTGACATCGTCAACGTTTCCAAGCCCACCCCCGTCCCTGAGGGATACGATGCCGATGCTGAGTTCCAGGCTTCGTTATAAGCCAGCGCGCAAAGACGGGTGTGATTGGAGAGGCATGGCTAGGTAGGGATAGAGTAGAGTAGAGACGAACGCATGAGGGGAAGTCGACGAACGCTCTGCCTAGGCCTCTTCTGCAACGGACAGGAACATGGGGACGACGACGTGTGGGGAGGATGATGTTGCGAGGGAAGGTGCGAGGAGGGCCTATGGGAAGAAGGAAGGAAGGGGAAAGGGAGGGAGGGAGACTAAGAGGAGAGAGGGAGCGAGGACAAGGGGAGATGATACTAGCACAGAGAGGGTAGAATAGGGTCTGACTGGGGGTTTCAGGGAATGGGAGTACAGGGAGAGAGAGTCGCGGTCCTTGCATTGGCTTCGTTGATTGTGTATCTGTGTGTGAACACCTACGTAGCTACGGACTCTTGTCTTGTACCCCTAATCCACCTATTATCCCCTTTCCGCTCGTTTCATTTCTGGGTTCTGCCATATCTTCTCTCTTTTGCCTCCCCCTTTGGTTTCTCCTTATCTTCCTATCCTCATATTCCCCACTGCATCTGATTTTTTTTTTTTTTTTTTTGTTTTCCCGTTACCGTTACTCTCTTTTTTCTACAACATATGTTTATACTCATTTTCACCGCTCTATTTCCCTCCTCTCTCCTCATTTCCCTCCTCTCTCCTCATTTCCCTCCTCTCTCCTCATTTATTTCCTCTTTTTTCATCTTATTTTCAACACCTTTTTTCGAATGCTTTCTGGCCATTGTGTTAAGTTCAATCTTCTCTTATTACCGCATTCTGCTCGATCTCCTTCTCTTCTCTCCCTGGTCTTTATCTAATCTTGCTTATAATTACAACACGCCGCAACTGTTATTTATTTTTATGCTAGTTGAATTCGTTAGTATTTAGTTTGCGAACAACCTAATTCGTAGCTGCATTTCTGCTATCTTATCTTTATGGTATGTTTGCTTGTTTGTTTGTTGGCTTGTTGGCTTGCTCTTTTGTTTGTTTTACCATCGTGTTAGTTGCTATTGCGCAATGAAGATAGTATTCTCGCTTCTCTTCCTCACATCTTAATTA
The DNA here is from genome assembly GCA_035043665.1 of Drosophila quasianomalipes. Taxonomy (NCBI): domain Eukaryota; kingdom Metazoa; phylum Arthropoda; class Insecta; order Diptera; family Drosophilidae; genus Drosophila; species Drosophila quasianomalipes. The sequence goes on from JAWNMU010000497.1 coordinate 11,206, forward strand.
GCTTCTTTCTCTCTTTGCTTTTCCCCTATCTATTGGATTCCCCCCTTTTTTTTATTCTAAATTTCCACATATAAATATCCATTATATATCAGCTTATTAACTTACGCTGCTGTTACATTTTTTTATTTTTTTTTTAATTTTTTTTTTAATTTTAGCTCGTTTAACTTAGTTTTCTTTCACCGGATTCTAAGGAAAATGCGATCGAGTGGTGAAGAAGAAGGAGGAGTGTAGCGGAGGCATAGATGTCATATCAAAGTCGCTTATTTCCTTTGTTTCATTGGAAATGCAATGTGATTTTTTATCTATGTTTTCTCTGTGAGGCTATATTCATTATTTCGTGTTCAAATGTTTTGCCTGCTGTGTATTCGATTGCCTCTTATAGTCGCATTCTTTCCTCCCCAATCTACCAATTTGCATATATGTTTAATTTGTCGTGTTGTGTCTAACTGCTCGCGTTGACTGTATCACCCCCTTACTATTTGGTCAATTGTATTGGATTGAGTTCGTGTGCATGCTGTTCACACCAGCGAATCTCGAATTCTTCTTTACGATTGAGTCTCTACATTCATCTATTTAGGACAACCGCGTTCATTAATATTCATACGTGCCCTCATTCTATCCTCTGTTTGAAATGCTTATGCATATGAGTACGTTATGTTTAATCGTTTGCTTGTGAGCTGAACTGTTCGTTGCTTTTTTGTTTGTTTGTTTGTTTGTTTGTTTGTTTGTTTGTTTGTCTTTTTGTTTTTGTTTTGTTTGCTTGTCTGAGTTGTTTGTGAGAAGGTGTTTACACGCGTGCTTGCTTGCTTATTTGTTTTCCTTGTATTCTCTGCTCTGCTGTCTGGTCCCACAACCCCTCCTCAGCTCTCCCATCATAAATATATATATTCGTTGTTCATTGCGTCTAAGGTACACCTGATTCGCTCAAATATGTATAATGTGTACCAACAACCATTGCCAGCGTCTCTACGCTGTTCCGTCCATGTCTTGCATGCTTATTTCTTAATCGTTGGCTGTTGTTTTCCTTCCATGGGAGAATAACCGAGTTTCGCAACCATGTTTCCAGAGTTTAGTTGCGTTGCATGGGCACATGCTCTTTACTTGATGTATGATTTTAATTTCGTGCATTACTGATCGTTAAAACTAAGGAAAAGATTGTGTTTACATTTAGTTCTATATTGTTTTTTTTTTTTTTTTTTGCATTGGCATCGCTACTTTTGTTTTTGGAAACATTAATTGTTTATTTCGCCCGTCCTCTTTTTGGAAGTTACTTAAAAGAAGCATTTAGCAAACATAAAATAAACCTATTATTAATTTGGAGAACGAGTTTTGATGTTTTTATAGACCCTAAAATTTTGGGCTTTACGGCACCTGTATCCACGAAAACATTTTTGTATCTTTGTTGCAAAGTAGTCATAGAACATTACTTCGATCTTGACTTCGTTCGAGTATCTGTTCTCTTCAGCTATCCTCCTATCGCGATATCCTCTCCAAACACGTTGAATATCTGTTGCATTTTTAGCGAGGTACTTTAAATACCTTCTAGCCAAATACCCTCGAAATACACTCTGTATTTTTATGCTCGCATCAATTTCTTTCTGCTGATTTTCATTGGCCTCACTATCTCAAACATAACGTGAACATTATTGCGTCATCCCTTCGTTTAGTTCAAGCTTGTCATATCTGAAATATACAAAAGAACGTGCAGCTTTCGTACTAAAACATGCGCATATATAAGTCCACTTATATGCATATAGAGTAGATTTCTTACCTGCAGAGATCAAAAATATGAATGTAAAGTATCCCTTGCGGGGGCACCCATACGAATGTAAAAAGCCATTGCAGTTTTCAGGGGTCACAAAAAGAGTGGAAAACAATCTATTCAGTAAAACAATATGAGCGATGCTATTGTTTTTGCTTTTCTTTGCGATCGCAAATTACCACTTTGATTCAGCAATACAAAATGTCTCTCCGTTACTCTCAAGAAAAGAACTGCAATATTCCCAATTTGAGATTTTCACACATAATCTCTACAACGGCAGTCACGAATCATTGACATATTTTACCACAAAGATAACACCTTATTTATACGACCTTGCTTGTATAGCTTAGATCTTCTGGCCTGTACATAAGTTTTGAAAAAATATTTTATATTTACAGGTGTTATAACGTTCTAGACTCTTGAAAGAACAACACATTCTAATGTCTGCTAGAGAACCTGATAATTGTCTCCAGCCAAAACCTTTGGACACCGTATCACACGTGGAGTTTTCAAATATCTCAAATAACTTAATATACTCATGTTGGGATGGGACAGTTAATCTATTCAATGACAATCAAACCTGCAAAACTCAACTGCGCACAAGAGATCCAATCCTGGACTGTGCGTTTGGGCCCGATGACAACACTGTCTTTTATGGAGGACTCAACAACACAGTTTCTGTCTGGAACCCAGAAGTGGATTCAGCAACAGACCTAGGTTCTCACTCAGATGGAGTAAAGTCAGTGGTTTACTCAAGCGCGTACAACTGCTTGATAACGGGGGTTGGGATGGGATTGTGCAAGTCGTGGGACGTGAGATGCAGAGTTCCAGGACGTATCTAGCTTCAAGCTCCCAAATGACTCGAAGGTTTATACGATGGACTCACACACACACAAGTTGGTAGTGGGAGGAAGTGAGAGAAGTGTGCTGTTGTTTGACATGCGAAACATGAAGGAACCAGAGCAGCTCAGGCAGTCATCAATTCTGAACCAAACTAGAGTGATCAGGTGTTCACCAGACGGAGTATCATTCGCCATTGGGTCGATTGAGGGTAGGGTCGCAGGTGAGTATTATGACCCCTCTCCTGAAGTCCAGAGTATGTTCTGTGTTATTGTTTTTACTGTTTTTGTTTGACTTATTGTTGTGCACTGTCTCTATTGACACGGTCTCTTTTCACCTTCTTCTTCTAAAAAATACCGTCTTTTGCTGTTTCTTATTACCCACATTTATGTATATTGTATCTTCTACACAATTCACTTATTTTGATCTTCAGGCTCGTAAATTTGCATTCAAATGCCACCGCAAGACACAACCGGAGGGCCAGGTTCTGTACCCCGTGAATGCACTAGCGTACTACCCTCTCCACGGAACACTTGCAACCGGAGGAAGTGACAAAACTGTTAGCGTATGGGACTGTACGCACAAGAGAGAGGATAGTGATGTATCCCTCTTTCCCTGATTCCGTAACCTCCCTCGCCTTTGATCGCTCAGGGTCCAAGCTAGCCATTGCTGTGGGATATTCCTTTGAACAGGGCCCTCTTCCTAACAATGCGGATGCCAAGTACCTCGTCACCGTCAGAAAAAGTATCGCCATCACATGTTATGCCGAAACAACGTAGTTAAATATTTATTGAGTCGCGCGTTCCTCTCCCTCCTTCTCTTCATTCACCCCCTTTCATCCCTTCGCCCTTCCACTTTTATCTTTCTCTCTGTTGCTTGTTCTTTTTCTACAATTTAACATGCAAAGTGGGTTGCGACTAATATCGACGCCCACTTTTTAGTTTCTTCCTGTGAAAAGTATATAGCTCATACAATTTATATATACATGAGTTGTGTGTAATTTGGATGAGTGTACGCAGTATATAGAACATGTCTTTGAGATATTGGAAAATCCTTTTTATTATCAAGTGAAGGAAACTATATTGGCCATATTTTCCACGTTTTATATATGTATTCATAGAAAACCAATAAAATTCGCTCTTGGCTAAGGAGTTTGATACCATACCAAAGTGCCAAAGCGTTTTGCGAAAAGATCATATTATCTTACTATTTGCTAAACATTGATTGGTTTTATGCATTCAGAGAAAAAAAAAAATACATACACCGAAGTGAAATTTTGACACAGTATATTTTAGTCTTTCCCAATCAAAACGCAACTACTTTGTCTATGTAGATTGTACATAGCATCCTTTGAAAGGATTCCTTTCGATTAAGATATTTCCCTTTAAGTTCAACGGATACCCGCCAAAATAGTCAGATAAGGCGTTTTCTTATAATACTCACTTATACCTTCCAAATAATTGCTCATTCATTTTAAACATGCATATTTGTTCGTATTACATCTAATTCTTCACTAAATCTTTTATTAATACATTTTTTTTCTGCTTGTTCATATCATTCTTTTTCTGGCTGGACAGGCGCTCCCAGAATTATGGCGCCCACGCAGAAATGCGTTACTTTTAAAATATTTATATATGGGCCTAAAAACATCCGTGAAAAACTTTCAGATTTACCAGTCGTGGACGGAATTCGGGTGGTTGACAGCCAGATCTTTGTGGATGAGGCGGTCAAATACATCGTTCAATCATTCGTGCAATCTGCCGAGGCTTACGCGAGGAAATTGAAGGACAAGGGGATAGTAGACTCATCGAACGAACATATCGGAGATACCTCTTCAGAACTTTTTAACTCATGAGAATGTACCTACATCTTCAGCCGGTCGTTCTATGTTTTTGTATGCGCTGGACGATTACACTGTCCGTCACGTGTTCAGCGTGGGAAAGATGTTAGAAGTGCTCGTGTCCTCTTGCCTCCAACACATCAACAGAGCGAGGGAGGAAAATGGGCTTCGCTCATTAAACAAAACGAGCCTTGGAAATGAAATCGTTAGTAAGTGTTACTTCCATGGAATAGATGTGTTCCTCTTAAAGACAATGGTGGAGGCAGGAGCAAGAAGGAGGAGAGTGACAGAGGAGGAGGCTACAGCTCTCATTAACCCCTTTGTCTTTGCTTCAATCAGAGAGAGATACCCTGCTGGCAGAATTCTTGGCGCAGGAATAAAAAAGATGGGAAAACATCTGGTTCGAGCGAGAAAGGGAAAGAAGAGAGGAGTGGAGAAAGCGCTAGCAGAGTGGAGCTTGCCAGCTACAGCGAAGAGGAGAAGAAGGAGAGAAGGTACGTGGTCAACAAGTTCAGGAGAAGTGTCAACCGAGTGCTGGAGGAGGTTGAGAGGAGAGAGAGGAGATATGTCCGTTGTGATGGAGAGGAAAAGGAGACACGAGACAGCCACCTCCGCATCATCTTCTTCCCCTTCCCATTCGGACACAGCTTCATTCGCTCTCTCCTCAACCCCCTCAGCTCCCGTGTTTGAGTTAGTTGGAGTTGAGTTATTTTGTTAGTCCAGCACTTGTCTTCTTCTCTGCGTTCACTCACCGTCTCCTACTCCACCATCCCGAAGGACCACCGAAGCGTGATCCTCGATACCCTCCTCCTCCACATGGGATCGTCTTCGAACTCGTTTTTCTCCAATGCCACGTCATTTCTTGTCACTGCCTCCGCCAACTCTGAGAAATACAGAGGAGCGCTGATCCTCGATTCCCCCGTCGTCTCGCCCTCATTTATTCCCCTCTGCTTCTGTTCTGCCTCTTTCCTCGACACTAGAGCCCTCCTTCTTCCACTTCCTCGCTGATGTCCACGTGTGCTCATCTGGGTTCAACTCAGCAGAGAAAGACTTCATCATACGAGAGACATGTACGTAGATGCGTTGCTGCGTAGACTTATGAATTCACACTCACCATCTCACTTGCATCATGTGCAATGCGTATATGTCTATGCGTCATCTCACTTCAATTCATGCTCCACTGCTCTTTCTGATTCCATTTCTTATTTTGTTGTATCGTTAACCTTTCTCCTTTTCTTTTCTCCTTGTTTTTTGTTCCTTTCTCCTTTTGTCTTTTTCTTTTCTGCTGATATTCCCAGTGAAGTATGGAGGAACATAGAATCCAACAACCTGAACTGCAAAGTGCTGTTGATCAAACACAAGTCAGGGGAGAAGTACAAGATCGCCGTGCAGAAGAGTAAAATAATGGTGCGACCTCTGGTAAGTCGGAATTTCATCTAAGTACCTTCCTCTTTTCTTTACTCTCTTGAACACACTCCTGCTTTTCTTCCTTCTGTCAGCCCTTATCCCTCCCTATTCCCCTCTTCGTTTCTTTTCGCTGTTCTATTTCTGACCACCGTGATCACATTTGATTTCGAATGATCCTTGGTATTTCCCCATCATCGACCATTGCTACCGCACATACATCTGTGTTTCTACAGGAGTGGCTGACATCGCTGATTGAGACTAAGGGATCCTCGTTCCGAAGATGAGTTCGATTTAGACGTATCCTCGAGGTCTTCGTCTCAAGTTATCCACCATACCTTGTCTAGGGAGAGGGATGCCATGGAGAAAGAACAGTGAGAGAAACGAAAGGGAGGACGAAGGGAGCAGATTCAAACGAAAATAGGGGAAGAGGAAAAGGGAAAGGAGAGGGAAAAGGAAAAGGAAAAGAAAGAAAAGGGAAAAGGAAAAGGAGAAGGAAAAGGAAAATGAGAAAGAAAAGGAGGCAGGAAAAGAACAAAGGAAGAGAGAAAGAGGGAGTTGAGAGGGAGGGAAAGAGAGAGGAGGACTCAGCGGATGGTCGACAGAGAGAGGTTCTTCCAGGTCTTTCTCTGAGCCTTCTTCTCTAACCTCCGTTTCTCCTATCTCATCTGCCTCCTCCCCTTCTCTTTCTCCCCCCTTCTTCCTCGTCCTCTCTTCCTGCTCCTTCCCCTTCTCCCCCTCTTCTTCACCCTGTCTACCGCCTCTCCCTGTACGTCCCTCTGTCCCTCTCCTAGTCCCTAACGTATCTCTCCCTCCTCTTCCTCCGATTCCAAAAAGACCTCTTCCTCTCCCACCCTCCTCTCCTCTTCTCGTCCTCCTCCTCCTCCTCCTCCTCCTCCTCCTGCCTCCTCCTCCTCCTCCTCCTAACTCCATCTGCCCCCCTCCCTCCTCCTCCGAATACTCCATCAGTGCCTCTTCCTTCCTTCCCTGCATTCGACCCCTCTTCCTTCTCCTCTTCGTCTTCATCCCTCCCCGCCTCTTCCTTCCGTGTAAAGGTAGACTCGTTTCTCTTCCCGGGAGAGGCAGTGGGGAGGGAGATAGGGAGGGGAGGTGGCTTCAATGGACTAAACAACATCAGCGCTCACTTAAATTCGGAGTCCTCGTCCACGAAACGCAGGCCTTCCCTTTCCTTCCTCTTCCCCCTCCTCTTCATCCTCTTCTCTCTATTCCGAGATTGAAGAGGATGGATGTACTGCTTTGGTGAGCAGCGGAGGGAGGAAGAGGAGGTATTTAGAAAGAGTGGGCGAGGGAGAGGGAGAGGCGGGGGATGGGGAAGAGGGGCCGACTTCAGTGACGAGAGAGAGGTCTGGGAGCTGGAAGGGGGTGTCAATGGAGGATGAGAGAGAGAGGAGGCGAAGCGACCTCTTCTGCACTGAGGAGGGAATGGAGGGATAGAGTGATGAGGACCTTCGACTGGGACGAAAGAGAGCTCTTCCTCCTCTCCCTACCCTTTGCCCTCCGCTATGCCCCCCACTCCTCTGCATTCTTGATTTGGGAGGAACAAGACCTGCGCCTGGAAAAACCCAACAAGCACTCTCCTCTCCCCTTCCACCCACTCTCTTCTTCCCCTCTCTTCCCTCTCCTCTCCTCTTCCTCCATCCTCTCTTCTTCCCTTTCTCGTTTCCTTCTCCCTTCCCCTTCGATTCCCTTCTCCACTTTCTCATCCTTCGGTCCCTCTCTCCTCCCTCTGCCTCCCCTGCACCCCCCTCTCACCGCTTCTTCCCCTCCTCCCCATCCCCCTCATAGGAAAAAAATGATCTTTTCTTCTTCTCACTCATCCTGCTCTTTCGTCTTTTCGCAATCCCTCTTTGGCTCCATATTCCACCCGGGAGGGAGGAGAGGTCGAATGCCAACATAGGAAATCCCTTCACATCGAGAGAAGGAGACTCCAGAAGACAGTCCACCTACCCTTGTTCGCTCACGTCTTCGCTTCCCTCCTTGCTCTCTCTCCCGCCTCTCTTCCTCCCCCCTGCTTACCCTCTTCTCTTCTCTCCATTCCACCTTCTCTTCCTATGCCTACTATGCTGGTCTTTCTCAATTTGAGCGTTCGATAATCCCCTTGTCCTTTTTCTCCGCCCTCTCTTCTTCTCTCCTCTCTCTCTCCCTTTCCCACCTCTGTTTCTCTCTCTCTCTCGCAGAAAAGAAAAGGGAGAAGGAGGCGGAAAGAGAGAGAATGAAGGAGAGAAGGAGGGAGGCTAGGGAGGGGAGGAGGGGACCTAAGGGAAACGCCAGTAGTACGAAGGGGAGAGAGGGAGGCGGGGCGAAGGTAGAGGGTGAGAACGAAGACGTTAGAGTAAGGGAAAGGGGGGTGGGAGAGGATGCCAGGAGGAGTTGGACCAAGTCCAGAGGAGGAGGGGGTATACATACGCATCCCTTGAACACCTGCTTATACATATTTCCCGTTCCTCCTGTGCGTCTGTTTTTTCCCTCTTATTCTGCCTTTCTCTCTCTATTTCCCGGTGCTTGGTTTCTCTTTCTCCTGTCCTGCCCCTCTTCGATTCGCTCTCGTCCTCCTTCTTCTCTTCCTTCATACAGAAGAGTGTCCACGACCTGGGCAGCGGAGGGGACGAGGGAGGGGAAATGAGAGGGAAGGGAGAGGAGGGAGACTGAGAGGAGAAACAGTGCGGTAGGAAGGCTGAGTCTCGGTCCTCTCGGTCGTTCCAGCTCCTCTTCCTTCGCTTTCGGAGCTAAGTCTAACCCCAATCAAAACAAGAGTCAAATGGGAGGCAAAGATGATTCTAAGGCTGCGACATCTTCTTCCTCCGCCTCCTCCTTCTCCTCCTTTTCCTCTTCGGATGGCTCGGAGGTTTCTTCTTCGTCCTCTTCCTCGTCTTCGACTCCTAGGTCTCGTCGCTCTTCCTTGTTTTCATCCGTTCACATCATTCCTAGTACTGTCCCTTCCCCTTCCCCTTCCCCTTCCCCTTCCCCTTCCCCTTCTCCTTCTCCTTTCCCCCCCTTCTCTTTCCCCTTCTCCTTCATTTTCCTCTTCTTCCTCCTCATCTTTATTCTCCCCCTCTCTTCGCTCTCTTTCGCTCAGCCCAGTCCTTCCTTTTCTTCTTCATCGTCCTCTCTTTCCTCTTCTCCCTCCCTCCTCCTCCCTTTCGTTTTTGAAGTCTTCTATCCCTTATGCGTCTCCCCCTCCTCATTTCTTCTCCCCTGTCTCCCCCTCTAACCTTTTCCTTCCTCCCTCTCGTCCTCCCACAACTGGCTCTTTTCCTCTCTCTCTCACTTTTTCCCTTCCGCTTTCCCGTCCCTCTCTTCCTTGCCCTCTCCCCCGTCTATTTACCAATCATCTTCTGCTCCAGCCTCTTCTTTTTCCCCTTTCTCTGCCTATTCGTCGTCCACGTCCTTCCCTTTCTCTTCTTCATCTGCCTCTTCATCTCTCTCTTCCTCTTCCCCTTCCGCCTCTTCCTCGACTTCTACCTCTTCTGCTCCCGCTTCCTCTTCCTCTTCATCTTCTTCGTCGTTGTTCTCGCAAATACCTCCCTCCTCTTTGTCCCAAGACCCTCAGATCTTTTCTCCTCTTTTCTCTCCCCTCCCTCATCCACCCTTCTCCCCTCCCCCTCCTTTCCCTCGTACCCTCTCCTAGTCTCCCCTTCTCACCTTATCCTTCTCCTCTCCTACTTCCTCTCTTCGTCTTCTTTCCATCTCTCCCGCTCGATCCTCTCTCTCTTTCTTTCTCAAATTGAAAAGGAACACTCGAGTGATAAAAAAAGAAAAGAGAGGAAAGTAGGTGAAGGAAAGAACGTGCAGGAGGAGAAGGGCGGTGCGGGCATGGTTGGTTCGAAAGGAGAGGAGGAGAGAGAGAGTTGGTGGATGCCTTCCTGCATATGCAAGCGAGATTCTTGTGTCGTTCCCTGCTCTTTCATCACTCTCTTCCGCGTCGTGTTTCTTCTTGTTCCTCTCTCCTCTCTCTTCCTCACCTCTCCTCGCCCCCCAACCCCCTCGCGCCATCATCTTCGTGTCTTCATCACCTTCGTCATCTTCATCATCTTCATCGTCTTCCTCCGTCTCAGCTTCGTCTTCTCCTTCCTCCTCTTCGACCTCTCCCTCCACCTCCTCTGCTCCTCTCTTGTCCTCGTCACCATCCTCATCCAGTTTTAGGAGTCTCAAATCTTCTCTTTCGTCAAAGTCTTCTTCTTCCTCCTCCTCTTTTCTATCTACCCAGCCTTCGCCCTCACCCTCTTCCTCCTTCTCTTCCTCCTCATCACCTCCTCATCCTCGTCTTCTTCTCTCCTCCTTCGTCTTCGTCCACCTTCCCCTCCTTCTCCTCTACCTTGGATGCTTTATTCGCATCTCGTCTGCTCCTTCCCCTTCCCTCTCTCCTCCAACAGCCCTGCTCCTCCTCCTCGTCCCCTGTCTCCCTCGCTCTAGCTGCCCTTTCTCTCGAGTCCCACTCCGCTGTTCCCCCGCCCTCTCCCTTCTCCTTCGCTTTGGTTCGTCAAGCACCCTGTATGTGTAGAAGAAAGAGGAAAGAAAGGGGGAGAGGGGTGGGGAAGGTGGAGAGAGAAACGAACCGGATGAACCAACGGTTGGGGGGAGAGAGAGGGAGCGGAGAGAAAGGGAGGGGATATACTGGAGGGAGGGGGACTGGGAAAGGGAAAGAGAAGGGGAGGGGCAAAGGGAAGGGGGAGGGACAGGGAGAGGGAGAGGGAAAGGAAGGTGCGTCGTTCACAGTACGGAGGACAGGGGCTAAGAGAAGCAGATCAGCGGAGGAAAGGAGGGCCGATAGAAGGGGAGGTCGAGGCGAAGGGAAAGAGGGAAAGGGAGAGGGCGAGGAGGAGAGGGAGGAAGAGGGAGTGGAAGAGGGAGAGCGCGCGGGGGAGTATGCAGAGAGAGAGAGAGGAGGAGGAAGAGGAAGAGGGAGAGGGAGAGGGGGAGGAAGAGGGAGAGAAGAGAGGAGAGAGAGAAGGAGAAACGGGTAGTGAGTTTGATGAGAGTGAGTTCGATTCTGGGGACGAAGGGGAAGGAAACTCAAGGGACCGACTGGTCTTGAGCAACGGACGACTAGGGTCTATAAAGAGGATCAAGAGAGCATCTCTCCTCTTCCTCCTCTCCTCCTCTTGCCCTTCCTTCTTCATCCCCGACTCCACCAAGCTATCTTCTCTTGTCTCTCCCTCCCTTCCCCCTCTCTTCTCTCTGCAAGATCAACGCGAAGAGAGGGAAGAAGGAAAAGAGAGGGAGCATCCAGGTAAGGAAAGGTGGAAACCCATCGAAGATAAAAGGAGAGGAAGGAGAGGGTGAGGGAGAGGTAAAGGGAGAGAGAGAGGGCGAGGGAGAGGGACGAAGAGATGGAGGGGAAGAGGAGGAGGAACCTTCTCTGTGCGATCGTCTGATCGTTGTTCCTGTTCCTCTACTCCCCTCTCTCGTCCCCTCTTCCTGCATGGTCAGTTTTAAAATCATATCGACTACCCCGCTACCACCCCTCAGAACCCTCTCCTCATCTCTTCCGTCTTCTCTCTCTTTCCCACGGAAGAGTGGGGTTGACGCAGTGCAGAAGGGGATCGAAAGCGAAGGAGATAACGGATTAGGGGGGAGGGAGAGAAGAGGAAGAGAGGACAAGGATGTAGAGAGAGGGGTGGAGAGGGAGTGGGGGGTGGGGATGTAGAGAAGAGAGAGGCTAGATCTAGTGCTAGAGAAAAGGGCGAGAGGAAAACATTGGCGGAAGTGTAGGAGTGGGAGTGGGAGTGAAGGTGGGAGTGGGAGTGGGGTGGGAATGGGAGTGGGAGTGGGAGAGAGACAAGTGGGAAGAAGAAAGAGAATAAACGCAAGAAGAGTGCTTGAGGGAGATCTGTCTGCTCTTGTTGCGACCAGACACCAACCTCTCTCTCACTCGATGTCTGCCTCTCTCTCCAACGGCCACTCCCTCTCCCACTGCGGTCCTCACTGCCCTCCCTACTCCCACCCCCACTCCCACTCCCATTCTCCCTCTCACTCTCTGTCTCTCTCTTCTCACCCCTCATCCTCTTCTCACCCCTCACACTCTTCTTCCTCCACTCCTTCTGCCAGATGTTCCCCTTCCCATGTCTTCCCTCCTCCCTCCCCCTCGCCCCCTCCTATTCGGAGTGTGTTGGTGCCTCGTTCTCTCTCGGTCAATATAGTCCAGGCAGTCGATAGAGAGAGGAGGAAAGAGCGAAGGGAGGAGAAAGAGGAGAGGAGGGGAGGAGGAGGGGATAGGGAAGAGAGGTGGTGGCATTGGAAGGGAAAGAGGAGAGAGGGATGAGAAGCAGCTGGACGAAGACGACGATGACGTGTGTTCGAAGGGAAAGAGCTCCGTCCCCTCTTGTTCCACTTCTGCCCTCCCCCCCCCACCTTCCCCTCATCCTCCCGCGAGGTCGATAATCATAGGATCTGGGTTCTCTCAATTTGAAGTTAACGACCTGGTCTCTGTTGCCCATTCTCTTTCTCTCTCATACTCATCTCCGTATGCTTTCTTGCCTCCGCTTCCCCCTACTCCTCATCCTCTTCGTCCTCCGCTTCTTCCTCATCCAAATTCGGCCCTATCTTCTCTAGCCCCGTTTCCTTCTCTTCATCTTTACCTTCTTCTTCTTCCTCTTCCTCTTCCTCCTCCGCCTCTTCCTTTTTTCTGTCATGCCTTCGTTCTCGTCTCTTTCTTCGCTTGCGTTTCTGCTCCAGTCCGCACCTCTCTCTCCCTCTCACTGCTCGATGATAGTTGTTCCTTCCTTCGCCTCCGCGTCGCCTTCGTCCAAACCTTGCTTTCGTTCCTCGATCCTTCCTCCTCCTCCTTCTCTTTTCCCACAGATTCTCATCTCAGTCTTTCTTCATCAAAGACCCCTTCCTCCGTCTTCTCCTCTTTCTACGGTCCTTCCTCCTCTGTATCCTCTCTCCTTTCCCTCCCTCATAGACCAAATCGTCTCCTTCTTCTTCTCGGCCCACGCTCCCTCTTCCTCTTCCTCTTCCTCTTCCTCCTTCTCATCCTTCTCTTCCTCCCCGTCCTCTACCTCCGCCCTTTCCTCCTCTATCTCCCATCGCAGTTCTTCGCTTGATCCTCGTCCCTAATCCCCATCGTCCCCCTTCCTACCTCCACTCCCTTATCATGAACCCCCTCGCTCCTCCTCCCCCTTCCCCTCCCCATCCCTTCTATCCTCCGCATTCCTTCTTCTTCTCCTTCCATTATACCTATACAAATCAGACTTCAGAACCAACGGAGAAAGGCTATTCTCAATTTGAATGGTTCATCTAGGGAAGAGCACGAAGAGAACGAGATAATGAAGGCACAAGGGGAAGAGAAGAGGGGCAGGACCGAGGAAAAGGGCGAGGGAGAAGGAGAAAAGAACTTCAAGGGGGAGAAGAAGAGAAGGAAGAGACCGGTGGAGGCATCAGCATCTTTTCCTCTTTTAATTTGAAGATTCGTGGCAGAATTAAAGGTTTAGATATTCATGACCAAGAAGAAGAAGAAGCAGAAGAAGAAGAAGAAGAAGAAGAAGAAGAAGAAAAAGGAAAAGGAAAAGAAGAAAAGGAGGAAGAGAAAAAAGGAGAGGAGGGGAGCGGAAGATAGGAAGAATTTCATTAAAGAGGGCGGCAGATTGGGAGAGAAGGAGGAAAGAAAGGGGTGTTCGAGGAGAAAAGGAGAAAGAAAAGGAGAGGAGGAGGAGGGGTCAGCAGACCGATAGAGGAGCGGAAGGAGGAGATCGGAGATGAGAGAGAGACAGAGAGCAGAGATAAAACAGTAATTGAAGAAGAGGAGAATAGGAGGAGGAGAGGAGCGGAGGATAAGCAAGAGAGATTAGAAGCAGAAGAGGAAGGCAAGGGGAAGGGAAAGAGGGGTGGACGAGAGGGGAAGAAGAGAGAGAAAAAGAGGAGAGAGGAGACAAAGAGAAGAGAGGGAAGAGATAGGGGCAGGGGGATGCGACTTCGAATCTTTCTTTCCTTCTCACAAATCTACCTCTCCTTCCTCCTCATCTCCCCTCTCTTCTTCCTCATCTCCCCCTCTTCCTCGTCCTATTCCTCATCCTCTTCATCTTCGCCATTTTCCTCATCTTCTTCCTCCTCCGCTTCCTCCTTCTCCGCTTCCTCCTCGGCCTCCTCAGCCTCCTCAGCCTCCTCTTCTTCCTCCTCTTCTTCTTCATTCTTCCTCCCGCCGTCGTCGTGGAGTGGACAATTTATTCGAGGACTACTCGTTCTTCGTTGTGTCTCCCACCTTCTCCCGTGGTCTTTCTCTCAAAGAGAAGATAGCGCACCACAAGGGAACTCTTCTCTCTGCGGACTCGAAACACGAGCTCATATACGACCGACTCTCCGATTCACTAACCTTCATCACTTCGGGACCCTCTTCCCAGCTCTCCCAGTCCTCGAAGAGCAGTAGAAGAGACAAGAGCTCTGGGTCGTCGAGCAGTGTATCTGCCAGCTCCACTTCGCTCACCCCTTCGCTCACTCTCTCTCTAACTCCTTCTCAAACGCCCTCCCAAATGCCTACAAGAGTCCCCCTCGATTTCATTGTCGTCGACATAGCTGTCGAATCTTACCCCACGCAAAAGAAAAGCAGCGCTGGCACTTCGAAGTCTTCTTCCTCCTCTTCGTCCTCTTCCTCCTCCTCCTCCTCCTCCTCTTCCCCTGCGCTCCTCCCACCTCTTCTTCCTCTGACATTCGGCCTCTCGCTGCTAGGCTGGGATCGAGCTACTTGAGTCAGATTGAGCTAATAGCGTCGATGAACGGAGGAACCGACGAGGATTATTATGCGCACTGTCTCTCCATAGACTCTGCTTCCCCCTCCCCTTCTCTTTCCTCTTCTTCTTCATCCTCTTCTTCTGAGCTGAACCCTCGTCTTCCTTCACTTTCCTCTTCCGGCCTCTCTGCCTCTTCTCTTGCTGCGGTTCAATCCTTCTTGATAGACTCAAAACACGAAGAATCCAGTGGAGTGGCGGAGTCAAGGGAAGGGGAACGGTGGTCGTGATCGGACCTTATATAAACTCTTGCATCGTCAGCAAGACAGTCATCAACCCCTGTTCTCCTCTTCCTTCTCCCCTTCCGATCCTCTCTCTCTCCCCGCTCTTTCCCCTCGCTCTGGATCTGTTTTCGACCACTCCTCTGCGCTAATATATTCCCAGGCCAACGTAGCCCTACTCGGACCAGCGCCCAAGAAGACTCCTTCCTCTTCCTCCTCCTCCTCTTCTTCTCCCCCTTCCCCCAGTTCACCCTTCCTTCTGCATCGCTTTTCCCCATTGATCCCACTCTCCTCTCCTGCATTTCCCTAATCCGTTCTTCCTACTCCCACAGCTGCAGATCTATGTTCCTCTTCTCCCCGTTTGCGCAGTCATCGACCCTCTTCAAATCAGGGGTCACCGCCATTCCCCCCGAGATCATAGTGGGTGAGGGACGGGAGGGGGCAGACAACACAGGGGGGAGAGGGTAACCCAGCCGACAGTGAGGAATAGGAAGAGGAGGCTGCTGCTATGCTTCTCAGGATATGCGAGGGAGGAGAGGGAGTGTCTCCTGACGCTGGTAAGGTTGAATGGGGGGGACGTAGAGGAGGACTTGACGAGGAACAAGACTTCCCACCTCATTTCCAAGGACAACGCCTCCACCAAGGCTCTCACTGCGAGGGACTGGGGTATTTTTGTTGTCTCTCACCACTGGCTCGTTGAGTCGATTCGGTCCCGCACCATCCTCCCTGAGGCTCTTTTCCCTCCAGCCGCCAAGGCCTCCTCTACTTCCTCTGCCCTTTCATCTTCGAACAGAAAGAGGTCTGAGGCAGAAGGAGCGACTGACCGCGCAGAGGGGCAGCTAAAGAGAGCTAAGAATTGAGCTCAATAACAACGACGCTCTCTTCTGTTGTCGACCGCCTTCGCTCTTTAATTGGTATGCGTGTTTTACACTCACAGCGCACCCCCCTGTTTTCTTCCTTCGACCCTCTCTTTGTTCGCGGTCAGTCTCTCTCTTGCTCGTTTGTTCCGTTGGTCTGCTATACTCGCCATGCACACCATTTTCTTTGTGCACCACGACACTGGTTTTCAGTGCTACCCCTCTACCACTGCACTGCTTATCTTGTTTTCTTCTGTCTATTTCAACGCCTGACCATTTCTTGTTTCCTCTGAGTTTCTCTTTCCTCGTACTAGTTTATTTTACACTCTCGTACACGTCAAACCGCATAGTTGATTATTCTGCGTTGATTGTGATACTGAGCTACCGCCTCTTTCTCCTCTCTGACCAAGACCAAGAGCAGCCATGGACTTGCTTGTCGTTGTCTCTCTCGGCTTTTCCCTAGAAGTAATTTCTTTAACCTGCACAAATACATGTATTTATTGATAACGTTCTTACGAAGTGACTACTTGTTTGAAGCACTTCATACTCTGGATAACCTCAGATATCACACGCAAACTACTCGCATGCGATGTTCTGTGTCAACTTGTCTGCATATTCATACGAACTTTGATCTTCTTCAAATAAGTTGTGAAATAAAACACCGAATATACAGTGAAATAGATACTAGATATGCGCACTCTCGGTGCAAATAGTTTTCTACTAGTTACCCAACACAGTAGGATGGAAGAAAAACAGTCTCTTACAAACTAAAATACGCATGAACCCGTCGTTAAAAAACACGTTCACAACGACGTCAGAATTAAACGACTCTATAATTAAATATCCGCATCAAAGCGTGCCGGTGATAACAAACGTTCGATAACAAACAAGAAAAGAAAAGAAAGAGAAAAAAGAGAAAAGAAAGAGAAAAGAAAGAGAAAAAAGGAGGAGACGGCTGGCGGAACACATCGAAGAAAGAAACGTGATAATCCAAATAATAACACAATGATATACAATACAGTGAGATTCTCACGAGCACTCTTTGGATATCTATCTCCTCAATAGCTGACGTCGACTTCGATGGAGAGAAGATCCTTGAGAGCGTCGTTCGCGTCTTCGAATTGCGCAATTTCTTCCTTGAGTCCATCTATTTCTCTCAATTGCTTCTTTCTCTCCTGGCTGATCCTCTCTTCGTTCTCCGCTTCCCTCACTCTCTTCAGTTCGGCTTCCTCTGCGTCCGACCTGGCACTCAGTCTCGGCTCTCCTTGAGCTGTTTTTGCAGACTCTATGAGTTTATCGAGGTAGTATTCCTCCTCCTCCATTCTCTTTCTCTTCACCTTCATACGCTTCAACTTCTTCTCAAGTGACTCTATGCGGTTGCCCCATGTAGTCCCGACAACGGAGCCCTCACCACCTTCTCCTTCCTCTTCGTCGTCAAGGAACCCTAGGTCTCTGTTCAATGAGCTTAATTCCTTCATCTGCAACAAATAAAATGCAACCAACATAAATCCAGGGAGAAGCACAAAGGACGAACAGAGAAGAAGAATAGGTGGGGAGGGAGGCATTTCAAAATGAGCAGAAACACACACACACACACATCAAATACATATACCCACATGAAAAATGAATTTGTAAGAGGAAAAATAAAACAACATGCATACGAAGGATAAAAATACCAGTATCAAACAGCACCAGCAATACAAAAAGCAGCAAAGAACTACAGGGCAAACAAGCTAAGTCAGGAGGAGTGGTGTACGATGCGAGCTTAGGAGTGGCGAATGGATATACCTTAGATGCGATGGCTCCCTTGGAGAGGTTAATTCCCAGCTGAGCCCTCTCAACGTCGATGAGGGAGATGTTCTTGTACTGAAGTATGCTCTTGTGAAGTAGCTCCGAGTGGTTCTGCATCAAGGCTGTACTCTCGTTCAATTTTCTCTTCTTCTCCTCGAACTTGCGCGTCATCTCGTTCTCTTTCTCCAGCCCCCTCTTGTTTCTGAAGAGAAGGGAGGCGTTATGAGCGTTGCAGATCTCCCACTCCTTCTCCTCTTCCTCGGCCTTCTTCCTCACGTCCACGACAGTGGCAGCGGTGGAGGATGACCAATAGGTCTGGAAAGAAACGTTGGAGAGGAGAGAGGAGTAGACGGACATGCTCAGGAGGGAATGCAAGGCCTTCACCCGTCCAACCTTCCTCACTCCGAGAATCGTTTCCTCCGACAGCCTACGCTCCTCCACTCCCTTGAGGAGGGAGAGGATCGCGATGCGTGCAGGGAAAGGGAAGGAGGGAAGGGAGACGGCGGAGGAGAGCGAGGAGGTGTAGAAGGAGAGCATGGACTGGACAACTCCCCAACTCATTTCCTCCATCGCCATCGATTGTTTGAGGGAGAGTGAAATGCACTGGTTTCTTAGGTGCAAGAGATGGTCGGATAGCAGAGAGGGGAGGGCGGAGAGAGCGTTTATGCTCAGCAGTAGGGGCAGGGGGAGGGTCCTCATGAACGATGAGCACTGACGAACGACAGCCGAGGAGAACGAGGTTTGGAGCTGGGAAGGGGAAGGAGTCAGCGAAGAAAAGAGAGGGGACAAGGCGGTTGTGGAGGAGTAGAAGGACGATAGACTGGAGATGAGGGCAGAAAGAGAGGCAGATGGAGGGAATGACTTTCGTTTCTTTTCTCTGCCTAGCCTCAGCGAACGTGAGGAGAGGGTTCTGGGGGGAGGGAGGGAGGAGGGAGGGGAAATAGTTGATGAGGAGGGAGGGGAAGGTGAGGACGAGTCCCTGTCACGCTCATCCTCAGATGCCTTCGATACGGAGGGAGGGGACAAAAGAGAGTGCCATGAGTAAAGTGAGAGGTCGATCACTCCTCGGAGACTCTGTAAAGGGAGAACAGAAAGAAGATACGGGGTTAGAGCGGGAAACAGAAAAGAAGAGTAAGGGATTGGGGACTTGCAGAGCGAGAGAAAAAGAGAGGAAGGGAAAGCAATCAACATTGAAGTGCATCGATAACATGGTGGCTTGTAGTTCGCGAGGGAAGACATGAAGTAAAGAGAGGGAGGTTGCGAAGGAACTCATGGCCTAACAAAGCGAAGACAGAACAGGGAAAGGAAAGGGCTAGCAAGAAAGGAGGAAAGGCCCATAGAGAGGAGGAAGAAACATGAGAAGAGTGAGTGATAGGGATCATGAGAGGGTTCGCTACCTTGAAGATTTCAGAGAAGGCGTGGACTTCGTTCATGTGCGAGAGACAAAGTAGTCTACCATGCCAAACGAGCTATGCGACATGAGGAAGAGAAGAAAAGAGAGGAGAAGAGAAAGCGAGAAAGGAGAAGAGAAGAGAAGAGAAGAGAGAGAGAGAGAGAAGAGCAGGTGAGGAAGGGATGGGGAAGAACGAGATCAGAGACAAGTCGCGCGGTGATGAAAACACATTCATTCATTGAGAGAGAACAAATTCATTCATTGAGAGAGACAGGCAAGGCAAACAAGGAGATAGTGCAAACATATACATCCGTTGCGAACAAGAATACACTGCACACCAAAGCTCACGCTCACGCTACATACGAACGTTAACAACACAGATAAAGACAGCAGCACAAGAAAAAGAGCAGATGGAAGCGGAGATCGAGCCATGGATTCAACCGTTCGCATCATACACTCACGCATATCTATGAATGCGCCAGTGTTTGTTGATCTTACCCTTCGCAGAGCGTCCATGAGGATTGGTGACGGAACAATCAGGTATTCTTTTTGATCGTCAGACACCTGCGATGTCACCAAAAGAGATAGGGGCTGTATGAGGGGAGAGGGAAACCGCATGAAATGCAATGCAATGCAATTAAGTTAGAGAGGATTACACGTAAACATTAGATACAAAGTCAAGGAATGCGCACAGACAAAGACGCGATATGCTCAACAGAACACAAAAAGACACTCGGGAAGAGAAGCGAAAGAGAATAGCGTAGTGGGATTAAACAAGGGATTAAACAAGGGAGAGTTCAAAAGAGAATCCGCGTGAACGGATGAAGTGACGACAGACGAACCTTGGCACTCCGGGAGATGGCTGCGCAGAGGGACCTCGTGATCAGATGCACTTGGTCGTCCACTTCGACGTGTGATTCCACCGTTTCCTTTGCCAACTCGTCTGCCAAGTCCCCTTCTTCCTCCTTCTTCTGGGAGACAGAAACGATTGAACGCGCTGTAGATGCAGGGGCAGAGGCAGAAGAGGAGGAGTAGGGCTGGGGGGAAGAGGAGAAGGAAACGTTGGGAGACCCCTCCGTCCTCCTCATATAAGCGTTGTTACGTCCAGCGTAGGCTGGGAATGGAGAGTCAGAGGGAGAAAGAGAGGGGAAGGGCGAAGATGCTGGGGAGGGAGACGCGTTGCGAGAGGTGGGAGAAGAAAAGGGCATCAGGGTTTTGGAAGAGGATTTCTCCAACTCATCGACGAGGGAGATAAGGGACAGCTTGTTCTTGATGGACGTCTTCATTTCTGAGATTTTAACAACCTTGAGCTCATCGACGATCAGAGAGAAGAGCTTCATCTGAGCGTAGGGAGGAAGCGACACCACGAAGTCAAAGACAGAGATGGGTTGGTCTACTTCGACCACTCTCCCCAGGCCCTTCTCGACTCCTCTTTCCCTTTCCCTCGTTATGTGTTTGCTTGCCTTCGCATACGAGAGCTGAGAGAGAAGCAACGATCCCTGCTCAGCCTCACCTAGTACGTCCGCCACCGAGAGCGAAGACGCTGCTCTCTCTCTCTCCCTCTGTTCTAATTCTACTTTCTCCTTTTCATCATCTTCTCCATCAGCCCCCTCTTCATCCTTCTCTCTGCTCTCCTGGCTCAGTTTGAGTCTCTCCGTTTCAGCTTTCTCCAACATCTTCTTCTCCTTATGCTTCTCCCTCAACGCCCGCACCCTCTCCTCGAGTCTTTTCTTGATCATCAGCTTTTGGAGCTTCATATTCATCTCAGAGTTTGCCTTAGTAATGTTAATGATGTCTTCTTCTGCTTCCTCTTCCTCCCCTTCGTCCAGGTCGTAGTCCCCCAAGTTGGAGGAGATCTCATCGACATCGACCACCACTCTATACTTCCTATACACTGAATAACCAACCACCTCCCTCACCTTCTCCTTCGCTCTTTCTTTCTCAACACCCTGCGTCTTGTCTCCAGGAGAGTTCGCAGAGGAGGGCTCGTCGTTCACTCTCTTCAAAAGAGAATCGTTGAGTTTCGGAACAAGGTATGAAGCCATGAGGAAGTGGATCAACCCCGCTTCCTCCCTCTTCTCTCTCACCAAACACTCCATCTCCCTTTCCCTCGCCTTCGCTTTCGTCTCGCTCCTTCTCCTCCCCTGTTCTCTCTCACTCGCTAACGAAGATTCGAGAGAGGAAATGATAGGGCGGAGGGAGGAGGAGGAGAGAGCTTGGTGGAGAAGAAGGGAATGGGAGAGGAGGTGGGGAAAGGAAGAGTTCGGATTAGGGGAGATGAACGAAGTTGAGGAGTCCTTGGGTTTAGGAGCAGAAGGAGAGGAGGACAGGGACTGAGATAAAGGCAGAGCGGAAGAGCTGGAGGAGAGAGTAGAGGAGGAGGATATGTGGGTAGAGGGAGTAAGAGAGGATGACTTATTTGCATTCCTTCTCCTTTCCTCTTCCGCTATCTCCATCACTCTCTCCTTCGACACATCGTACCCCAAAGAAGAAGAAAGAACCGTTATCGCGTTGGTGTGATCTTTATAGAGGGTTCTCAATTTGAATAACACACCCAGCACGAAGGGTTCCCAGAAAGTCTCCGCGTCCGTTTCGTCATCGGCTGAAAATATCTGTCTGCAGAGGGCTTTGGCTACGGAGGACAGGCGAGCGAAGGAGGAAGAGCAGTGAGGAGAGCAGCTGAGGGAAGAGCGTTGGGGCGAAGAGGAGGAGGACGATGAGGAAGAGGAAGAGGAAGAGGAAGAGGAAGAGGAAGAGGAGGTTTTCATGAAAGAGGGAGAAGTTGGGAGGGGAGGGAGAGCAGAGAAAGAGGGAAGGGTAGAGATAAAGGCGGAGGTAGAGGGGAAGGAGGGATTGGAAGAAGACGGAACTTCGAACTGTGAAGCCAGAGAAACTCCGTTTTCGGATGCCTTTGCCTCGTCCTTTTCCCTCTCCCTCTCCCTCTCCCTCTCCCTCTCCCTCTCCCTCTCCCTTTGAGCCTGTATCTCAGCCTTGGCACTTTCTTTCTCTTGATCTACAGCAGTGTCATCCTCATCTCTCTCTACCAGGGCCCATAGTGAGGCATTGAGTTTCTCGGTCTCTTGCGTAGTAAGGTGAGATCGGGAGGAGAAGGGGTGGAGACCGCACGATAACCCACTCAGAATTGACTCAACAAGCCCCACCTCCACCTC
Organism: Drosophila quasianomalipes; assembly: GCA_035043665.1. Taxonomy (NCBI): domain Eukaryota; kingdom Metazoa; phylum Arthropoda; class Insecta; order Diptera; family Drosophilidae; genus Drosophila; species Drosophila quasianomalipes. Next base: position 33,228 of record JAWNMU010000497.1, read on the forward strand.
CCTCTGCCTCCGCTTCTCTCTCTCTCTCTCCTGCTCGCGCTCTTTTTCCCTCTCACGTTCGTACGCCTTCTCCTTCTCTTCCTTCTCATCCTTCTGGTCTTCGTCATCATCCTTCTCCTTGTCTTGCTTCTCTCCTTCCTCCTTCTCCCCTTCCTCCTTCTCCCTTGTCGTTGCTGACCCTGACTTTGGTAATACCTTTGACCCCTTGCTCTTCCTCTCAAAGAATCGGTCGATTGCTATGAGAGGGAGTGGGGAGAGGATGAGAGGGCGACCGAGTTCCACTTGTTAACTATGGCTATTACGAAGTAGGGTCCCGAGAGGGAGAGGATCGTGAGGAACTGAGCGAAGGAGAGGCACGAGGGACCGAGAGAAATGAATGCGTGGGAGTCAAAAGAGGAGAGCACATGAGGGAGAGAACAGAGACAGATCTTGCGGGAGGAGGGGGAGACAGAGGAGAGAGGGGGAGAAGAGGGGGATGTGGATAGGTGCAAGGCAGGGACAGATGAGGAGGGTGGAGAGCGGGGAGAGGCATTGGGAGAAAGAGAACCGGAGGAAAAGGAGGGGGAGAGGGGAGGGTGGGGTGTGATGGTAGAGGAGGGGGCGAAGAAGATGAATACGACTCAGTTCTGTCGTTTCTATCAACTCTTCTCTCCTTAACACTCCTCTTCTCCCTCTCCCTTTCTTTCTCCCTCGCCCCCTCACTCCTCTCCGCCGTTTTCTTCTCTCTTTCCCTCGATGGCATCAGCGTGGTAAGGTCCTTCCCCTCTAAAGAGAAGGGAACTGACCCACCTGCCTTCCCCCCAGGCAAGACCTATAGAAGTGGGGGAAGAGGAGACTCTGTCTGTACTTGATCATCATTTCATTGTTAACAAGAAGGTCAGCAGAGACGGAGTCAGCGGAAGAAACGCCCAGAAGAAAAGAAGAGGCGGTGGCAGACTGAGAGACAGAAGCAGAGGAGGAGGAGGAGGAGGAGGAGGAGGAGGGGGAGGAGGAGGAGGAGGATGCATTCCCCTGGTATCTGTTTTCGATATCACTAGTAGTTTTGAAAACGGAATATCGGTGTCTTCTGATGCACTCACAGTACAGCATATACAGCAAAGCACTGCGCAAAAGATCGGAGGAAGTCGACGCGACTGCTTCTGACTTCCTCTTCTTCTCCATGTACGCTTTATACAGAGGGTACACGCTGTGGGATACCATCAATGAATCAACGTCTGGGAAAGGGAGAAAAGGAGAACAAAAAAGGAACCAACGGGGGTAGGAAAGGGGAAGGAAAGGTGAAGGAAAGAGGAAGGAAAGGGGAGGGAAAAGGGAGTGAAATGGGATGGAAAAGAGTGGATAGGATATGAAATAGGGATGGTTATGGCGACGGAGTGAACAGAGATACGTGGAGTGTGGAAGAGAAAAAGAGAAGGAGTGAGGCGACGTTAGAAGACAGAGAGAGGAAAGGAGGTCAGTTGAAGCAAAGAAAAACAAGCGCATGAGGATTGAGTGGAAAGAATAAGTGGGCGGATGGTGGCTTACCAATGGATCCCGGGTGTACGAAGGGCAGGGGGGCGTTGGGGGAGTGAATCGCGGAGATGAAGGGATAGCAGGCTTTCTCTGTGGATGCTAGTGCCACGACTGTGGGGTCCTGGAACGTAGCCAATACTTTAACCTAAGTGAAAGGGAATTCGAGCGGGGAGTGGAGGAGCGGAGGGGGAATACGAAATGGAAAAGGGGGGAATCAGTTAGCTATGGAAGTACATTCAAATCAGTGAGTAGAAATATATATACAACGGATAATGTAAAAGCGTATTCATGAACTGATGCATGTGTAAAAATACGTTTCACACACGCAGCGCAGGAAGTAGGTTGGCGAAGAAATATATAGTCGACAAGTTTAGGAAAGAGTGACCTCAATTTGAGAATCAGCGGCGTCTGATACAAAAGGATTAGGCGAATGGAATGCAAAGGAGAAGAAATGCACTCAATGACGCTAGCACGTACCTTCGTGTAGAGTTTGTGAAGGAGCGTGGTAATTTGGTTCGTGATCCTGAGCGAGAAGACATTAGCATTCACCGCGGAGGAGAGAGGCAGAGACCCGAGGAGAGCGGCACTCGCCTTAGCAGACTCAATTGCGGAAGATAGGAGGAGAGGGTAAGAGGGCGAAGAGTGGAGGGAGGGAGGAGCGGCAGAGGGGGAGATACCTCCCGCGATCAGAGCAGTGGAGGGAGTGGGGATCCTCTTCGCCGCAAGGGAAAGGGACTGCGAGTGGTCTGAAACTGAATAAGCGAAGGGGAGGAAGGGCGACACGATTTCCTGAGAAGCGGAGATGATGGGGGAGGTGAGTGAGCGGACGAAGGCGTCCTGCGCGGTCCTCTTAAGCGAAATCAAGACGGACGTGAGGTGGGGAGTGGAGTGGTCAGCAGAGGAGGAAGAGACGAAGCGATTGGGAGAGCAGGCGGAGGAGAGAAGGGCAGAAACAGATGCAGAGATCCCGAGGGAAGAGGGGAGCGCAACTGAGGAGAGGGAGGAGGAGAAGGAGAGGTCGAATGTGTTTATTCCACCTGCGTGGAGGCCAGTTGCGTGGGGGAAGGAGAGGAGGTTCATGTTTGATATTGGGACAGGGACGAAGCACAGGGAGGCAGGAGAAGGAGTGCAGAAGGGGTAGGCGGAGGATGATGTGGACGAAAGGTAGGGGGACGAGGCGAAAGGGAATGACGAGAGGAAGGAGGACTCGGAATTTGAGAAAAGGGTCGGCTGTCTAGGGGCGTGGTAGGGAGAGGAGTAGGACATCGCGGCGAGAGAGTGAGAGAACAGGTGGTCGGAGGGTGATGAGTGGGGCGCAGACAGGGAGTAGCCGTGGAAGGGAGAGACAGACGAAGATACATTAGTTCTATTAAGGCTAAAAACAGATAGAGGGAAGGAGTTCGCGGAGGAGTCTTCTCCCTCCACTCCCTCCCCCTCCTCGACCAGACAGAAATCGCTGTCGTCGCTGGAGTCCTCTTCCTCCTCCTTCTGCGTAGTTTCTCTCTCTTTCTCCCTATCCTTCTTCCACGCAGTCCTCTTCGAAGGTCTCTTGCTCTTGAATACGAAGGCAAGGGAGGGTTGCATAGACTGTGATGCAATGTGAATGCCAAACGAGGATGAGGTGGTTGTGGAGGCGGGGGAGGGAATTGGGGCGGACGTGTCGGCAGAAGAGGGGGGCTCTTGGAGGAAGAGGGGGCGGAGACGGAGGAGGAAGGAACTGCAGAGGAGTCGTTGTGGAGGTAGTGGCACTCGGGGAGATACAGACCACTTGCCCTCCACAACCTCATGCTCAGTGAAGCGCCGAAGACTTCGATTCCCTTTGTCTCAGGAACAGCGGGCGAAGGAGATTCAGTTTCAGTCCTCCCCCTCCCCACTCCCAAGACCCCGTCTGCCCACCCCCTGCCGCTGACGAAAGGGAAGCGGACGGAATGAATGACGTCAGAGTGGGGGAGAAAGAGGGAGAGGAGACGGGCACAGAAGGAGCAATGCCAAACGAAGAGGGGGCTCTACTCGCTTGCCCTAGCTTCCTTTCATTTGGCTTCGGCCAGTGCTTGTCCGTGATCGAGGAGGCCACGAGGAGGGAGGGCAAGTAGTGCGAGTAGAACAAGGAAGAGATCGAGAGAAGAGGAGATGCCGCGGCACAAGAGGACGGGACGACGACCGACGAGGATCCACTCCTCCTGCCCCTCCCCCTACTTGAGTAGATGAGGCCATCGACCAAGCCCTTCCCCACGCTTCCTTCAGCTCTCCCTCTACGTAGCAGTCCTTCGTGGGAACAGGAAGCAGAGAGGAAGAGTAAAAAGAGGGCGGGGCGGGCAAAGGAGAAGGAGCAGGTACCGAAGAAGGCGCGGAGGAAGGTATGGAGGACGAGGAAGAGGGAGCTGTAACAGGCTGGGAGGAGGGCTGCGAGACTGTGAACGACGAAGTCTTTTGGGGAATGAGAGAGACCGACAAGAGGGCATTCTCACTGAGGGAGAACAAGTCCCGTTGGAGGGAGGAGGAGGCGGAGTGAAGGACGGAGTGCAAGAGATCTTGCTGCCTCTCTGCTTCTTCGATCGCTGACAGGGCGATAAGAGAGAGCGGGGTTGAGTAAGAAGGAGGACAGAATGAGGAGATAGAGGAGGAAGAAGAGGAGTAAGAGGAGGAAGAGGAGGAAGAGGAGGAGTGGGTGCGCGAAAGAGCATGCTGAAGGAGGGAGGGTGGGTACATATATGGGTTGATGTAGGAGGAGGAGGAGGGGATAGAGGCGGAGGGAGAGGAGAGGGAGGCGAGGCCAGAGGAGAAGGAGTGGGAAGCAGAAGTTAGAGCAGCATGCACTTCAGGAAGAATGAGCGAGAAGGGAGAGAGGGCGGAGGAGGATGAGATGGCGATGGAGGTGGAGTCAGTGAGATAGTCGAGTGTAAGCCTCGACGAGAGCCATGCAGCCCTCTTCACCACGAGGAGTTCGAGGGGGAAGAGGGAAGAGAGGCGGTTGCGGCGATTTGAGTGAGCTAACATCCATTTGACGTCTCTCTCGTAGGGATAAGGATAGGCGGAGAAGGGACTCACGAAGGGGGTTGTCGAACACGAAGAGGCAGAAGATGCTGGAGAGTAAGAGAAAGGAGAAACCGCCTGGGCCTCAGATTTGGTCTGCTTAAAGATGGGGAAGGTGGAGTATGCAAAGGGAGATATTTCTTTGTACGCATTCTTAGAGGCAGGGAAGGGCAGAGAAGGTGATGAAGAAGCAGGGAAGACGGAAGTCTCTCCCTTCGAGCTCTCGAGGGAATCGAGGAGGATGAGGGACGAAACAAACTCATCCATGAGAGAGAGGTTGCTGCTCTTTGTGTTGTAAATCAGATCTCCTAGATCAACTCCACACCCTCTTTTTGCAATTCAACGTACAACAAGTCGTCTTCCTTCGCCTTCTTCTGCGCCTCCGCATCACCCTCTCCCTCGCTCTCTTCTCCTGAAGCCCTAGCTCCGGAGGGAGAAAGAGAAAGAGCAGAAGAAGACGAGGAAGAAGAGAAAGGAGAAGTGGCAGGCGAAGAGGAAGAAGTGGATGATGCGGACGGGGACGAAGGGGATTGAGTTGCCGTTGCTTCGCTAGTGGAATTCGACTCTTCAGCTAGGACCCACCCCTTCTGTCCGCTTTCAACCCTTATCTTGTCACCGAGGGGGTCCAAGAAGGCTCCCCAGAAGAGGGAGGGCTGGAGATGCTTGCTGGCGAGAGGAGGGGGAGGGGCAGATGAGGCGTATGCCATGGGGAAGGGGAGGGAGAGAGTGGAGTTCTGAGAAGAAATCGAAGGGAAGGCAGCAGAGGAAGAAGCGGGGGCGGAAGATGAGGGAGAAGAAGGCTCCGAGGAGGGAGAAGGAGCGGGGATAGGGGTCGAGAGGGAGGAGGAGGACGAGAGGATGGGGGTGGGCAGGAAGGAGGAGAAGGAGAGAGCGTGATCCCATATATCAATTAGGGTGAAGACACCCGAAAGAACACTAGGGGGAGAGGACGGGGAGAGGAGGAAGGATGAAGCAGAAGGAGCGAGACGGCGAGAAGAAGAGGTGGGGCGAAGCGAAGATATGCAAAGAGGAGGGGTGGTAGAGAGAGTGGAGCGGAGGAGAGGGGGAAGGAGAGAGAGGAGAGAGCGATTTTGCCGAAAGAAGACCCTTCGTACACTCCCTCTGCCTCAGCATCTAATCTAAGCCCTCCGAACCCCACTGCCCCTCCATCGCGTTCTTTCTCTCCCTCTCGGCCAGCTCCTTCTGCCTGATCATCGTCCTTCTTTCCAGAGAAGAGGGCGATTGCGTTTGCCCACCAGCTCTCGTTGATAGAGTCCATCTTTCCACCTCTCGAAAGAGAAGGCATACAGAGAGAGAAGAGCGAGGACCCGCTGTGGAGTCTTCTGCTTACCTCCAATGCACCCACTCCCTTTCCGTTCATGTGCGAATACATGCACAGTGCACGAGAGGGAGAGACGAAAAACGAACTGAGAGCAGAGGAGGAGGAAGAGGCAGAGGAGGAGGGCGATAGGGCAGAGGGAGAGAGGAGAGGGTGCGCAAAAGACATAAGCTCTTCCTTGTTGATTGAGCCCATGCCTTTGAAGAGGGTGTGAAGGAAGAGCTGATCATTGGGGTTTCCATGCATTGAAAGGGACACACACTGTGCTGCTCTGCGCACAGCAGCTCCGAGGGAAGCAAACGTGTTGAAGAAGGAGTAGGAGTGGGGGAAGGAGGGGGGAGGGCAGAGGGGAGACAGCATCGACGCAGAGGGGAGAAGGGGAAGCGGAGGGGGGAGGGGGAAGCAAGAGTTCCTGCTTCATTTTGGAGAAGGAGAGGGATAGGGTTGATTGGAGGATTGATTGTAGTTTGATAAGGCAAAGAAGGAGAGCGGAGAGGGAGCAAGTGTGGGGCAGAGAGAGAAGGACCCTCACTATTCCCTCTAAGAGACCCGAATACACACTCATGACAGAGGCTGCGATCGAGAGAGCAGGGGGGATGGCAGCAGGAGAGGAAGAGGCGGGGCGGAAGGGGGCAGACAGGGGGGATGCAGAGGAAGAGGATGAGTTCCCAGTGATCTTAGAGGATTTGAGCGTATTGGATTGCTGGGAAGGCGCGGAAGAAGAGGCAATGGAGGCAGTGAGGAGAGTTGCGTTGTCAGAAGCGGCAGGAGATCCATAAGAGTCGAGCAGAGCTTTCCTCTTTCGTTTAGCCATCGCTCTCATTCCTGTGAGTCTTCCGAGAAGCAGAGAGGAGGAAGATGATGGAGCTAAATCTTCCTCTGGCCCACAGTCGCACTCACTTCCGTCCTCCCACCCATCGCTCCTTTCTTCGCTCTCCTCTTCATCTGACAGTCTTCCGTACCATTTTCCATCTTCCTTCTGCGTCTCTCCGCCACTTCCCTTCTCCTTCCTCCCCTTCTTCCCCTCAGCCCCCTTTCCATCCCCCAATATCTCGCTGATCCTCTTCCTCTCCATCTCCCTCTCTCTCAGCCTCTGCTTCTCCTTCTCTCTCTCCTTTCCCCACTCCGCCCTTTCTCCAGCCTTCTTCTTCCTCTCTCCCTTCACGGCTGCCCTACCCCACGCACTCTGAGGCTGGTCGCTGTCATCCTCTCCAATCAAAATCCAGTGAGTTTTCTTCTTACGTTTCTTTTCCTCCTCATCTGAAGACGAATCCTCCCACTCTTCTTCTCCCTCTCGCTCTCCATCTTCTTCCTCCTCTTCACTACCCCAGTCTGTCTCTCTCTCTGAGAACTCATCTTCCTCACTCTCTTCCGCTTCTTCTTCTTTAATTTCCCCACTCCCCTCACTTTCCCCCTTTCCTTCCTGTTCTGCTTTCTTGGCTAACTTTGACCTCTTCTTCTTCTTTTTCTCCAAACGATTCCTTCCCTTGTCCTTCTCCTTCGTCTTCCCCGTTTTACTTTCTCTTACATTCCTTTCCTCCTTGCCTTGTTCATCTCTCTTTTTTGCTCCGCTCTTCTTCTTAGCCTTTGCGCCCTCTGCTGTCCCCTTCTCTTTCCTTTCATCCTTCTCTCCAGCTCCTTCAACCTGCTTCACCTCCTCCTTCTCCCCCTCTTCGCTGGCTTGCTCTTTCCTCCTTCTCCTCTCAACCTTCCTCTTCGCAGTGTGAATTCTCAGCTCAGTGAGAGATCTCCCCCCTCAAAGAGCCTGGATTCTTCCCAGATCCAGCATTCCTTTTCCACTGAGACCGCATAGGCCCAGCTGATGAAGGGGCAGAAGGACCGGCGGAGGAAGAGGACGAAGGCCGGGCGAAGGGGTTGGATGGGTGATCGTTGTTGTTGATATCAGAAGAATCCGAGTCTGACACTTTGAATGTGAAGGTGGAGTCTACTGGAGGAGCAAACGAATGGAAAGAGAAAGCCTTGAGAGGCTGGGCTAAAGAGGAAATATCGAGGCCAGCGGAAGAGCGGAAGAGGGAGGGAGATGGGGAGCAGGCGGAGGAGGGAGCCAGGGAAAAGGAGAAGGGAACGAGGGACATGTCTGCATTGTACCAGTCTGAGGTGGGGCAAAAGGGAGAGTCAGGCGACGAGGGAGAGGATGGAGACGGAGGGAGAAACGAGGAGGAGCGGAGGTCGGCAGTGGAGGCGGAGAAAAGTCTGGCAGATGAGAAAATCGCAGCTTGCACTGACTCAATGAGGGATATCTGGGGAAGAGAGAAAGACGTAGCGTTGGTGGGGGCGGGGGAGGGAGAAGAGCGCGAGGATCTTTCGTCGTAGGACCTTTCACTTCTGTCTTCAGCCCCAGCCAAAAAATCTCTCCTCTTCTCTCTCTCCCTCTCCCTTTCCCTCTCCCTTTCCCTCTCCTTCCCCCGCTCTGCCTCTTGTGCTCTCCTGTTGTCCTGGACCGAGTCGTCTTCGCTGTATTCGTACTGCGCTATGATCGAAGGCAGGAGCTTCCCTGCCATCTGCTGCACAGAGGAAGAGTTGTGCGAAAAGAGCTCTACTTTGTTCCTCCGCACAAGCGAAGAAAAGAGCGGCGAACAAGCGGAGTCAGCGCTGAGGAGCTTGGAGATTTCCCACACGGACTGCTCCACCGCTTGGAAGGCCTTCTGGCACTGAATGTGAGTTCTCATTTTGAATGTGCACATGATGGGAGACGATGCGATGACCTTGAGTTCGGAGAGAGACTGGGAGGGGGAGAGGAGAGAGAGGACCATAAAGATGTGGTGGACTCTCCAGAAGGAGGAAGAGTGGTCGGAAGAGGAGTCCAGGGATCCTGGTTGATGCGGTCCCACTCCGCCACTCGCTCCTGCTCCTTCTGTCCCTGCTCCCATACCCACTCCTCCCACGCCAGCACCAGCATTCTGAGCTGCGAGTGAGGCTGCTATACCCCCTGTCCAACCGACTCGCTCCCTCAAAGCCTTCGCTGACCCCACTCCTCCCACTCCTCCCTCTACTCCCTCGTGACGAACATCATCGTCTCTGCGGTAGTAAGAGGAAGACGAAGCAGAGGGGGAGTAGACGGGACTGATTGCTTCTGCGAATGTAGACCTAGGGAGAGAAGAAGGGGTGGAGGAGTTGGGGGGGAAGAAGGAAGTGGATGAGGTGGGAGAGAAGAAAGAGGAGGCGGAAGGAGACATGGCTGAAGAGGGGAAGAAATGGCGGTCGGAGGAAGAAGATGCACGGGAGGAGAGAAGGTTGTTCGAAAAGGGAGACGCGTGTGCACGGTGCTTTCCCAAATCAACGACTGGCATGCAGGGAGTACACGTAGCGAGGGGGAGAGTGCAAGAGAAGAGAACAGAGGGGGATATCGAGGGTCCGAAGATGGGGAAGCAAGAGGAGGAGAGTTGAACATCGTATAACATAGATCGCTCCCTCTGCCTCCTCCACGCCCTCTCCCTCTCCCTCTCCCTCTCGCCTTCTCTCTCTGCGTGTATTCCGATCATAAGATCTCTTACAGCAGTCACTCTTTCCTTCTCCCCATCCTTTTCTCTCTGTCCCACCAGCACACTTGACGGAGTGAACGACGAGCCCACGGAGATAGAAGGTGCCGGTGCCGACGGAGCTGAAGTAGAAAAGGTGGAGAAGGAGGCGGAAGAGGGAGTTGCTCTTCCTCTTGCGAGCGAAGACCCATGCCTCGCAGCGGGGGTGGAGTGGTGTGTGTACTCAGAAACAGAAGAGTACCTCTCGATAGCAGAAGCGAACAGGGGGGAAAAGCGGTGGGAGGCTCTGGAGAAGTCATGGGAGGGCAAGGGAAGGGACAAGTAAAGGTACCACTTCCCTTCTCCATCGTTGACTTCCGTCTGCCCCATTCCCAGTCTCTCTCCCACCGTTTCCCACATCTCTCCCTTATCCACCTTGAGCACTGAGCTAATTCCTTCAAAGACTGATAAGCTTCGAAGCAGAGACACTGCTTCTTCTCCTGTCTCTCCCCGCATTTCCCTCGCTCTCCTCCTCTCCACCTCCCACTCCGCTTCCCACCTATCCTTCCTCCGCTCTTCATACACCCTTCCGGTCCCTCCTGCCTTCCCCACGTTCCACATAGCTTCGTCAAAGTAAGTCTCGTCGTCCCTCTCCTCCCATCGCTCATCCCTCTTGCCCCCCACCCTCTTCACCACCGGAGCGAGATGCGAAAGGGAAGGGGGCAGGGCGGGAGGAGGAGGGGCGGGGGGCCCTGTGTCTTCCTCGGATCTGCGAGCGCAGTCTGTCTCTTTGAGAGAAATGAGGAGGGGAGTGGGGGGGGGCAGAAGGTAGGGGCAACGGAAGTTAAGAACTCGTTCGGGAGAAGGAAGACGTGGGCTAGATGGAAGAGCACGAGCGAGAGAAGTGAAGAGGGGGTAGAGCTTTCAGGAGAGAGAGCGCTGGGGAGAGGATCTCCTTGTCGACAAAAGAGACGACTGAGGGCACCTCAAGCGAGGCCAGAAGTGAGGGGGAGACGAGGGTGTCACAGAAGAAACGGGAGCAGAGGGAGAGATAGCGGGGGGAGGGAGATGAAGCTTGTGTTGAAGGCGTACGTGCTTTTGATGATAAGGGCGAGAGTGGAGGGGGTGGGAACACCGAGCATCATCTTTCCCATTCTCTTCTCCCTCTCTGCCCCATCGTCCGCTGGGATGTAAATATCTTCTTCCCATTCCTCCTGGTCGTCTCTCTCTTCGTCCGCCTCCTCCTCATCCCTCATTCCCTTGATGTCCAAATCAGCTGACTCTCCCAATTTGAAAGTAACAGAACCCCTCTCCATGCCAGCTGCACTGCCTAATCGTTTAACACTGAATGTGGGGGAGGTGGACGAGGAGGAGGAGGCAGGCCCGGCAGAGGACGCGGAGGGGTTTGAGGAGAGAGGAGAGATAAGCGAGGAAGAAAAATCAACACTAGACTTACGAGACAAAGAGGAGAAGGGAGGGAGCAGACCGGGAGCAACCGCATCGGACGGAGGGGAGTTGGGCGTAGGGGTGGGCGGAACAGAAAATGAAACACTGGACCTGGAGAGGGATTTATTGGAGGGAGAGAAGGGAAGACTAACCGAGAGAGGGATGGGGGAAGGGGTTTCATTCGCAGAAAAGGAGGAGGAGGACGATGATGAAGATGAGTGGAAGTCAGAGGAGGAGGAGGAAGAGGAAAGAGGCAATGAGCTGTCGAGAGAGGGGGTGGACGCCATTTCTCTGATCCCTCCCCTCGCCTTATCTTTCCCACCTGCTGTAACCCCTCTGCTCTTTTCCAAGTTCCTCAGCTTGAACATGATGCCAGTCACGACTCTGCCTCCAGACGAACCAGGAGCAGAGGCAGACGCGGAGGAGGAGGAGGAGGAGAAGGACGTGTCTGACACATAAGCCCTCTTCTTGATTCTTTTGACCTTGAGGACCATTTGGGGAGGAAGGGAGGGGAGAGTGTCAGTGTAGGCGGAGAGCGAGAGAGACTCCGAACTCAAGGGACAGATTATGTTCGAAGGGAGAAGTGGATGCGCAGCGATGAACGACATGCGGTCGAGAGCATAGGAGAGAGGAGCTAGGGAGGAGAAGAGGTGATTGATGAACAGAGAAGAAAACAAACAAACGTCCGTGATTGCATCCTGTGAAAGATCTCCTGCGCCTACCCCTCCTGCCCCGATACCGAGTGATCTCCCTCCCGTCCCCCTTCCTTCGCCTCTTGTTTCATTCGAGCCCTCAAATCCTTCCCCTAGCTTCCCCTTCTCCTTCACGGGTTTCCTCCATATCGAGGATACCGAGGCCAGAGGAGGAGAGTCTCTACTAGAAGGGGATGGAGCGCGCATAGACGAGTTGGCGAGGCGGATAGAGGAGAAGATGTTGTTGGAGGAAGATGAGGGGGAGGTGGAGACGGAGAGGGACGAGTCAAAGGAGTCAGCGGAGTGCAGAAGGGAAGAGGGAGGGCGTGATGGAAAAAGAGAGGAGGATGGACGGGAAAGGTCGTTATTAGCGGAAGAAGAGGAGGAAGACGATGACGAGGAGGATGAAGTGTGTGTCGGCTGACGTTGAGCGAATGTAGACTGAACTAAGAGGGGAAGGGATCCTCTGAGCCTGGAAAGAGCGACGGAGTGGGAGAGGGAGGAGTGGTCGATCGCAGAAGAGAGGAGCTTCTTGACATCAACGAAGAAGAGGCAGTCTTTCTTCCTCTTCTCTGCCTCCTCGTCCTCTGGCGTCGCCTTGTTCTTCCGAGTGAGAATGGAGAGGAGGGAGGATGAAGCAGAGGAGGAGGGAGCAGAGGCGAAAGAGGAGGGGTAGGATTTTGTGGTTGACGGTCCATGGGCGAAGTCCGAGGGAGAAGCTGAAGAGGAGGAGGACGAGGAGAGAAGAGAGGGGGAGGAGGATGAAGAGGAAAGTTGATCAAGCGAAGAGAAGGTGGGTGGAGTGGTGGGGAGGCAAAAGGCGATAGCTTCGGTGGCAGAAGAGGGAGGGGGATGGAGAGGGACGCCAGTATTTCGTAAGAAAGAGGGGGAAGCTTGACCAGAGGAGAGGAGAAGAGGGGCCCGAACCCAAACGAACTGAATGCGTTCCCTTTGAGGGCACTCTCGCTCAAGTTGGACGAAAGAGAGGGGGGATATCGAGTGTAGAAGGGAGAAGGGGGAAATGGGGGGAACACGAGACTCCGGTGGAGGAGGCGGGGGAAGACGGAGCGAGGGGGGAGGACAGAGCAGTATAGAAACAAACAAAGATCTTTGCCAAGTCCCTAGAGATAGAGGGAAGCGAGAGAAGGGAAGACACGCAGTGGGGAACTACTTGTGAAGAAGAAGGGGAGGAGGACGACGACGAGAACGAAGAGGAGTAGGGAGAAGAAGAGAGGCGAGTGCTCTTATTGCCTTGGTGTCTGTGAATGATCGAATGGGATTCAATCAAATGGTGGAGAGCCACTCCTCCTCCTATTTCACTGCATGAAACCCACAATCTCCCGATCTCCGCCGCTGCCGTCCTCCCTCTTCTCCCCATCTCTTCCTGCGCTGCCTTTGCGTGGAGCTGCACAGCAACAGAGAGAAGAGAGGAGTACACCGACTCCACTTGCGCAGCAGACGATAGGACTTCGAGGGGAGTAGAGGTAGAGAGCACTGCGGAGGGGGAGGAGGAGGAGGAAGACGTAAATGAGGAAAAGGGCGCAGGGGGGTTCGACGATGAGGCGGAAGAGGAGGACTGGAAGGAATGGGGTTCAAATGCACCCAGAGGGGAGAGAGCGGGGCGAGGACCGGTCCAAGCAGAAGAAACAGCATGAGGAATGAGGGAAGAGGGGACAATGGAGGAGGGAGGAACTACAGAGAAAGAGCGGGAGAAGGGGAGAATGGGGCATGAAGTGGCGGATGAGGAGAGGAGGAGGAGAGGGTCAGAAATGTTTCTCAGGATGTCAACGGAAACACCGATCTTTCCACACACGTCTATCAGAGACAAAGTTCCGACCTGTTCAGAATACATAAGTATGCGCAAACATGGGAATAGGAAGAGGGAAAGGAGACAGCCAACAACAAGGGAGAAAAAATAAGAAAGGGAAAGCGGTACAAAGGGATGATAGAGGGATCAAACACGAAGGATTTAAAACCAATAGAACACTGAGAAAGAGGAATAGGGACAGAAAGAAATCAAACAGAGAAACGATCGAGTGCTTTGTGGTGGGGAATGCAGTACAGATCCTATCATACGGGAGCAGAACATTGTTTCAGAGACTGCAGTCATTATAAATAAACACAAAGACGCAGCAGCATCATTTCTATCGATATATATAAAGGCGCTTGGTGTATATATCAGTGCACGGCGAATGTCATATACAAAGAGAGATTTTGAATAAACAAATGCACGAATCATGACATGCAACATAAGAAGTAGGATGCTGGTTACAGCTCCAAAGAGAAGAAAACAAAGAGACACAAGATAGAGAGGATCGAGAAGACAGAGGGGATAGGGAGATAGAGAAGATAAGGAGATCTGATAGTAATCATACGGACCTCTAGAACAGATTCATCTGAGAGAGCAGGCGGTGAAAGTACGTTCACAAAAGAAGGCACAGCGGAAGGAGGAAGAAGCGGAATGCCCGCATCGCTGATCCTGGAAAACATTTCGTGTTGCTCTCTCGAGAGAGTGAGACTGGGATGAAGCAGAGCCATCGCGGCGGAAGTTGAAGAAGAGGGGCGGGAAAGTGCCGAGGACGAAGAGGACGAAGAAGAGGAAGATGAGGATGAGGAGGAAGAAGAGGCGGAGGATGTGGGAGAAGCGAGAGATGATAGTATAGAGGAGGAAGAGGAGGAAGAAGGAAAGTCTGCATCGGAGAGGGGAATCGTCCTGTCCTTGTCAATTTCGATCTTAAGGTGAGATTTGTGTTCGCCTATTCTCGTAGCCCCTCCTCTGCCCTTGCTACCCACTCCTCCTCCCGCACCCTTCGCGAAGACCCCTTCTTCCTTTGCGTCTCCTTCCTTTTGGGGTCTCTTACCCCTCTCCCTCTCTCTCTCCCTCTCTCTCTCCCTCTCCCTCTCTCTCTCTCGTTCCCTTTCCCTCTCTCTCTCTCCACTTGCGGTAGACGCTCTGGCACAAGGGGAAGTGATTCCACATATGACAGCTTGTCGTTGGTACAGCAGAAGCAACACCATCGACTCAAACGAAGCGACAACGAGTCTCTTCCTGAAGTGGAGGAGAGAGAGAAAGGTGCAGTAGGGAGAGAGGGAGAGTGGGTTCGCACTGTGGTAATAAGGAATCGAGAGCGAAGACTGTTCTTTCTTCTTCGATCCCTTAGCCCCCCTTCATTCCGTTCCTCAAAGCCAGAGTCCTCGCTCTTTCTTCGAACTTCTCCCCCAAGAGTCCAAGGATTTCCCCCGTCTTCTTCTTCGTCCCTCGACTTCGTGTCCTCCTCACTGGTTCTCTTCTGTCGCTTGGAAGCAGAGGAAAGGGAAGCGGAGGGGATCCTGTTGGAGGGCCCGTTGAGGAGATAGTGATTTTTAAGAGCGAAGGAGTTGTACCGGACGAGGGAACGGACGACTGAGAGAGAGAGACCGACGTGCGAGTAGAGGGGGTGCGAGAGAAGAGACATGATTGTCGAGAAGGAGGGAGTGGGAGGAAGGAAGGGCGGGAGGAGCGAGAGGGAGGGGGCTAGAGTGATGACGGATGTTAGCTCCACAGAGGAAGTCAAAAGAGCGCCTACAGTCTTGTTGTAGGAGTATTCTGCAGAGAAAGAGAGAGGCGAGGGGGGAGGGGAGGGAAGGTTAGCGGGATCACTCTTCTCATCTGTCTTGCAACCTCGTCTTCCATCTCGCTCCCAGCTTCCCCTGCCCCCACCGACACTACGGCGAGGGGAGAGGAGACGGAGGAGCACGGTTGAAGGAGGGCTGATTGAGAGGGAGTGGGTGGAATCCCGAAGGAGAGGTAGGCCATCACCGAGGCAGGGGCAGCGGAGACAGCGGCGGGGGAGGGAGTAAAGGACGAGGTGTAGAAGCACTGAGCGAATAGCTTTGAGGAGTCGGTCCAGCAGTCGCTAAGGCTGAGGGAGGAGTTAGAGAGAAGAGAGGCAGAGGGAGAAGACGAGAGATAGGAGGAGTACTGGGGAACTTCCTCCTTCCTCTTCCCGTCTCTTCCGCCTGCGCCTGCGCCTCCGCTTCCGTGTCCTCCATCGCCCCATTCATCGGCTCCCTCGTAGCGCACGTGCCCCACCTCCATCCTCCTTCTCTCCTCACTCCTCATTCTCATAAAATCATTCATCTTCCCCTTAGCTAGCATGTCTTCCGCTAGATCACACGCAGCTTTGAAGGAAAGAGAAGACGAGTAGAAGGAGGCCTCGATAGCGAAACGGAGGTTGAAGTGGTGTGCGACGGACGAGAGGAGAGAGGAGGAGGAGACTATTCTCTTATCTAGTGGAGTCATGGGGTGTTGTATTATCATACTCACCTCGCTCTCCGCATCCTCATCCACCTCTCCCTCAGCATCCGATCTTCCCTCACTCTGAGATGATTGCCCTCTTTCTCCCTCTTTACTTCCTTTTCCTCTGTTCTTCCCCCTCTCCTTACTTCGTCTGCCCTGTCCAATGCCCTCCTCGTCCTGATTCTCCTCCGCATATCGGCAGTGGAAACACGAAGGCAAGAGACGAGGAAGGGGTCAGAGGCGACGAGGGAAGGGACGAGAGAGGGAACGGAGGGAGGGGGATAGGATGGAAGCCAGAGGTCAGTGGGGAGTCTGCCTGTGGAGCAAACGATGGACTTGGAGAGGGAGAGGGAGGAATGGAGGTTCACAAGCTGATCGACAGGCGCAGATGAGAGAACGAAATTCTTCATGTCGGAGGCGTACGCAGAGGAAACAGAGGAAGATGAGGGGGAGGAGGAGGAGCCCAACGAAGCAGGCAAGGGATGGCCTCCGTTATTGTAGGATAAGTCCATATCACTTGTTCCCGCATCCACTCCAGCCCCCACTCCGATTCCACCCAGCCCCACCGGCCCACGCCTCCCCCTCTACTTCCTCCCACAACTCCCTTGGCAAGCGCATCTACCTCATACGAAACCTCACTTTCAATAGCCTTCCTCAGTCCACTCACCTCGCTCTCTCCACTCTCCTCCCCCCTCACCCTCTCCACTTTTGAGTAGGCACTCCCTGTGACTCCGAACTGAGGAAGAGAAGAAGAGGGAAAGGGGACGGAGCGGAAGGGGCGAGAATGGATGGACTGGGTCTCTATCACAATAGAGTCAAGGAAGTGGGAAGGAGGAGGAGAAGAAGACTGAGAAGTAGACTGAGAATGTGTGAGGGACGAAAAGATCTGTTGTATGAGCAAAAGAGAGGAGGAAGAAAAAGAAAGAGGGAAGCTAGAAGGAACAGAAACTGAGATCGTGACGAACGTGGGAGGGGGAAGAAGAGAGACGGGGAGGAGGAGGGAGCAAGGGAGGAGGGGGCAACGGTGGGGGTGGGAAGGTGAGAGGAAGAAGAGAGGGAGTTGGAGAAGGTTGAAGAGGAAGAGTGGAAAGGAGAAATGGAGAAGGAGGAGAATGCGGAGGGGGGTGGAGTAGAGGCTGAGGAGGGAAGGTAAAAGAAGAGGGAGAACGAAAGCGAAGGGATGACCAAGTCACCTGAATCCGAATCCGAATCCTCCTCTCTCCCTCCCTCTCCCACACTCAGACCTCTCTTCTCCGCCTCTTCCTCTAGCGCAGCCTCTACGGAGCGAATGGGGACGGGGGAGGAGGGGCAGAAGGGGGAGAGGGAGAGGAAGGCGATAAGTGAAGGCAGAGTAGGTGGGAGAACAACGGATCCAGACACCATCATTGAATCTGAAAATAGGGTGGGGAAGGACGATTCCCCCGGAGAAGAAAGAGAAGTGGATGAAGAGGACTGAGAAGGAGAGGAGGACGCAGGAGAAGAGGAAGCGGAAAGCGAAGAAGAGGGAGAAGAGAGAGAGGGTGAACGAGAACTAGCGTGGTTGTCTTCCTTTCCTTCCCCTTCCTTCTTCGGCACCTCTTGCAATACGAACATGCTCATGAGGGTCCTGGAAAGAGCCTGGTTCGACTCGGGAGGAGCAGCAGTATAGGCAGACCTAGTGGGGGCAAGCAGAGCCGCGGCGGAGGATGAGGCAGAGGCAGATGCTGCGGCCGATGAAGTGGAGAAGGAGGACGCAGAGAGCGAAGAGGAGATGGAGGAGGATGAAATAGTGGTAGATACGAGTTTCCTTGTTTCCAGCTCTTGGACTGAAATGAGGTAGAGCCTCATGGCCACACGTTCTGTTTCCGTTTCAGCGAACGTAGGGGGCACAAGGATCGAGTAACGGATGTTCGAGTACCCGTCGCAGTAGCCGACACTGAAAGGAGAAGAGGAGCTCAAGGACGAGGCGGGGGAGGAAGAAGAAGCTGGGGCACAGGGGAGAGAGTTCGCGTGAATCGAGTTGGAGATCAAGGGACCAGAAGAAGAGAAGGGAACGGAGGAGAATGAGAAGGACGGAGAGAGAGAGGACTCGTGCGCAGTGGAGGAGAAGGCGAGGGGGAAGGAGGAGGAGGAGGCGGAGGAAGGGATGAAGGGGGGAGTAGACGATGAAGAGAAGAGGGAGAGAGCAGAGGCCGTGAAGGTGGAAGTGGGGTTGTGGGATCCGAATCCGAGTGGAGTCCCTTGAATATATGCTACGCCGTTCGAAAACAGGTTGGAAGAGAGTGCTAGCAAACGTGAAGTGGAGGAAGAGTGAGCGGAGGAAGAGGAGGCGGGAGAGGAGGGCTGGGGAGAGGGAGATTGTGTCGGCTGTCTTTTGCGACTGACAGTTGTTGAGAGGGAGTGGGGCGCACTGAGAGCAGGGGGGAGAGGGGGAGACGATTGCCTCGCAGCTCTTGACTGTCCTAGAATGGATGTCTTCAATTACTTCTGCTGCCTTCCTAAGGGCGATGTTTTCTACCCCCTTCTGTATGGACGACATTACAGATCGAGAGAAGGGACTACAGAGGAGTGGAGATGGAGTTCTGGGCTGACAGCGGAGGGGGAAGGGCACAACAATGATGGGAAGCAGGGATGGGGGAAGCAGAGACGAGGCGAAGAGAGAGGAGGAGGGGATCGAGGAGAAGGAGGGAGGGAGGAGTGCGCCTCCGAGATGATCCCTTTGCCCCCTCCTCTCGCTTCATCTCTGTTGCTCGATCAATCAGAGAACACTTGGACGCGAGGGAGGAGGAGAAGGAAAAAGAGTCAATGAGGGGCGCCAGCTCTGCCTTGCGCATTATCGAGACGGAGGAAAGCGAAGAAGAGAAGAAGGCATGCATTGCAGAGATCTCCTTGTGCGCTAGTCCCGAAGACACAAAGGAGTGGGCGTCGAAGAGGGAAGAGCCCACCTTCAGAGAACCCACCTCTCCTACCTCCTTCTCGATCAGTGACAGGAGGGAAGCAGAGTTTGATGCAGATGAAGAACAAAGGAAAGCTCTGGCAAAGAGAATGACTCTGTCTCTCGCAGCAGCGACTGACTCTGCGACGACAGCCCATGCATGGGAAAGGAGTGCCGTTCGGTCGACATTAAGGTCTCTGTCGATTAATAGTTCAAACAAAAGCGAAGATTCCAGTCCACTCAGTCCTCCACTCACACACATCGCCTTCGAGAACAAAGCGGGGGCGGTGGGGAGAGGAGGGAGCGAAGAAAATGGAGTCAGGGAAACTCCTGAAGAAGAAGGCGGGGGGAGGACGGGGAGAAGGAGGGGGAAGAGGAGGACTGGTGAGGAGCATTAGCTCTGGAGTGTTTTATCCTTTCTCTCTCCCGCTGCACTTCCCTCAGCCGCATTCCTCTTGGGGTAAGACTTGTTCTGGCGATCAGCGCCCAGGAGGTCAAGGAACGATTGGACGTAGTCTGAACCACAAGACCCATCGCAAATAAATATATCTCCTGAGTAAACGGAGGAACTCGAACCTGAGTTCAAATTCTCATAATCACTCTCCACTCTCACCGCACTCCCCTTGACCCCATCGCTCTTCTCTCTCTTCTCCCCCTCCTTCTCGTTTTTATTTTCATCACCCTTCTCCTCTGTTTCCCTCCCTTCCCTCGTCCTCACTTCGCCCTTCTTTTTTCTTGGGCACTCTTTGTGCCCCACATCCACAGACACTGTCAAGAAAGACGACCTCCTCAAGGGGAAGGGAGGCAAGGGAGTGGGCGAGGTTCACGTGCTCTCTGGGGGAGTATAAAGATGATGGGAGCGAGGGACTCTGAGAGGAAGAAGAAGAGGAAGAGCGTGGAGGAAGGAGAGATGATGGAATGGACGAGAGAGTGGACCGCTTTCCATCTGCGAAGGAGAGGAAGGGGTGGCGGAGGACAATGTCACGGGGAGTGGAGGAGGGAGAAGAAGCAGAAGGATAAGAAGACGAAGAGGAAGAAGAGAAGAGCGCAGTCTTTGTCTTGCGATTGAGCACTTCGCCTATTCTAGAGACTGGAATAGCTACAAGGGCCTCTGAGCTCTTCTTCAGCATAGAGGAGCGAGTGAAGAGGGAGACGCAGGGAGATGACCAAGAGGGGAGATCCAACGTGTCGCAGGAGACTGTGTAAGGTGAGGATGTGGATGAGGAGGAGGAAGAGGAAGAGGAAGCAGAAGAAGAAGAGGAGGAAAAGGCAGGGAGGGAAGAGGAAGTAGAGAGAGGTGCAAGGGAGGAAGCATTGATGTTGTTGCTGTTGCGATTGTTGCCACTAGCGCTGTTGTTGTTATTGGTGTTGTTGTTGACTCCATTGCTGTTGTGGCTATGCGCAGATCTTTTACCACCCCTTGAGATAGTCTCGATGTGAGAGATCTGCTTTCTGAGTTTGCTGACTCTTTCCTGTTCCTCTCTTTCCCTGACTACAGCTCTCGCAGTCCTAGAACAGGCGGCTCTCAACCCCCCGTCGAGGGCAAAGGGAGAGAGCCACGAGGGACCGACGATGTAAATATCTTTAAGAACGGCTATTGCATCCTCCTCTTCCTCCTTTCCCTTCGCCTCCCCCTCCCTCCGTCTCTCTCTCCTCTCCTTCTGAGCTCCTACATTTCCTTCAACGATAGCATGTAAATCCCTGACCCTCTTACCCACCTCCTCCTCCCACTGCGCTGCTACCTCGGCCACTCTCCTTCTCTGGTGAACGTATCTACTCCTCACATCACCCATGTGCTTCGAAACCACTTCGATAACTTCCCTCGACAAACGAGAGAAGTCCCCCACTGCGCCTACAACGATCGCTGGACGGCCTCTCTCCTCCACCCTCACCTTCCCACTCCCATCCACTCGGAAAGTAGCGCACGAGATCGAGCTAGAGGATGATGATGACAGCGATGGGTTCTTGGGTGCGTATGGCGAGGAGTAGGCAGGTGTAAGGGGGTCAGAGGTAGGAGAGGAGAGAGGGTTGGAGCTGTCTGCATAAGAAGCCAATAGAGAAGCGAGGAAAACACGCTCTCTCTTTTCTCTCTCCTTCGCCTCCTTCTCCCTCTCTCTCTGTGCTTCCCTCTCCGCTTCCCTTTCTTCCTCTCTTTGATTGCCCTCCCTCTCGTCTTTCCTAGCCCCCTCCTTCGCCTTCGCCCTGGCTCCATCCCCTCTTTCACTCTTTGACTTGATCTCAGACAAGGAAGCAGCGGTTGAAGTCCTCAAGAAATCTCTCTCCACCTCCTTGATTGGTTTTCCTTCCTCCACCCCAAACAAATACTCCTTCATATTTCCACTCTGTACCGTTCCTGTGCTCGCTCCCTGCTTCGTCCGATGAGCTCCCTTTGCCCCTCCTCCCCCTCCCACCTCGACGCTTTTGTCTGTTCTGACTGTCCCAATGGTCTGGGCGTCAATGCGTTGTTGGCGGGCGGAGGAGAGGAGGAGAAGGGAGCGGTGTGTGGAGTGGATGACGCTAAGCGAAGACAAGACTGAACACATCGACTCCCTCGCGGACAGTAACCGTCCATTGTACAGGGTGTGCAGATCGTTTTCCAAGCTCACCTCCCTCTTCTTCTCACTCTGCGCTCTCTCTCTCTTCCTCTCACTCTCGACCTCATTATCGTCAGGGAAATCTATGCCTCTGCCATCCTCTCTTTCGTCTCGTTTCTCTTCTCCTTCTCTCTTGTTCTTTCTCCTCGTCCCATCTTTTTCTCTGACTCTATCTCTCTCACCCTCCTTCTCCTTCTCCTTCTCTTTCTCCCTCTCTAGTGTACGTCCCCTCTCCTTCTCTCTCTCCTTCTCTTTCTCCTTCTCGTATGCATCCAAAAAGACGGAGTGTTGCTGTCCTTCAAATTGAGAAGAAGAGGCCCTGAGGAGGAGAGCATGTGCGTTGGAGAGAGAGGAGGAGAGGACGGAAAGAGAGGAAGAGCAAAGGGTCTCCAGCTGGGAAATAGAGGACACGGCGATGGGGGGAGGGAGAGGGAGAGGGAAGGGGTGAGAAGAAGGAGGGGCAGATGCGAACGATGAGTAGGAGGGAGAGGAGGAAGACGAGAAGGAGGAGGAAGAGGATAGAGAGGAAACGACTGAGTTAATGCTGGGGTAGAAGGGGGGCTGTTGAAAGAGAGAGAGGGAGTGAGCGTAGAGGAGGGGGAGGAAAGGGAAGAAGAAAGGCCGATCGAAGAAGAGGACGAAGAGGAGGAAGAGGACGAAGAGGAGGAGGAAGAAGAGTGGGAGAGCCCTTGTTCTCCGGTATCGAATGAGATCTGACCCATAAGCGACAGAGAAAGAAGGCAAACGAAACGGTCCAGTGGGAAGGAAGGACTGCTCAAAATATCTCCCTCTCCCAGAGATGAAAATATCTCCTTCACATCAGCCTCGCCCAACATTGCAGAGGGAGGAGGGGCAGAAGAGGAGGAGGATGAGGAGGGGAGGAGGACACGGAGGAGCTGACTTTCGAAGAAGAAGGTTTTGCTTTCCTGTAGCTCTTCTTCGAAGCCTTTCTCTCCTCTACACCACCCTCCTCCTCCTGCTCGTCCTCGTCCTCTTCCTCATCTTCCTCCTCCGTGTCCTCTCCTTCCCCTGCTCCTCCTCTTGCCTTGGTCGTGCCAGCAAACGACGCATCCATATCAGCCCTCCAACTTTCTAATCCCCCATCTCCCATATCAACCTCAGCCTCGTTCCCGTTACCCTCCCTCTCCCCACTCCTCTCTCTCTCTCTCTCTCTCCTTTCCCCTGCTTTTTCTCTCCTCTTCTTCACCAAGACCAGAGGAGCGTGCACCGCCAATTCCAAAACAGAACCAAGAGTGCCTCCTCTGCTATCCGTTCGGAGATTTCTCTTCCACTGATCCTCCTCCACTCCCCTCCTTGTCCCCACGCCCACCTCCTCTTCCTCCTCCTCCTCGTTATCATCCTCCTCCTCCTCCGCTCTCTCTGATTCTACTTTTTCGTTCCGCGTGCGATCATATTTCCTCAGAAAAACAATTCCTCTCTTCCGAGCGTCCCTCTTCAATTGGAAACGGGCGTGCACACGAAGACCGGGGAAGAGGAGAGAGAGAGCAGGAGAAATATTATTCTGGCGAGGGATGAGAGGGGAAGAAACGAGAGATAGAGCGGAGAGGTAGGAGGGAGTGCGAGGGAGAGAGAAAAGAGACGAGAGCAAGGGATTTGTTGTGGAGAGACATAGAGTCGAATAAAGAAGAGGACGAGGAGGAGGAGGAGGAGGAGGAGGAGGAGGAAGAGGGAAGGGAATAAACTTCGGAACAAAGAGAGATCGCCTTGCTCAAGATACCTCCGTGGAGAGGAGCAAGACAAGACAGAGAAGAGGGGGCAGAAGAGGTGCGGGAAAGAGAAGGAAGAGAGGAGGAAGAGAGATGGGAGGGGGAGGAGGGAGAGGAGGACGAGATGGATGCCGATACGCCAGAGGATATGAGAGAAAGACCATCGAGAGCAGAGAAGGCAGAGGAATCAAGGGGGGACAGAAGAGGTGCTTGCCAAGACGAAGGCGAAGAGGGGGAGAAAGAGGAGGAAGGGGGAGAAGAGGAAGAGGAGGAGATAGAGGAGGAAGAGGAAGAGGAGGAGGGAAATGCGAAGAGAGAGGGGAATGCGTTCCTTATATGTGATTTATTAACAACGAGAGAGTTGAGAGGGGAGAAGGAGGAAGAGGAAGAGGAGGAGGAGGAGGAGGAGGAGGAAAGGGAGGACTGAGGTAAGGTCTGGGAGTAGAACAAGATAGAGATAGATTGATGAAGAGAGGAAACTGAGAGGGGAAGGAGGGGAGGCAGTAGGGACGAGAGAATAAGTGGCCTAGCAGGAGAAGGCACGAGAGAAGAACCGAAAAGAAGGGGGAGGGAAGGAGAATTAGGGAGAGACAGGGAAGAAAGGAGAGGGGGAATTGAAGCAGAAGCAAGCGAGGAGGAAGCAGAAGAGGCAGAAGAGGAGGGAGAAGAGGAAGAGGAGTAGGAGGAGGAGGAGGAAGAGGAGGAGGAAGAAGAAAGGGAAGGAGGCGATGGAGAGAAGGAGGGAGAAAGATCCAGCGAGGAAATGGAAGAAGATGAAGAAGATGAAGTAGATGAAGAGGAGGAAGAGAGAGAAGAAGAGGACGAGGACGAGGAAGAAGAAGACGGGGAGAAGAGGGAAGGGTTGTAAGATTCAGAAACACAGAGGCAGAGGGAGGAGGAGGCTGAGGAGGAGGTGGAGGGAGAAGGAGAGGACGTAAGCGGTCCAAATGAGGTGTCTCTATTGTTTTGAATGAGGCAGAGGGATGCAGGGGACGAGGAAGGAGGAGGGGACGACATGGAGAGGAGCGAAGGGAAGGGGAAGTAGGGCGAGGGTTTTACAAGAAGAGAAGGAGAACGGGAAGAGGAGGATGAAGTAGATGAAGAGGAGGAAGAAGAAGAGAAAGAAGAGGAAGAAGAGGAAGAAGGAAGAGGGAAGGGAGGCCTCTGCCGTACATCTTTATCCCTCTTCTCCCTCTCCCTCTCCCTCTCCCTCTCCCTCTCCCTCTCCCTCTCCCTCTCCTTCTCCTTCTCCGCGTCTACGTCGGTATGTCCGTCATCCCCCCTGTCCTTGCTCCTCTCTCTCTCCCTGACTTCCCTCTCCTTTTCCCAGCCCCACTTTGCTATTCCCTCCACTACTTCCTCCACACTGAGTGTTCCCGCAGAGGAAGAGGGGGGTAAAGCGAAAAAGAAGCTGACGAAGAAGAAGAAGAAAAAGAAGAAGAGCTGGGCTGGCTATGTGTGAGGTCAGTGGATGATTTTTCTTCGTGTGTATTGAGCTCATCTCTGACACCTCCGTCCTCCCTTTCCCTCTCCTCCCTCTCCCTCTCGTCCCTCTCAGCCTCCTCCCTCTCCCTTTCTCTCAGCGCCCTTTCTACGGCTATTGTTATTCCTGTAGTAATCATCCTCCTCTTCTTCATTCTCTGTCCATTCCCCTTCTCTATCCCCCTCTCCTTCTCTCCCTTTCTCCTTGCCTCTCCCCCTTCCCTTCCCTTTCCGACTGATTTCCATCCACTCGGACGCCTCCCTCTGCCTCTGGGTCGGCCTTAGTCCCTCTTTCCCCTCTCATTTGAGTTACGACAGTGTCGATAACCCTCTGGTACTCCCTCCCTACGCCCTTCGCCACCTGCGCCGCCCCCTCCTCCCACGCTGCACTGTCCCTTGCTACGTTCTGTTCTACTGCGACATGAACCCACTTAGCAGCTGTCATTGCAAGCGAAAGAGGCAAGTGGACAGCATCTTTCGCCATCTGCCTCCCAATCACCAAGTCACAGTCATCGGGGTTTAAGTTCTTCGCTGCTGGACTCAGTTGGGATACGTTTACTCCATCAATGAACTCATCGGGAGTCACTGAGGGCAGGGAAGACGAAGAGGGGGAAGAGTGCAAAGATGAAGTAGAAGAAGACGAAGAAGAGGAGGGGGAAGACGAAGAAGAAGCAGAAGAAGGCTTTTTAGAGGATGACGCTGCGACCGAGGCAGCAGCAGCAGCGACAGAGAAGGTTCTTTTGGGCGCAGAAGGACCAGACAGATGAGAGGATTCAAGCGAGTGGAGGTGGTGTGCTCTCGTCCTCAGCCGCTTCTCTCTCTCCTGCGTCAGAGTCAGAGTAAGAGAAGAGGAGGAAACAAGGTCTAGGGATAGCAAGCATTCAGAGCCTCCTCTCTCCCCCTCCCCCTCTCCCTCTCCCTCTCCCTCTCCTTCTCCCTCTCCTCCACTTCTTTCTCTTTGTCCCTCTCCCTCTCCATACGTAAGTTCCGTCGGTCCTTCCTCATTTAGTCCGACTTTCTCTCCTATTATCGGTCCCTTACCCCTCTCCTTCTCCCTCTCTCTCTCTCCCTCCTCCTTCTCTATCTCACCCTCCTTCTCCCTCTCTTTGCCCTTCTTACCGTCCCCTTGCTTTTCTGCCACATTTCCCTCGCTCACCCCCTTCTTCCCGCTCTTCTCGATGTTGATCCTGCTTCTTTCCTTTTCCTTTTCCTTTTCCTTCTCTCTCTCCTTCTCGTTCTCTCTCTCCTTCTCCCTCTCTCTGCCCCTCTCCCTTCCTCTTTCCTTTTCCCTTTCTTTCTCCCTTTCTCTCATACTCTCCTTAACACGGTCTCCTTCCCTCTTCCTCCTTTTCTCTCTATCTTTCATTCCATACTCTTCTCCCACAGATTGTGACGACAACGCTAACTGTAGCCTCTGAACGATCGACGCTTCTTTCCTCCTCTCCTCCTCCATTGCTTCCTTCAGCTCCTGCTCTACCCGCATAAGAAGAACATTCCGATCCACTCGGGCATGGAGATCTACCATCACAGAGTCCATAACAATGTTATCCATCGTTGTCGTTAACTTCACTCCCTCAACCCCTCCGCCTCCTCCTCCTCCTCCTCCTCCTCCTCCTATCCCTATCCCCGTATCACCTCCGTATTTATTCACACCTCCTGCCCCCCGCCGCCTCCCTTGGGCGCAGATACGCCTCCTCCAATGGCTCCTACTCCTATGGTCCTCTTAATATCGTTGTTGATCGCTGTGGTTGTCTCCCACTGAGTACCAACCACGTCAGGAGAGGGAAACAAGTTCACGTCCTCCTCCTTCTCCTTCTTCTTCCCATCTACACTGTTCATGCTAGAGCTCGCACTGACACTCACGCGGGATAGACCCCCAGTCCATCCAGCACCCAAAGGAGAAGAAGGGAGTAGGGAGAAGAGATAGAGAGGTGTTGGGCATGCTTGCCACTTGAAGACTCAGGGTCGACGAAGATACTCTTCCGCGTGTGTCTTCTCGTCAACCCAGGCATAGTGGGGGTAGAAGGCGTGAGTGGGAGTAAAAGAAAGGGAGTTAAAGGAGGGGGGAGGACGAATCCGAAGAAACACTAGTAGGTATTCCATCTGTTGTCGATATAGAAGCGTGAATAGGAAACTTCTCTAGATCGTTGTTTATAAATTTCTGTGAGTAAAATAGAACAATAATTAAAACACACGAATAATTAAAATTTGTTAGTGTGAATGGATTCTCATTGTAACTACGACATAAGAAAAGCATACGCGTGAGTTTATAAGCATGCTGAAATAAGGACACTACTAGATAGATGGGCGTGTATAATCTTACTCTTGCATGGGCAATGTTCAAGTTAAACTCTAGTTCATTTACAGATAGCCGGTCGACTGTGCTGTCAATCATTTTTCCTGCGTCGACATAAAGAGGATCTATGTCTGCAGGGCTGTCTGAACCCAGCTTCATGCTGCAAACAAGACCAGAAACGTATGAGTGGAAGTAGTATCAGTATCAGTTCTCAGGAGCGTTAGTTTCCAAAATTGTTGAAGAATTTGTTAGATTGTTTTAATAAGTTTTATACATGACACGGGATATATCATATAGGACAGCACACAAAGATAGAATAAAAATAAATCTACGATCGAAGGTTTCTTCACACTAGAATTCTCAAATTGAATGGATTATGATTTTGGCGCTTTTTCTATCCATTGCGTTTACCAACGCTTAAGCAACTACAATGGATTAAGATATACCAATAGATATGCGACTAGACATTTGACTGTAAATATATGCGTTGAATCTATTAATATTTTTTTTCCAAGAGTTAGAATGCAGCAATAAATGATCGTTGGGTGTAAAATAAAAAAGAAAATAGAAATCTATGGGCATGCTCAAATGAAACAAGAGTACTTTATTATAAAGTCTAGTTGTGAGCTGATTAAATATAACTTCTAATATAAACATGAATAGGAGTAAAATGCTTGATAATTTACACGTATAATCTAATATAACAAGAGCATATACTCCTATACGGTGACTTTGAATCTCGCCTAGTTTGTCAGAACTGCAGATTCCATAAGCAAGCCAGTTCCGTAGCAAGAGGCTTAAGTGCGGATGACATCTGTAGTTGATAGTTAATAAAAAAAGAAAGAAAGTTAGTTCATAGTAGAATAGTATAGATTGGAGAAAATGAAATGAAATGAAATAATCAAAAAGGAGTACGCGGAACAATATGAATGATAACCAACAAGTATTTACAAGACAAATACTTACAGTGGATGTGTTGTGGTTGTTTTCTCTGAGTATGTTAGAAACAATGAACTGTAGGTGTGAGAGGACCTGAATGGAGGAGGAGACAAGAAACGATTTCTTGGAGAAGAGGACGAGAAGCTCCATAGTGTGGAGGCAGATGGAAGTGTTGAGTTGAGAGAGAGAGGGTGTAGAGGAAGAGGGAGAGGAAGGTGAATGGGGTCCGGTGGACTGAGGCGCTAGGCTAGGCAACCTTTGGACTGAAGGAGAGAAACCTACGACTGGGAAGGTTACAAACGGACACTGGGGGGAAAGAGAGGAAAAGAGAGGGAAGAGAGGGAAAGAGAGAGGGCAGAGAGGGGAAGAGAGAGGAAAGAGAGAGGAAAGAGAGGGGGAAGATGCAGGAAAGAGAAGGGGGGAAGGGGTGCCGGCAAAAAAGAATGTGAAATAAATAGAGGAAATATGAAAGAATAAAACGAGGTGAGCAAAGGATAAACGTAAATGTTAGAAAAGAAAAAAGAAGAGAAGGGAAGGGAAAGAATGTAGGAAGGAAAGAAAGAGGGAGAGAAATTGGGAAAAAAAAAAAGAAAGAGAGATAAAAGGAAAGAGAAGAGAAAAGAGGGGAGGAAAGAGGAAAGGAAAGAGGAAAGGAACGAAAAAGAAAAGGAAAGAATGAAAGAAACAACAAATAAACGGAGGACAGATTTTATGTTGACTTACAATAGATGACGCATGGAGGTGTAGTGTGTGTGCAAGCACATGGATTAAGTTGAACTGCAAGGGGAAGAGGGAGAGCGGGCTGTAGGAAGAGAAAGAGGAAGGAGGGCTGGGGTAAGGGGCTAGGAGAGACGACAAATGTTCCTGAGTGAGAGAACATGAAAAGATCTTCTCGAAGATCTCAAGGACTTTGAGCTTGAGAGAGAGAGCACGAGCGAAGGAAACGGAAGGAGGTGGAAGGGGGAGGGGTGATACGAGAGAACAGCAAGAGCCAGGGCAGGAAGGCGAAGGAGGATAAAGGGAGGGCAAGGGGTTGAGGAGAATGAGGCCTAGTACTTGGCAGATAGATATGTCAATCATGCTTCTTCCTCCCACCTCGACACCCGCCCCCGCCCCCTCCTCGCTCTCCTTTTTTCTCTCTTTTCCTCCCATCGCTCCCTCTTCTGTCGCCCTTTCTCTTCTTCCCCCCACCCCTCCTCTTTCCCCTTTTATTTCGCTAAGTATCCCACTCTCTTCCGACCCTTCTCTCGCCCCCTCTCTCCCCCATTGCCTTCCCCCCAGAGCCTCTCTTTCCTCACCCTCATCCTCTTCATCTTGGCCGACATAACCCCCATCCACCCACAAGAAGGACTCCTTTCTATCAGCTAAGCAATTCCAATGGCTATCAGATAGCATTTGATGCAACAGACCTCCTCCTCCGTATCCCCCTCCTCTTCCGCCCAGATCCAACCCCTCTCCTCCCTCCCCTCCGCTCTGCGCAGCAACGTCAGTGGTGCCTGCTCTCACTCCCCATTCCTCCCTTGCACTCCGCCTTCCCCGCTGCGCCGTTCTCCCTTTCTCGATCACTCTCTCGCTCCCATTCGGAGATGCACGGTGAGTTTGACCGGGACAGAGAGAAAGAGGGGGGATGAAGGAGGAGGAGGGAGGGAAGGGCGATGAGAGAAAGGAGAGGAACGGGATACAGGTAGATGCGGGACAAGAGAGAATGAACAGGATCGCATCTAAGTTGTTGAAATGCACGCTCCCATCCCTCTCTTTCTCCTTCGCTTTCTCCCTCTCCCTATCTCTTTCTCTTCCTTTCTCTCTCTCTTCGCTCTCCTCAAAAGACGAAAATCCCTTTTCCCTCGCCCTGCCTCCTCTCTCACGTCTCTCCCACGCAGCAGACGAAGAGGAGGGCATGAGAGGAGGGAGCGGAGGTAAGTTCCTCCTTCTCTTCTCATCTTTCTTCCGTGGTGCATTCATACTTCCACTCTCGTCATCCCTCATTGCTGCATCTGTCAGGCCGAGAGAGGACAACGAAGGAGAGGAAGAGAGAGCAGATGCAGGAGACTGAGGAGCAAAAGGAGAGATAGGGGAGAGAGGAGATACGTACTTAGAAACCCTGCATTGGTCTAGAACAACAGGAACTAAGTCCACAAGCATCTCCATCCGCTCATCCTCAGCCATCTCACTGTGCAGAAGCATTTCCAAAAACAAACTGGGTTCCTTAGTTTTAGTTTGGAAATGAACTTGCACACATTCAGGGACAGAGAGGAATTTGTTGCACTCTCTTTGGGATGACCACTGAGGGGGAGTTCGATAATACGAACAACTCATGATCGAAGAGGGAGGAAGGAACAAGGCCATGAGGAAGCAGTCAAATAGAGAAGAGTCGAAGACTCCATGGGAGATGAATTGAAAAAGAGAAGCTAGGGGGAAGGAGATGGGGATGTAGAGGAAGGAAAGGGGGAGGAAGAAGGAGAGGGGGAAGAAGAAGGGGGATGAGGTACTGACCCTCGGATCCCATTGTTATTTACCTGTCCTTCGATCCTCTCCCTCGTCTCTCTTTCCCTCATCTCTCTTTCCCCCTTCTCTGTCTCTCCCTTCCCCTTCACTCCCTCCCCCTCCGCCGCCGTCCTTACCTTCTTATCTTTCAATCCTCCCACTCTCTCTACCTTTTTCTCCAGTTCCTGCAAGTGGAGATCATTGACTGATACACAAGTCACACTCACTTCCCGACCTATGCCTCCGCTCCCCACATCCTCCTGCTTCTCTCCCTCCCCCTCCTCTCCTTCTGTTTCTCCTTCTCTATCTCTTCTTGTTTCTCTTTTGACTCTCTGGAAGATGATTGTTTGTCTTTCAAAATGAGAATCAATCTGTCCCACAGAGGAGAAACCGCGTCAGATGTTTTTAAACAAGAGTATGAGGAGAAGGAGTGTGAGGGGGAGAGAGGAGAGTGAAGGAAGGGAAAAGAGGGACTGAGGAGAAGGAACGGAGAGACGGAGAGGGAGGGTGGAGGGGAGAGATGAGTGAGAACGCGGAACGACAGAGAGAGAGAGTCCAAACGAAAGACACCTCATCATCTCCTTCAAAACCAGAGCATCCAGATTCTTTGAAACATTCAAATTGAGAGTCACTCTCATTCCCTCAAAAATGTCCTGGAAACAAGATAGGAAGTCCTCCTCTCCTTCCACATCCTCTCCTCGGTCTCTTCCCCCTGCTCCTCCTCTCCCCACTCTTTCCCCTCTTCTATCTCCTCCCTCTGCTATCTTTTTGTTACCTCTCCCTCTCCTCTGTTTCAATTCTTCTTCAACGCTGGATGACCTGAAGAAGGAAAGGGAGCGGATGAGCAGGAGAGGGAAGAAGAGAAAATCGAAGGGCAGGAAAGGAGTGAAGAGAGGGGGAGCAGACTGCGGGCACGGGAGTGGAGAGGGGTGGAGTGGTAGAGTGAGTCGAACAGGTTACGAAAGATGAGTGCGAAGCGGAGGGAATAGAGCCACTAAGGAGAGGAGTGAAAAGAGGGTGGGAGTAGAAGAGAGAGAGAGAGGGGCTAGAAGCAGTATCATCCGAATCGTCTCTTGTTGCTACTCTTTCCCTATCTCTTTCTGCGCCTCTTTCTCTCCCTCCGTCTCCCTTCTCACTTCCACACTCGTTCTGCCTACGGTCTCTCCCCAAAATATCAGACAGGATGAGGGGTGAAAGGTTGTGTTTTTCAATTTGAGAACGAGACACGTAGCGAAGAGAGCTGAGGAAAGAGAATGCGAGGATGGAAGAGGAGGGGAGCGGAGGACGGACGTAGAGGTGGGAACGTCGGACGTTAAAAGAAAGGGAAGGTGAGCAGGGGGAATCGTAAGGATGAGAAAGCATCTGTGAGTTACGCCTCCTCCACACTCCTTCTCTTTTCTCTTCTCTTTCTCTTTCTCTTTCTCTTTCCCCTTCTCCTTCTCCTCCTTTTCTTTCTCCTCTCGCTTCGTGTTCCATGTGTTTCTCTCTCATCTCTTCGTTTCTCTCACTACACAGAGAAGAAAGAGAATAGTCAGAAGAAACGCTTAATTTGAGAGGTTTTATCATAAAAATGATATTTTCATCGGTACCTTCTATTCGTGTTTGGTGATCATTCACATTTCCTCTTGACTGATCTCTCATTCTAGCTCTGAGGGAACAAGCATCAAAAAGAATTCCAGCAGAAGAGAGGGGGAGAGGGGGAGTGGAAGAAACAGAGGAAGAAGAGGAGGAGGAACGAATAGATGAGACGGGGGCAGAGGAGGAGGATAGAGAGGAGTTGGGAGGAGAGGGACAAGAGAAGGGAGAGGAGGGGGTGTGAATTGGAGCACACGCGAGGGAAGATGAGAAGAACAAGAGGTGAGTCAACGAAGAAGGGTTCCCCTTCAATATAGAAAATATCTTCTTCAGAGTTGTGAATAAAACAAGGGCATTGAGACCACTGTTGGATTGTCCTCTCTTCTCCTCCTCCCCCCTCCCTCCGTGTTTCCCCCTCGTTCTCCTTCGCTGGCTTCCCCTCCACCCGCCTTCATTCCACTCACACACGTCAGCATCAGCAAAGAAACCATCGTATCTCCCATCCCCCTTCTCTTCATCCCCTCTTCATCATCAACCTTCCCCAACCTCATCCCCTCCGACTCCTTTCTTGATTTGAGGGTTTCGTACATGGAGGTGGTATGTTTACTCAAAAGTGAGTATAACTGAGGGAGGGTGAAGGAGAAGGGATCGAATGGGTGAGAAGAGAAAAGGGAGGAAGAGGAGGAAGGAAAAGGAGCAGAGGGAGCAGTAACTCTGTAAGTAGAAAGGAAGGTAGAGGGAGAAGAGATGGATGGGGTGAGAGAAGGGAGAGAAGACGGAGAGTAGGAAAGAAGAGAGGCTGAGAGAAGGAGGAGGTAGAGAAGCCTGAGTCGAGAGAGAAGGTCGTGCATCTTCATTTCCAAGCCGCCCTCATCCTTGCCTAGTGCATTTTGGACTTCATCTCGCACAGAACTGAATAGGTGTGATTCTGAGACCAAGGAAGATAAGGAGGAGGAAGAGAAAGAGGAAGGGGAAGAGGAAGGGAAAGAGGAAGAAGAGGAAGGAGTGCGAGTGACAACCATTCCATTTCTAAGCGACTTCTGTTGCGAAGATAACTGTTGTGAAGACACTTTCTGAGAAGCACCTAATTGAGAAGACGGGTGGGCAGAGAGAAGAGAGGAGATAGGAGTTTTGGAGGCCTTAGCTTTTTTCGACTGAAAAGAAAACAACTGCGCAGAGGAAGAGGAGGAGGAAGATGAGGAGGAAGAAGAGCAGGAAGATGAGGATGAAGAGGAGGAGAGCGAATTAGCTTGAGAAGATCTATGGTTTCCTAAATTGTAGGACAACGAAACCAAGCTCCTCCCCCACATCCTCAGCACCCCCTCCTTTTCTTCATGTTCTCACGTTCAAGTCCACTCTCATGCGCCCTCTTCCTCTCGCTTTCACACCATTTGTACTCCTCTCCTTCCTCGTCTCTCTCACATTCTTCTTCTGTTTCATCCTCTTTTTCCTCCTCTTCTCTTCCTCCTCCCTCTTCTTCGCTCCGCCACGAGTCCTCTTCAGATCTAGATAAAATCATGGAAAGAAGGGAAGAGGAAGAAGAAGGGGAGGGGAAGGAGAAGATCGAAGACGAAGAGCCAGGTGAAAAGGGAGAAGAGTAGGAGAGGGAGGAAGAGGACGAGCAGGAAAAAGGTGAAAGGGAAGGGACTGGGAGGGAGGAGAGAAGGAAGAAGGAGAGGGGTGAGAGGGAGGAACAGAAAGAAACGCATAGATCTCCGAGAGGAGAAAAGGGAAGAGAGAGGTTATGTCCTCCATCGTCCCCTCTCTCTCCCATTCTCTGCCATCGCTCCCCCTCTCTCCTCCCCATAGCTCCCGCATCCTTCTCCCCTTCTGGCTAGTCCTCGAATCCAAAATATCAACGATAGAGTGAAGCGTTTCTCCTGTCAGATATTTCATACACAGATATTTTTGGATATTTCTGTATACCTCTATGGTCTGGGATATCTTTTTCTCGATTTGAACGTTCCTCATACCTACTCTCTTGCTAATCTCGAACTCTTTCTTTTCCTTCAACTTCTCCTTCTCCTTCTCGTCTCTCCTCTCCCTATCCCTTTCTCTCTCTTCTTCCCTCTCCCTCTGTCTCTGTCTCTCCCTCTCCGCTCTTTTCTCTTCGCTAACGCCTGTCCCCTTTCCTTCCTCCCCGTACTCGTCTTCTCTCCTTCTCTCCCGCTCCCTTTCCCTCTCCCTTTCCCTGTCCCGCTCTGCCTCCCACTCCTTCCTTTCGTCGGCCCTCTCCCTCTCAATCTGTCGCTCTCTAATTTCCCTCTGTTCCCTCTCCCTCTGCTCCCTCTCCCTTTGGTGTTTTTCCATCAGTTCCAGCCTAGCAGCCAAAGCGTTTGCTCTTTCAAGTGCCTCCTCCTTCTCCCTCTTTGCCTTCTCTGCGATTGCCCTATTCCTCTCGGCGTCTCTTCCCAGCCTCCCCCCTCCTCCTCCGCTCTTCCTTCCTTTTCCCTGAGTTCCTCCATCTTCTTCTTCAAGTCCTCATTCTCATTTTGAAGTTCTTCCATCTCTGCGTCTGCTAACATTTTCTCTTTCTTCAGCATTTCCACCTTCTCCTCAGCATCCGTCCCTCCTATGCCCACTCCTGCTCCTCCGCCTACTCCTCCTTTCCTCTTCCCTCCACCCCCTCCACCTGGGGAGAACACCCCTAGTCCCTCCCCCGTCGGCCTTGCCCTGTGGGAGTGAGCGTATCCGTTGTGGTGGTTAGACTGTGAAAGGCCAGAGACAGGTTGGTGGGCTGAGGAGGAGGGCGAGGAGAAGGGGGAGCAAGCATTGTCCATGTTTGCGTTTATGATAGTATGTTGCTGATTGAGGATCACCTTCTTGGACCCTAAGACCTCTTCCCTCAGTCTCTTGATTGCGGTGTCTTTCTCTTCCACCAGACGCATGTGCTCCTCAATCCTCCTCTCCATCTCCATGATCGTTCGCTTCATCTTCGCCTTGTCTCTCTTTGACGAGGACAGCTCCTTGCGGAGAAGAGTCATCTGTGGGGGGAGTGGTGTGGGGGAGAGAGTGCGAGATATGGAGAGCAGAAGGAAAGGAAAGGAGAAAGAAAAGTAAAGGGAAAGGGAAGAAGAAACGTCAAGTGACAGAAGGATAGAATGTCTATATTTGCAAGGAGATGATGCGAGTACCGGTGCGTGTGTGTGTGTGTGTATATATGCGTGTATATGTATATGTATAAATGTGAGTGTGTAAATGCCATAGAGTGTGTCTACTTACTTGTTCAGTGTGGCTCTGTGGAGAGAGGGGAGAGGAAGAAGAATTAGGAGAGGAGAGCGGAGAGGACGAGAAGGACGAAAGGGAAGAGAGGGAAGAGAGTGGGGGCTTCGATAACTGGCCATGTGCAGAGTGGGAGTGGGAGAAAGAAGACGAAGAGAGAGAGGGCGAAGCGGAGGGAGAAAGTGAAGAAGGTATAGCCGAAGAAGAATGGAACGAAGAAGAGGAAGAATAGGAAGAGGGGGAAGAGGAGGAGGAAGATGAAGAGGAAGAGGAAGATGAAGAGGATGAGTACATGGAGATACTTTGTTTGGGTGGAATGGTAGTGTTTCGCGCGTGATCTCTCATATTTCCACTCGGAGACCCCGTTCCGTGGTTGGAGTTATAGCCACGAGAAGCTGTTTGTTGATACACTGCACCAGATCCATACACAGAAGGGTTCACCGCGTTCTGGTTGTTGTTGTTGTTGTTGTTGTTGTTGTTGTTTCTTCCCATGAGTTGAGAGCCATTGGGAGAGAGAGAAGAAGAAGAGCGAGAGTGAGAAAGTGAGGAGGAGGACGAGGGAGAGTGAGAGGAAGAGGATGAGTTGGAGGAAGAAGAACGAGGGGAAGCGCTAGAGGACGAATGGGGATGTATTTGACTAGGGTGGTCGTTCGAATCTCCGTTTCCGCGGTTAATGTGCTGTTCTTTTTGTATCCTGTTCGCCAGCATCGAGTTACTCCCACTTGGCCCATTCGCCACCTCCCCTCCTTCCCACCTCTCCCCCCATCCCCTCCCTCTATTTTAAGAACAATCCTTTCGCTCCTTTCGCCCCCACTCATCACTCCCCTCTTGTCTCTACCACGAGGTGATGCAGTGGGGCTGTTGCGGTTGCTTCCTGTGTTATTCTGTCCCCCGTAAGCGTTGACCCCTTCACTCCCATCTCCACCCCCATTCAAACGCATCCTAGAGTAAGCCCCGCTCCCCCCTCCTGCTCCCCCTGATACTCCCCCTCCCACTCCCCCCGACACTCCGCTATGTCCTCCCTGCGTTTCCCCAATTTCAGTCTTTACATACATGTTCACAGCCGCTCCACCTTGTCCCTGCCCCTGCCTCTTGCCTACACGTGTTTGAGATAAGTCAAACCCACAAAAGTCTGTGTATGTAATTTCCAAAACCAGATCATATGCAGCATATGCGATATGAAGAAATAAAACACGTATAAAAAAAGCATTATGTTGGAATAAACAAATCATTGTTTGTTCTTGTCAGAATAAAAGTGAATCAAACTTGAAGATTTCCCCCAGCGACGAACGCATTGAAAACAGAAAGATAATCACTCATAAACTGTTTATCAAAATGAAAGCACGGGAAGAGAGATAAAACAAGATAGCAAATGTGTGTATACGTAGATGCGTAGTTGAGCCAAATATGTCTAAATGCGTTATGGAAACCAATGACTGCGTCTCCTTCATCCCACTTACCATCCAAACGAAAAGCAAAGTCTCCGAACTCATCATCTACTGGAGATGTGTCCATTCCTTTTCCAGGTAGATGGGGATCTTGTATTTAAAAAGTAAGAAGTAAGATTGGATGCGATATGCCGCGAGCTTGATCTCTGGTTATGTTGAGGAATGTTAGTTTGGAGAAGTGGCGGGATTTCCCACAAAAATGAGTCAAATCTGAATATTGGAAAGGAGCACATTAAAGAATTTTTTAAAAATGAATTGGCAGTATGGGGATGAGTAACACAACTTAAATTAGAACTCCTCGGAATGAAAATATTAAAAAACAAGCAGGTTTCAAAATAAACTAAAAAAGCGTTCTGCAACATCATCTGAAGTCAAACTGATTTTTTTTTCCTCTTCGAAGTCTCTCTCGTCATTCGCAATTTGTGTGTGAATCACAATGCAGAAGTTTAGCAGTTTAACCAAATGTAAAACGAGTTTTATTTCAATGGGGCTCTCTAATACACACCTATATAAATAAATAAAAACAATTGGGTTCAAAGAAAACGCATGCAATACAGTCTAGAACTGTGTGGGCGTACTAGGATAATGTATAAACAGTAACATTATATCGAAATAGGCAAAATAAATTAAGAAACAGCTAAGAATAAATAAACTAGCAAATACTAAGGAAAATAAGAAGAAGAGGTTGAGGGAGCGAGAATTTTGAGTAATTATAAGTTGTAGTCTTGAGGGTTGTAATACTCAGAAACGAGACGATAGACATAAGAAGGCTGATGGCAGCTGAAGTTCGTAACAATTAGAGTGATGAGGTCGGGAAGGACGTACTCGAAAAGAGGGTTAACCACGTCCAAGTGTTCGCTGTTGGCGAGAGAGTAAGGTAGGAGTTGAGAGGGGCGCCCGTAGTCATTGAAAGACTCTTGGTCGAATGCGTAGAGAGGAGAGAGGTTGTGGATTCCAGCGAGCACAAGTACGGGGATGTTGTAGTGTTTGGCAGCAGCGCAAATGTTGCCAGCCCCAGAGACAGCGATGACTCCTCCGTTGGCTAGCACTCCATGCACAGGGATGATGACCTTGTTAACAGAAGGCATCAATGCGAACACTGCGCTGTCAGAAATCACAGTTGTGTCGATGCCGCTGTCAGCCAACTTCTTGGCGGTCTCTTGTCCCTTGAAGGAGGGGGAAGTCTCAGCAACGACAACGGAGAAGTCGATACGTCTTCTAGCGTTAGTGAGAAGAGAGAGGAGGGCGGGAGAGTAGTCGTACGATGAGGATCACCTCCTTAGCAGACACCTGATCCACCCCCTGCTCTCCGATAGCGTCGTTCACGTCCTTGATCTCGTTCCAGAGGTTGTTGATCTCCTCTAGTACGGTCGCCTTGATGGTAATGAAGGGTACTGACAAATTCAAGTCAGACATCACGAATAGATTCTGCAGAGAAATAGACAAGTCCACGTCGCTCACCAACGCGCTAACATCCTTCCTCTTCGTCGTGGGAGATGCAAGGGCGGAAAGGGATGGCGAAGAGCTTCCACTGAGGTGGTTGAGGATACCGTCTCCCTTCTCCATGTTCTTTTGGAACAGAGCCACTCCCATACGAATGATACACAATATTCTGCGAATTATATTTCCCACCACCAACTCTACAGGTTTCGCATCAGTCAGCAATCTTCCGACGATGCGGCACATGGTGATGACGCTATCGGTGGGAGTGTTGTCTTGCAATTTCAGGATGTCCTTGAAGAACTTAATCGTCTCCTTAGCCCACTCCACATTCCCTCCTCTCTTCATTCTCCACAGCAAATTCTCCAATTTTCCATCTTCCTTAGTCGTCCAAGTAATAAATCTCTCGAGCTCTGCGTCGTTAAGCAGAGTCTCAGCCTGTCTAAGTCCGTCAGAAGACATACAAACCTAAATTGAAGTAAGAATCATATCCAAGATGGTCACAGAAAAGTTGAATAAGCAATATCAGTATCAAGAACAAATAAACAGGGATGCTAATAAATCAATTGAAGATACAGTATCTTGATGCATACATTGGTTTATCTTCTTTGGTTGTCTGCGATTAAATTGAACCAAATCATCGCGCTATTGTATCAGGCAAAAAAATGTATATACATATTATCAATGTGTTCCAAGGCGAAAACGAAAGCAGAACCATATGCACGTCGAAAACAATTGTGCATGAGCAAGTACAGCTTTTAATTGAATGAGCATGCTAGCGTTGTACTAAGTGATAGTAGTGCATGATTGCATGTGACTGCAATATATTCTTCTGCATAGCAGAAGAGACAAAGAAAATGACCTCAAGTTCAGAAATATGAATGATCTGAACGAGTCCCAAATTTGAAAGACCACTACTACGAATACAGAAGTGGAGATTTATGTTGCCTTCTATATATGGTGATGTATATGTACGCTGTTGTCTATTCATTATATAATTTCTAAATATATGTGGTTTTGGCTGTTTGAAATCTATGTGTATATTCTCATTTGTTCACTCTGCAGCCATGGTTGAGGAGATCGCGTTCCCTTTGGCCAGTATGACGAAGCTTATCAAGCTCGTCCTCCCTGACTCTACTCAAATCTCTCAAGAAATGAAGAGTATGCTTTCTTCATCAATTGGACTGTTTGTTCTCTACTTGACTTTAACTATTACTCGTCCCGATGAAGATGGAAACGAAATAGCAGCTATTCGTTCAGAAGATGTTTTCGTGGGGACTGGACTCCATGCAATTAAATAAGATGGTTCCCGTTTTTGGAAGACTTCCTGTAGAATTATAGATACAACGAAAGACAGAAGAAGAAGGAAAAAAAGCCTTCTGTGAAGCGCGGAAAAGGTAGTAGATGAAAAGTCAGGAGCTGTGGAGGAAGAAGAAGAGGGAGAGGAAGAAGAAGGAGAAGAGGACGATAATGTCGAGGTCACGAGAACTAGATCTGGTCGTATTACTACTCTATACGGAAGTGGGCCGATGAAGAAGAAGAGGAAGTTGGACAGAGAAGAAGGGGAGGGAGGGATAAAGGAGGAAGATGAAAAGGAGGAGCAGGAGGGAGATGAGGCCTCAAAGGCTGAGAAGACAAGAATGGAGAAGAAAGCATCAAAAAGGAAGAGGTAGGAGAAGGCGAGGTGAAGAAAGATGATGAGACGGGCGTGGTGAATGAGAAGGGTGCAGGAAATGAAAAGAAGGAAATTGAGGAAAAGGAAAATGAGGAAGAGGAAAACGGAGAAAAGGAAGAGGCGGTGGAGAACAAGGACACAGTCAAAGAAGAGCCTATCCCTGCAGAGCAATAATAGTTCATTGGGAATGCTGATCCTACAGATGTGGCTGAGTGTTCACATGTAGTGTTAGTTTGTGTGTATGTTATTTCTTCTTCGTTTTCACGAATACTTTTTCCTTTTTCTTTGATTGTTTTTCTCCCTTTTTCCCTTCCTTATTCCTGTTTCCGTTTTCCTTTCCTATTTCCTACTCCTCGTTTTCCTTTCCTTTCCTTTTTCCTTTCATGTTTCCCTATATTTTTCGTCTTCTCTTTCTGTAGTCAGTTCTAGTGTTGTTCTAGCGTTTGTTGTTGATTTATTTGTTACAAGAAGACTGCTAGATATCATCAATAAAGTTTCTCTTGTTTCACAATGCTATTTGTTAGTTGGGGACTAGTAGTGTTACTCGTGCTTGGATTTCGATGTGTCGGTGTTCTATCTGCGCATTGAAGTTTCTGCCTGTATAATCGTAACCATCAGTATGCACGCTCGCTCTGTCTGTTAATTCCTTGTAATGTATTGCATAATAGAAATAGGACACGGTGTTTTGTGTATGCCAAGATGTGTTTTTTTATTTGCAGAGATGTTGTGTTTGCTAGTAGTAGTGCGCGAGGGCTTGAAGACGAAGGAAGATCATAGCAAAAGCATGGGCGAAGGAATGAACTAGCAAGAGCAACGGTAGAAAGCAAGTGGGAAGTCACGATACGAGCAGGTGTAAGGACCTGGTCTGCATGCGATGTTTAGTATGCTTGGCCCACAAAACCTAAGAGAAGAAGAGTGGGAGATGCATTGCGTAAATAAGAAAGACGAGAAAGGAAATAAATAAAGGAAAATGAAATGAGACTATGAGATATGAACTGGAAAACAGGGGAACTACAAGAGAAGAGAAAGCGAAGTCAGCGTATCACCCACATGTATTGCTTATGCATGTATGTGTTCGTGTGTGCCACGTGAGAACAAAGAGCTATGGGCACTGTTTGAACAAAGCGCTGAAAGATAGAAATTACGGTCATCAGTGGAGGGACTATGGGACATAAGTGAGCGAGAAGGGGATCAAGTCAGAGAAAGTGGACGAGGTAGAGCAGGTGGGTAAGGGGGGAGCGGAGGGGGTGAGCGAGGGTGGCGAGGCAGTTGTATATTGAAACGGTGGTCGTAAGGCTACAAAAGGACCTTCGTGGAAATAAGGGAGGAGAAGGCTCTCTCGATAGTGCTGGTGCGGATATCGATGCTTTTGAGAAGAGAAAAGAACTCCTCCTCCCTCTTCAGCTCCACCTCATCCTCAGCTGCAGTCTCGTAGCCCACGTCCCCTACTTTCGTCCTTGGCACGTACTTCTTCACCGGCGTAGCTCCGATTTCCCTTTCCCTCTCTAGCTCTCTCTCCCTCTCTCTGTCAGCAACGCTGGCGTCTCCGTGGATCAGATATGATTCCCTTCGCTGGATCTCTACTGTCATAGAGGTAATGAGTTTGTCCTGGAGGTGCTTGAACTGGTTGACGCATTCGAAGACCTTGTTGAAGATTGTGTGCATCACCTTCGACTGGGCCCTGGAGTCAAGGAAGAGGTTCCACGTTATATTGGCAATGAAGCGTTGGTGAGCGAGGACTAGAGAGAAGAGATCGACCGAGGACTCCATGTCTTTTAGAAACAGGGACCAGGCAGTCTCAATAACTTCGAGCATTACGTATGAATGGAGGTTGGACACGAAGTAGTTCATTCTGTGGCGCAGCACATCTCCTCTCCTCAGCACAGCCCTGGCGAGAGAGGAGGTGGAGGGCGAGAAGACCTTGGAGGGGAAGTTTTTGATGTTCTGTTGCTTGTGTTTGATCCACACCCAGGAAAGCGAAGACTCGGTCTTCTTGAGGTGAATGAGGAACAAAACAATGCGTTCGTATTCCGAAACCAACTCCCTAGAGAAGACGATGTCGAGGGGGAGGGGGGTCGTACGACAAAGTCACCACATCCCAACCAATGTCCCCATCCATCCAAGCGAGGACCTTCACTCTGAGGCAGTCGGAGACTGAGGAGGGGAAGAACTGTGCGTTAGACGACGCAATCGCAGAGAATAACACAACGTCCAGGGAAGAGGGTTCGAGGTCTTTGGCCTCCTTCGACATCTCGGGGGTTATCTGATCAACAAACAACTGGACGAAGTCTCCCTGCGAATAGAAACACGCAAGCGAACGAGCAACGGGCGAGGGAGGGAAGGCCAAAAAAAGGAAGACATGCAACGCAGATGAGGTTTTAGAGATGCTTCGAGCACAAGCAGGGCGTCAATCAAACAGGAGAGGAGTGCGGAAGCGAGTGAAAGGGGAACAGTACAATAATCATTTCGGAACAAGAGTGGTCATTGTTGCTGCTATCTTTGTCATTGTTGTGGTTTTTGTTGTTGGAATGTTTTTTTTTTTTTTTGTACTTGTTTTTTTTGTTAGAGAAGTGGAAGTATAGATCGCGTACCTGTCCGAATAGTAGTAGTGCCTTGATCAGCTCACAGTGCTTTCTGAACTCGAACTTATACACGAAGTTGTAGAGCAGGTAGTCATTGGTGACCTGGGAGAGTAGAATAAAGGATATGAAGAAGGGGGTGGGGTTCGCGTGTAGAATATGAGAGAAGACGGCAACAGAAGCGAAAGAGGGTAAAACCAACGTACACTGCATATGCATGTGTATGTGCGTGTGTGTATGTGTATGTGTATGTATACGTATATGTGTGTGTGTATGTGCAAGTATATGTCTGTTTTGTACTGCCTACCATAGAGACCCTTTCAAGAGCATTTTGGAGCCAATAGAAAGAGTGAGAATCAGAAACTGAAGGGGCTACGGGCGATGACATGGGTTGTGCGAAAGATGAAGACGAGCATACGGAGGCAGCTGAAGAAGGCACGGCGTTGCTGTTGTTCGATGTTGCGAATAGGTCAGGGCTTTGGTTAGCGAGCGAAGAAGAGTGGATCATCGAGTTGAGTACTTCCCTCGCCTCCACCACCACCCCCACACCCAAGTACGACCCCTCGCCTTTTCTATTTTCAGAGAAACAGCTCCTCCACTGCCTCTCTCTCTCCACGCTCTCCATCATCAGCAATTCGTTCGTTATCAATGTACCTCCTCCCCTCGCCTCCCTCTCCCTCGCCAACCGCTCCCTCTCCTCTTTCTCTCGCGGTCCCTCTGTGTCTCTGAGCATGTCTTTCGACAAAGAAGAGAAGGCAGAGGAGGAAGAAGAGTTTGATGCCAGAGTATTTGCTAAAACAGTTGCAGTATATGCAGCTGCAGACGAAGCGAACGAAGTGGCGTATTTCGCAGAGTTAGGCGAAGCGGACAGGGGGAGGGACGCTGAGAGGGAGGAGAGGGGGATGGGGCATGTCCACGTATCGTCACCGCAGTAAGTGCGGATGATCTTGACGGAGATCCCTGTGAGGAGGATGAGGACACAGGCGGAGGGGGGATGGTGGGAGGAACTCGGGAGGGGAGGAGGTGATAGCAATTGAACCATGTGGAGAAGGAGGAAGAGGAAGAGGACAGAGCGTAAGAAGAAGACGAGACGGAGGCGGAGGGACGAGTCTGCTGGGACTGGCTTCTGTGCTTAACAAAGAACTCATCGAATGGGTCGATTAACTCGCCACCACTCACCCACGTCTTGGTAATGGAAAGAGCAGCGGGGAAGGATTGAGGA
Organism: Drosophila quasianomalipes; assembly: GCA_035043665.1. Classification (NCBI taxonomy): domain Eukaryota; kingdom Metazoa; phylum Arthropoda; class Insecta; order Diptera; family Drosophilidae; genus Drosophila; species Drosophila quasianomalipes. Next base: position 76,605 of record JAWNMU010000497.1, read on the forward strand.
AGTAGGCGCAGTCGAGTGCGAAAGAAAGGGGGCGAGGGGGAAACGAGGGGGAATACGAGTGGAACAAAGGGAAAACAAGGAAGAAATAGGGTGGGATGAAAGAGCAGTGATAAGGAGACAAAAGGTCAGCGAAGCGAGGCGGCAACAGAAAAAATAGGAGGGGAGGGAAAAGAAACATGTGACGAACAAAGGAAGGAAAAAGGAAGAATGATGGTTAGCGTTTGGAAATACATAGAGCGAATAGGGATGTTGGAGTCGTGATATTGAGTGGTGGTATTGAGTGGTGGTATTGTGCTGCGTAGTATGTTTTGTTTTCACGTGGCATAGGCATGCATGGTGTTGTGTTGAAATAGAGAGGCACTGTGCTGATATCATTGTGATGTACGTTGATGTTGTTGTGACAAGTACGGAGATAGCGCAGATACTGTTTTGATCATGTGTTGGCGATGCATTCGCATGGAGTTGATATCGCAATGGTTCAGTGTTTGCGTTGTAGGAATGTAATGTTGAAAGCGATGATGTCCAGTCGTACCTCGATGAACTTTAAGAGTGGTCTAGCAGCCTCCTTCTCTAATGAGATGAGGATGGAAGAAACAACGTCGTCGCCATGGGAAGATAAGAGAGAGAGGGCTGAAAGGAGGGCTCCTCCCTTTTTCCCCTCACTCTCTCTACCACTAGTGCTAGAACTCTCATCGAAGTCAAAGGACCTTGCGACCACACGAAGAGCTTGCGGAGGGAGAGGCGGGGGAGGGGAGTTGTAGATGATGGGAAGGAGGATGAAGGGAGGAGAAGGCCAGAGGAGGAGGATGCTGTGGAGATAGAGAGGAGAGAGGCGATTGAGGAAGTGTACTCCGCCAGGTATTGGTCGAGTCCAAAGGCGAGTGCTCTTCCGCAGAGAGAGACCTCCTCATCCAAGGAGGAGGCGCCGGGAGAAGCGGAGGAAGAAGCAGATGAAGAAGACTGCGAAGCAACAGAGAGAGAGTCAACAGGGTTCTGGAAGAAGAGGGGAGAGACTGAACCGTTGGGAAGCAGAGAAAGGACACTGAGTGAGCTCGAGAGCTGGTCCACGTCGCCTCTCCCGCTCTCTCGTCCGCCCGCTTTCTCCCTCTGCCTCATAGCATCTCTCTCCCTCCGCTCCCTCTCCCTCTGCGCTGCTCCATAGGCAGAGTGGTCGTACGAGAGCATAGCGAGAGAGAAGGACTTGACTATTTTAAAGAGCGACCCCAGTTCCAGGAGCGAGGAGAGGAGGTAGATTTGAGACTGAGGGATATCTCGTGAGTACTTTTCTCCAACCTCAAACCTCTTTCTTCCCTCGTTCCAAACAAACACTTCCCCCCACCCCCTGTAAAGCAAAGATCGCCTGGCGAATGAGGATGTCATCCGATAAGACTTGATTGGAGGAGGAGGAGGCAGACGCAGCAGAAGAAGAGGGGGAGGGAGAAGGGACGCGTGTTTGGGATAGTTGTGGACCCCAGCCCAACCCCCCTGGATTCCGTTAAAACCACCCCCAGATCCTGGTAAATGGGATTTGGGGGGTGGGTGGAGAGAAGAGGAGGCGGAAGAAAAGGAAGAAGAGGAGGAAGACAGTCGCTTAGCCAGGGACTCCAATGGAGACTGCGACAAGGAGGAAGATGGGAGGGGTGAAGAAGATACGGGGGAGGCAGAGTAGGAGGCGATGGGGAAAGAGGAGTCTGAGACTTTGAGTTCTGCGAACCTTGACCTGCATGAGGGGAAAGGAGAAAGGGCATTCATGAGATACAAAGCAGACCACTTCCTCTCCAACACCCTCTTCTCCCCGTCCAGCAACGAGTAGTACACCCGGTACTTGGACTCTGCATCTATCGAGTTCACTGCGTAGATGAAGACGTAGGGTTGGAGGGGGTGAGGTTCGATTCATGTTGTTAGTTTGGCTGACGGTGGATGGTTACTCTTCCCACATTTCGCAAACATGCAAACTGAAATACAAATCTACTTACGTTTCGAGGATATGGAGTTGTTTAGGGTCGTAAAGTCATTCTCATCCAAATTTGGTTGAACATGAGATGACAGCAGCGATAATGTGTAATATTTGAGCTTCGATCTTCTCCTGATTTGTGATGTATCTTTGATGGAGTTGGGGCTCGTTAGAGAAGTTGCAGACGAAGAGATCACTGAGTTTTTGTTTGCACCCTCCGAACGAAACACTAATCGGTCGATCAATGCATCTACCAACTTAGAAATTGCATCCTCATTGGAGATCGGCATGGTTCTGTGTTGTTTGTAAAAGCAGAGAACGAGATAGAGAAGAAAAAAAAGTAAATTACCTCTTGCTCCATGTAAAGCCAGAATGCACGCATACGAAACTCATGGCATGCATGAAGAAAAAATATATTTCGTGTAGAAGTACACAAATACTGAAAAATATTGATTGTGCTGCGGGTATAATATAAATTTTAGTATCTTCATAATGAATTAATAACGTTCTTAGTGATTCAAAAGAGCTGTTGGAGACGTGAACCTTTCAAAATGAGAGTACTTTACATATGAGAAACGTGCAAGGAGAAATGAACACAATCTACTTTATTCAATCACGTTTCGTGGACGAAAAGTGTGCTTTCAGGTATCATGTTTGAATTTGATGATGATGTTCCTCTGACTATAACAATAAATCACGGTAGTAAATCTGTGAGTACAAAAGACAAAGGAGTAGGAGTGGAGAAGGCATTTGAACCAGAGAGGAAAAATAAGAAATGTGGTAGCGACGCGAAGCAGACTAAAAATGAAGGGGTAAATTATGTTTGTAATAATTTGAATGTGTTTATTCCGTGATATGAAGACCTCGGCTGATCTATCGAAGGCTGTTTGCTGCTTGTCTCGTGCCAAAAATGTTTTTTTTTTTCATTGCAGACCTAACACCTTGTATGTCCCATGCACTTGTGTAGACCCAATACACAGGGGAAGTAGAAAGCAAGGCTGTCCAGTTGGAAAAGTGTGCAGCATTCTTGAAGAGGGCGTCTGTGTTGATGGAGAAGGAGCTAAGGAAGACGAAGGGAAGCAATGCGTTGAATGCGTTTCTGTCATTCAGTTCTTTTTCTGGGGACACCTTCTCCCACCTCAGCACAGACATCTCCACCACCTACTCTTGGACATCTTCGCTATTTGCCAACGCTGCAGACAAGGAGAATGAGGTGAAGGGGAAGGACGAGGTGAAGGAGAGGAGCAAACGAACGATTGAGAAGAAAGACAAAGTGGACGAGTGGAGGAAAGAGACGGAGGAAAAAAAAAGACAGGAGGACGAGAGGAAGAGGGAGCAGCTGGAGAAGAAGAAAGAGGACCTTGGTTTTGAGTTTGAGTCGGACAGTGACGGGGAAGAGCAGGCAGGGGCAGGGGCAGAGGTGAGGGGGGTCAAGAGCCACTACGAGAAGTCCGGGGATGAGTCCGACGTAGAGGAACAGGAAGAGCAGGAGCAGGGGGCAGGGGGAAGTAGGGCAGTGGAGAGGAGCGTGAGTTGTACAAGCATGAACTCAAGCGGAGTGTTGTTAGGAGTGGGAGTGGGAGGAGGGCGGACGGAGAGGGAACGAGTCGGTCGGAGGAGAGGAGCGGTGCTCGTGTGGAACATTCTCTCGCTCGGCCCAGGACCCATCTTTTCCCGCCAACTGCCCTGTTCTGTGTGTTCTCTCGCGTTCCACCCCTCAGACCCCTCTCTGCTTGCGGTAGGCCTGGCAAACGGAGAGGTGAGGTTATGGGACATTAATGACTCTTCTTCCTCTTCCTCTTCCTCCTCGTCTCTCTCCCTCGCCATCCCCCCTCCTCATCCTCCTCCTCGTCCTCCTCCCCGCCTGTATTAGAGTTTTCTTCGAAGACAGGGGAGTTGTTCCACTCAGAGCCCGTTTCTTCTCTTCGTTGGGTATGGGACGGTAAAGCGAGAGACTCCCTCTCCTCCTCTCTCTCCACTTCTCTGACCTCCTCCCTCCCCTCCTCCCTTTCGTCGCTCTCGTCTTCACTCACCTCGTCCTCGTCCTCCTCATCCCCTCCTCCAGTGCACTCCTTCTCGTTGGTTTCGGTCTCCTCCGATGGAAAAGTTTTTGTTTGGAATATCAAGAGTCAGCTCAGATTCTGGAGTCAAGGAGGGTTGCTGGTTGAGAGAGGAAGGGGAATGGGGGAGACAGGGGTTCTGGCAAGTGGAGGGAACGGGGGCAGTGCGGTGAGGAATGGGAGGATGAGGGGAGTGGGTGCGAGGGGGAGGATCGCAAACGCGAACAGCCTGTTGAAAGAGATCGTGGACAACACGACGTTCGATTTCTCCCTCTCTCCCTCTCCCTCCCACCTCTCCCACACCGCCCCTTCCCTCTCCCTCGCCCCCTGCCCTCCTTCTCTGGTTCTCCCGTCGGTTTTCCCCCTCCGCTTCCTCATTTTCCAAGAGCTCGTTCTCCGTCCTCGGGGGCACTGTCATCTCCTTCCCTCCTCCCTCTTTCTCTTCTTTCTACCCCTCCGCCTCTCCCTCCTCCCTTTTCGTTTCAGGGACAGAGGCTGAGGGAATTCTCCTCTGCTCATTTCCCTCCTCCTCTTCCTCCTCGGACCCCGTCCCTGGAGTGTTGTTGACGAAGACTGCCTCGAAGATAGTGGGAGCAGTTGAACCCTCTCACTTGGTTGAAATTGGGAAGGCGATCAAGTCCCAGTTCCCAGGAAGACAAGCTAAGGTTGACCCAGAAAAACTCTTCTCGGCCGTGGAATTTCAGAAGCTCCTGCTGTCGGCTTCTCCCTCTGTGTTGTTGTGCCCTCCACTGGTGTTGTCTTTCTCGCCCTCTCCCCACTACTCCTCTGTCACATGCATTGAATTCTCACCCTTCAACCCCTTCCTCTTCCTCTCCTCCTCCGTTGACGGGACCATCAAGCTCCACTCTCTCCTTCCCCCCCGCTCTTCTTCGTCTTCGAGCTCCCCCGACTTCCCCCCTCTCCTCCCTCTCTCCCTCGGTGTTGCTTGAGTTAGACCCCTCTCAATCATCGTCCAAGGACTCTGTCTCCCTCCAGAAAGGCGATTAACGCCGTCTGCTGGTCCCCGTTCCGCCCATGCGTCTTCTTCTCAGTCGACGACTCTGGTTCCGTCTGCGTCTTTGACCTTTCAGTCAGTAGAACTGACTACGTCGCCAAAGTGCAAGTCAGCAAGAAGAGAACCCCGTTGTTGTCGGTATCTCCGGTCGTAGTGCGTTTGTCTTCTTACGGCGCCTCCTCTGCAGGTGGGGCGGCGAAGGAGGAAGATGACGTGAAGCACTACTTGGTGGTGGGAGACTCAGAGGGAGAGCTGTCCCTCGTACAATTGGGAAAGAGGTGGAGGTTGAAGAACCACTGTGTAGACGAACTGGTCGTTATGAGCAAGGTGTCACTAGCGGAGAAGAGTGTTGTCGTGTAACGGAGAATCAACCCCTCCTCTATTTCCTTCTTCTGCTTCTTCCCTTCTACCCCCTTCTATTCTATTCCTTTCTTGTTCTCTTTCCTTCCTCGTATCTCCCCTCTACTTCTCCCTTCCGCTCCTCCTTTCTATCATCTTTTCTCCCACCTGTTTCTTTCATGGTTTTTTTCTCTCTCCTTTTCCCTTTTCTTTTCTCTTTCCTTTTCCCTTTTCTTTTCTCCTTTTCATTTCTTTTTCTGTTTTATTCTTATTTCTCTTCCTCTATTCTCTTTCTTCTCTCTTTCTTTATTCCCTTTCTTCTCTCTTTCTGGACTGTCTTCTCTTCTCTCTCCTCTTTTCCCTATCTTTATTTTGTATCCCTCTTCTCTCTTTCACATATCTCTTTCATACATTTCTTTCATATATCTCCTTCATACATCTCTTTTAGTTCCCTCCTAGGTTCTCCCTGGTTTCTCCCCTCTTCCCACTGCCTATCTCTTCTCTTTCTTTTTTCTCCCCTCTTCTCTTCCCCTATCTTATCTCTCAATCAGTCAAGCGTGATAGCCCCCTCTCTCGCCTACCCCTCTCTCTTCTATCCTCTCTTTCTCCTCATTCTTCCCCTCCTCTCCCTGCCTCTGTCTCTTCTCCCTTGCTATGCCAAGTGCCTTGTTCTTCTCTTTCTAGGGTTATTATTATTTTAAACCCAGGCATGCGAAGTCAGATATTTTCTTAGTGTTTGTTTATTGGTTCGATGCGTTGCCAATGGAATTAAGCTTTAAATATTAATACACCTATAAACAAGCGTACGCATGTGCGTGCAGCTTGTTTATGGAATGGTATTGGCAAAGCAATTCCATTGGCAACATACAGCCAGTAAACAAACACTGGAAATGTCTGACTTCACGTATGCCTGGGTTTAAAATAATAATGGCCCGAGAAGAGGGCGTAAGGCACTTTGGCATTGCGAGAGAGAGACAGAAGACAGAGAGAGAATGAAGGAAGGAGGGATAGAGAGGGTAGACGGAGTCGGGGGATAGAGCAAGAGAGAGAGAGAGAGAGAGAGAGAGCGAGAGCGAGACCAGGGAGAGAGAGAGAGAGAGAGGGAGACCGATGTATGAGAGAGGGGGATACAGAGAGAGAGAGAGAGAGAGAGAGAGAGAGAGATAATACAGAAAGAGAAAGAAGAATAAAACAGAAAAAGTAGGGAGAAAGAGAGAGAGGGAGAAAGAAAGAGAGAGAGAGAAAAACTATAGAGAGAGAGAGCAGGTGGGAGAAAGATGATAGAAGGAGGGAACGAGAGGGAGAGTAGAGGGAGAATATGAGGAAGGAAAAGAAGAACAAGAAGGAATAGAATAGAGGGGAGTAGAAGGGAGGAAGCAGAAAAATGGGAGGTTGATTCTCCGTTACACGACAACACTCTTCTCCGCTAATGACGTTGCTCATAACGACCAGTTCGTCTACAGTGGTTCTTCAACCTCCACCTCTTTATTGCCTGAGGGGCAACATTCTCCCTCCCGTCACCAAGTAGTGCTTCATTTCTGCCCACACACCTGCAGAGAGCACCAAGAGAGACAAGCACCGACCGAGGTGGCAGGGTTCTCTTCTTTAACGACTTCGGCATCCGGTGGAGCGACAGACAGAATCGACTGAAGAAAGACACAGACCAACTTGGCTGGCGTCCTACTGGGAACATCCTTAGTTGGCCTGTTAGGAGTCTAACTCAAGCAACACCGAGGGAGAAGGGGAGAGGGGGAGCGAGGGGGGGAAGGAGAGAGTGGAGCTTGTGTCCCCGTCGGGGAGAGAGGAAGGAAGGAGAGAGAGAGAGAATGAGAATTCAATGCATGTGACAGAGAGAGAGTGGGGAGAGAGAGAGGCAACACCAGTGGAGGGCACAACAACAGAGGGGAGAATGCCGAGATTCCGGCCGGGAAAACCGGGGTGGCAATAGCTATTCACAGGAACTGGGACTTGATCATATTCCCAATTTCAACCAAGTGGAGGTTCAAATACTCCCATATCTTCGAGGCGTCTTCGTGAGAACAGCACTCCGGGCGGGGATCCGAGGAGGAGAGCGAGCAGAGAGAGTCCCCCAGCCTCTGTCCCTGAAACGGGAGGGAGAGGGAGGGAGAGAGAGAGGGAGGGAGAGAGAGATGGCCAAGTGCCCCCGGACGGGGAGCAATGGCACTAATGGGGAGGTGGCGGCCGGGAGAACCGGGAAGGAGGGCAGGGGGCCGGGGAGAGGAAGGGGCGGTGTGGGAGGTGGGAGGGAGAGGGAGAGGAAATCCCCGGCGTGTTGTCCACGATCTCTTTCCGTTCGAGATCCTGCACCCTTCCCCTCATCCTCCCATTCCTCACCACGCATTCCTCCACTTGCCAGGGCCCTGTCTCCCCATTCCCCTTCCTCTCTCCAACCAGCAACCCTCCTTGGCTCAAACTGTTTCCGAACCAGATAGCGAGGACGGGTGCTGGAAGGAGGGAGACCGAGAGGGACAGGGACGGGGTGAGTGAGAGACAGGCGACGGGGAGGGAGGAGGGAGGGTCAGGAGAGAGAGGAGGGAGAGAGGTCTCTCCTCGGCTACCGTCCCATACCCAACGAAGAGAGAGAGACGAGGCTCCCCTGTCTTCGAAAATACAATACAGGTGGGGAGGAAGACGAGGAGGGGAGGATGAGGAGAGAGATGAGGGAGGAAGAGGAAGGAAAGAGTGTGTGTCCGCCTTCCTGCCTCTCAGACACACAGGGGGTCTGGTGGAGACGCGAGGAGAACACAGAACAGGGCAGTTGGCGGGAAAAGATGGGTCCTGGGCCGAGCTTGTAGGCTCGTTGCCACTCACTCCGCTTGAGTTCATGCTTGTACAACTCACGCTCCCTACTTCCTTCCTGTTCTCCCGTCGGACTTCATCGACCCCACAGCACCGCCTCCTGCCCGTCACTGTCCGACTTCCAAACCAAGGTCTCTTTTTTTTTTCTTCTCCAGCTGGCTTCCTCTTCCTCTCGTCTTCCTGTCTTTCCTCCGTCTCTCTCTCGTCCACTTTGTCTTTCTTCAATCGTTCGTTCCCTCTCGCTCTCGTCCTTCCCTCACCTCGTTCTCCTTGTCTGCAGCATTGACAGAAAGCTGCTGAAGAGGTCCAAGAGTAGGTGGTGGAGATGTCTGTGCTGGTGGAAGTGTCTGAAAAAGAACTGAAGTGAGCACGTGCCGCATTGCTCACTGAAAACTCCTTCTCCACCAACCACCTTCCAGAGCGCGCACCAACTGGACCTTTTCTACTTCCTGTGTGTGGGCCATGGGATTTATTACAAGATGTTAGGTCTGCAATGAAAAAAAAGCATTTTGGCACGGGTAGTAACTAGCAGCGCTCGGCCGAGATGCTCATATCACCCCGGGTCGCTACATATTATTGCAAACTTTTTCATTTTTAGTCTGCTTCACGTCTTACTGCTTATTTTCTTCTCTGGTGCCTTCTCACTCTACTCATTGTTATAGTCGAGGAACATCATCAGAATTCAAACATGATACCTGAAAGCACACTTTTATCCACGGAATTGAATAAAGTAGATTTGTGTTCCTTCTCCCTACTGCTGCGTTTCTCATATGTAAAGTACTCTCATTTTGAGGGTCACGTCTCCAACAGCTACGAGTCACTAAAAACATTATTAATTCATTATGAAGATACTAAAATTAATATTATACCCGCAACTTTAATCAATATTTTTCAGTGTTTATTATTGCTTCTACACGAAATATATTTTTCTTCATGCATGCCATGAGTTTTCGTATGCGGTGCATTCTGGCACCCATGGAGCGAAAATGCTATCTCGTTCTCTGCACAGAGCAACACATTCTGCAATGAAGATGCAGTTTCTAGTTGATAGTGATCGACCGATTAGTGTTTCATTGAAGGTAAAAACAAAACTCAGTATTAGTCTGCAGAGCTAACACCATCAGAATACATGGAATGGAAATCAGTAAGCCAATACACATTATTATACGCTGCTGTCATCTGTTCAACAAATTTGGATGAGAATGACTTCGACAAACTAACTCACCTGTCACACCAGCAACTGGAGCATGACTCATTTTTGCATGTTTGCAGTGTGGGCGTCAACCTAACAAAAATGAACCGAGATTTAACCCTACGTCTTTCACATACCTCGACAGATTACGAGTCAGTGCTGAACGAGGAGAAGAGGGTGTTAAGTGATACCTTTTAACATGCATGAATAACCAACTTTTCTCCCTTTCCCCCTCATGCAGGTCAAGATGCAAACAAGTCTCAGGCTTTCCTCTTTCCCCATCTTCTGTTCCCCATCTTCTTCACCCTCCCATCTTCTCGCTGTCCCCAGTCTTCGGAGAGCATCCTGTCTTCTTCTTCACCTCCTCTTCTCCCCCAAATCCCACTTACCAGGATCTACAGATGAAGAACGGAGCTGGGGATCCTGTATCCCAAACACGTCCCTCCTCTTCTTGCTCGTCTACTCCTCCTCACCAATCAGGTCTTATCAGATGACATCCTCATTCGCCCGGGAAACGTCTTTTGAGAAATGTTGTTTGCGGGGAGGGAAAATTTGAGGTTGGGGAAAGCCCACTCCGCGTCAATCTCAAATCTACCTCTATCCTCGCTCTGAGACTGGGGTCGCTCTTTAAAATAGTCAGAGTCCTTCTCTCTCGCTTGCTCCAATACTCGTATGGTCCTCTGTATGGAGCGAGAGAGAGGGGGCGGGGGGAGAGAGGTGCTATGAGACAGGGGAAAGCGGGCGGACGGAGCGGGAGAGGCGACGTGGACGCCCAGCTCTCGGGCTCACTCAGCGTACTTTCTCTGCTCCCAACGACTCAGTCTCTCCCCTCCCGGAACTGTTGACTCTTCGCAATCTTCATTTCTCCCGGCGCCTCTTGGATGAGGAGGTCTCTCTCGCGGGAAGAGCACTGCCTTTGGACTCGACTCTCAATCTCTCTCCCTCTATTTCCACGCTTCATCCTCGCTCTTTCTGCAACTCCCCTCCCCGCAAGCTCTTCAGGTGTGTCCTCGAGATCTTGGAAAATTCAGCAGTGGTAGAGGTGGGGAAAAGGGAGGAGCCAACGTTGTTCCATCCTCATCTCATTAGAGAAGGAGGCTGCTAGACCACTCTTGAAGTTCATCGAGGTACGACTGGACACTCATGCTTTCCTTCTACAGCACTGCCCTGAACAACGCGATATCAACTCCATGCGAATGCATCACTTGGCACATGATCAAAGTATCCTGCATGACGCATCTGTATCAGCAGCCCTCTGTGATATCGCAGTGCCTCTCTAACCAACGACACCATGCGGCAAACATGCCACGTGAGAAAGCAAAACGCACTCAATACCACCTCAATATCACGACTCCAACATCCTGCTGCTCTATGTTCCAAACATATTTCCTTTTTCCTTCACTGTTCGTCACATGTCCCCTCCTATTTTTTCTGTTGCCATCTCGCTGACCTTTTGTCTCCTTATCCTGCTCTTTCATCCCTTACTTTCCTTTGTCCCACTCGTATTTCCCCTCGTTTCCCTCTCGCCCCCCTCTCTTTCGCACTCGACTGCGCCTACTTCCTCAATCCTTTTACTTTGCTCTTTCCATTACTAAGACGTGGGTGAGTGGTGGCAGGTTAATCGACCCGATCGATGAGTTCTTTGTTAAGCACAGAAGCCAGTCCCATAGACAGTCCCTCTCCGTCTCGTCTTCTCTTACCGCTCTGTCTCTCTCTTCTCCTTCTCCATGGGACTGGTGCTATCCTCCCCGAGTTCTCACCCAAATACACCTCCGCTGCGTCCTCATCTAAAACAAGGGATCTCCGTCCGCACCCTGCCGGTGACTACGTGAGACATGCCCATCCCCTCTCTGCTCCCTGCCAGCGTCCCCCCTGTCCGCCTCTTCTTCTGCAGTACCACCTCGTTCACTCGTCTGCAGCTGCGCCATGCTGCAGCCTGACAGCAAATACTCTGGCATCAAACTCTGGCTTCCTCTCTGCCTTCTCTTCTTTGTCAGCAGAGACCGCGAGAGAGAGAGAGAGAGGGGGGGGGGGGGGGGGGGGGGGAGGGTGATGGAGAGCGTGGAGAGAGGAGACAGTGGAGGAGCTGCTTCTCTGAATAGAGAGACGAGGAATAAACCTTGGAAGGGAGTGGTGAGTGGAAGGCCGGGGAAATGCTCAACTCAATGATCCACTCTTCTTCGCTCGCTAACCAAGCCCTGATGCAATCAGACAACAGCAACGCCGTGCTTCAGCCTTCCTGCTCATTGGCCATGTCCGCCCAGCCAGCCTTCCTGCCACCGAGTTTCTGATTCTCACTGCTGTGGCTCCAAAATATGTAAGTGCTTATGGTAGGCATATACACACATACACACACATACACATATACACATACACATACACACACACACATACACATGCACATGCATTTCTGTGCAAGTCTTCTCTCATATTCCCTTTTCTTCCTCTATCCTTTATTCTACTCCCAGGTCATAACGACTGCCTGCTCCCACAACTTCATGTGTCGAGTTCAGCTCACACTGACCGGACAGGCCACGTGCAAAACTCACTTCTCTAACAAAAAAAACAAGTACAAAAACAACACATTCCAACAACAAGAAGCTACAACAATGACAAAGATGGCGGCAACTGTTATGCTGTTCGAAATCATACTGTTCTCAGCAAACTCCCTACCCTCCTCTGATGACATCGCCTAGCGGCTGTCAGCTCTCTAGGAGCCTCATCTACCGTTGCATGTCTTCCTTTTTTTGGCCTTCCCTGCCTCGCCCATTATGTTTTTGCATTCTTTATTCACAGGAGATGCTCGTCCAGTTGTTTGTTGACAGATAACCCCGAGTGAAGGAGGCAAAAGACCTCCCTGAACATGGTGCGTCTGCCACCCAGTTCTTTCCCCTCTCCTCGGTCTCCTGCCTCAGAGTGAGGTCTCGCTGAACAGACAGCAGGATGTGTCATGCGACCCCGCGTGGACTCGGGAACTGCAGCTTGCAGTTGTTTGTTCCTCGATGCCTCGAAGATTTTCCCAGTTGGATCAGAGCACAGCAACCGGGAACCGTCACTTCCTATAGCCTCACCTCTCTCGCCGGGGCTGCAACGAGAGAAGCCACAGAATGAGACTACTTCGTGTCCAACAGTGCTCGAGTCATTAGCTCTCCAAGACATGGAGTTGAATAACTATACAGTCCTCGCCCACCAACGCCGCCCTCGCCCGGCTCCAGAATGCAGTCAGGTGATGCACAATCTTCAACAAGATTCTTCAATCGTCAGTGTTCAGCACCTGCATATGACAGTAGAGATCCAGCGGGAACGGTAGGAGGAAAATCAGGCCACCGGTGAAAGAGAGCCGTGCCAGAGTAGGGGATGGGCTGCAGACTGCAGCTGAGTGGGTGGAGCTGAGGGAGGGAGGAGGAGTTCTTTCTCTTCTCAGAGCATCGACAATCACACCAGCTGCTCTTCGAGAGGCTCTCTGAAAGATCCTGCTGTAACACGACTCACCGTTTCAATATGCAACTGCATCGCCACCCTCTCTCACCTCTCCCCACTGGCGGTCCCTTCTCACTCACTACATAATCCCTCAAACTGATGACCATGTGCTCAGCACTGGCAATTGCCTGCTCTTTGCACGTGACACACAGAGCAAACCATGCCGAATTGTTGCCCGACTTCGCTTCTCTTTGTAGTTCCCCTGTTTTCCAGTTCACCCAACATCTCATTTATTCATTTTCCTTTATTTATTTCCTTTCTCGTCTTTCTTGTACACCCAGCAGGCCCTCATACCAGTCGCATGCAGACCAGGTCCTTTTTGCTGACTCCCTTCTTGCTGGTTCATTCCCTTATGGCTTTCTTCGTCTTCAAGCCTCTGCAAGCAAGCACAGCATCTCTGCAAATAAAAAGAGGTACATCTTGGCATACACAAACACCTGTTTCTATTGCAATACATTGCAAGGCATTGGCAGGCATGGAACGAAGCATCACGATGGTTACGATGCGCAAATAGAGCACGGCCACATCGAAATCCAAGCACAAAGCAGTTACTAACAAACAGCATTGAAAACAAATGGCACACATTGGTGATATCCTAGCAGTCTTCTTGTAACAAATAAATCAACAACAAACTACTAGAACAGCACTAGAACTGACACAGAAAATATAGGGAGATATGCAGGAAAAAGGAAAGGAAAGGAAAACTTGAGGAGCAGGAAATAGAAGAAAGGAAACAGGAATAGAGGAAAAGGGAGAAAAGTCAAGAGAAAAGGGACAAGTATTCGTAACAGCACTACATGTGAACACTCAGCATCTGGAACCAGGATCAACATTCTATTATTGCTCTGCCTCTTCTTGTCCTTGTTCACTTCCACCTCCTTTTCAGACACTCACCCTCTCAATTTCCTTCTTCACCCTTCGCCATTCACCACGCCCACTGTCTCATCATCTTTTCTCACCTCACTTCTCCTACCTCTTCCTTTGATGCTTTCTTCTCCGTTGTCTTCCTCGACACTGAGCCTCATCTGCTCCTCCTTTCATCTTCCTCTTATCCTCCCTCCCCCTGTCCAACTCTCTTCTTCTTCATCGGCCCACTTCCATATAAATGTGGCGGTAGATCAATACTCGTGACCTCGGTAATAGCATCGTCCTCTTCTCCTTCTTCTTCCTCTCCCTCTTCTTCTTCCTCCACAGCTCTGACTTTCATCTACTACCTTTTCGCCTTCTGAAACTTTTTCCTTCTTCTTCTGTCTTTTCGTTGTATCTATAATTCTCCGAAATCTTCTACAAAACGGAGTTCATCCCCATTTGCATGGAAGTCAGTCCCCACAAAGCTCTTCTGAACGAGTAATATATTTCATTTTCCATCTTCGTCGAGACAGTAATGGATTAAAGTCAAGTAGAGAGAACAAACAGTCCAATTGATGAAGAAAGCTACTCTTCATTTCTTGAGAGATTTATTAGGGGGAGGACGAGCTTGATAAGCTTCGTCATACTGTAGAAAGACGCGATCTCAACAACTGCAGAGTGAACAATGAGAATGCACATAGATCCCGAAACAGCCAAAACCACATATATTTAGAAATTATATAATGAATAGGCAACAGCATACATACCATGCACCATATATAGAAGCAACATAAATCTTCACTTCAAGTATTCGTAATTAGTGGTCTTCAGAATTTGGGACTCGTTCAGATCATTTTTTCTTCTGAACTAGTCATTTTCTTTGTCTCTTCTGCTATGCAGAAAAATATTGCAGTCACATGCAATCATGCGTCGCCCGCAACGCTATAACTTTCATTCCAATAAATGTAGCCGCTTGCTCATGCTTTAATTGTTTTCGACGTGCATATGGTTCTGCTTTCGTTGAGCACACATTGATAATATGTATATACATTTTTTTGCCTGATACAGCAGCGCAGCGTTCAGAGAGATAAACCAATGTATGCATCAAGTACTGTATCTTCAGCAGCCTGTTTATTTGTTCTGATACTGTCTTCTTATTCAACTTTTCTGTGACCATCTTGGGTATATTCTACTTCAATTTAGGTTTTGTATGTCTTCTGACCCCGGACTTAACGACGCGAGCTCGAGGAGATTTACTTGGACATTTAGGAAGATGGGGTGGGAAATTTGTATGGAGAATGAAGAGAGGAGAGATGTGTAAAAGGAGACGATTAAGTTCTTCAGGACATCCTGAAATTACTGCTGCTACTCCACCCGGTAAGCGTCATCACCATGTGCCTCGTCGGAAGACCCTGTAGAGTTGGTATTAAATTATAATTCTGGGAATATTGGCAATGTATCATTCGTATGGAAATTGGTATTCAAAAGAACATGGAGAAGGAGACGGTATCCTCAACCACCTCAGTGGGGAAAGCGCTGCATCACGACGAAGAGGAAGGATGTTAGCGCGTTGGTGAGCGACGTGGACTTGTCTGTTTCTCTGCAGAATCTATTCGTGATGTCTGACTTGGTGTCAGTACCCTTCATTGCCATCAGAGCGACCGTACTAGAGGGATCCGGACACTCTGGGCAAGTCGTGGTGCTATCGGCGGGGAATGAATCCGAGAGTGTCTGCCAAGAATGATCCTCACGTGCGACTACGCCTCTCTCTTCTCACAGAAGACGTATCGACGCTTCTCCGTTGTCGTTGCTGAACTTCCCCTCGCTCAGGCAAGTACCAAGGCTGACTGACATCTCGGCATCGACACAACTTGGCGCAGTGTTCATTGATGCCTTCTGTAACAAGGAGGTCATCATCCTGGCTGCATGGGTGCTTGCCAACGAGTCATCGCGAGTTCTCTGGGGCTGGCAACATTTGCGCTGCTGCAAACGCGGAGCCTCTGCGTCTTTCAATGACACGTGCGCCCCTCTGCTCCTACCTTCTCTCTCGCCAACAGCTGGACGTGGTTATTTTTCTTTTCGAGTACTTCCCGACCTCATCCTTCTGAATTGTTGCAGACTTCAGCTGCCATCAACCTAGTGTCAATGGGATCTCTGTGTGCCACTCCAGACTGGCCCTGGTGCTCAAAATTCTCGCTCCTCAACCTCTTCTTGACAGTATTTGCTAGTTTGAACATTCTTAGTAACTGCAATTTGGCTGCCTATTTCGATATATCAAATTGTTTATACGGTATCCTAGTACTTGCCCACACAGTTCTAGACTGTATTGCATGCCCAATTGTTTTTGACACATTTACATAGGTGTGTATTGGAAATTTACATTGAAATAAAAACTCGTTTTATTTGGTTAAACCGCTAAACTTCTGCATTGTGATTCACACACAAATGCGAATGACGAGAGCTTCGAGAGGAAAAATCAGTTTATTCAGATGATGTTGGCAACTTTTCAGTTTATTTTTGAAACCTGCTGTTTTGCTATTTCCGAAAATTTAAGTTGTGTGCATCCCCATACTGCCGGATATTTTTAAAAAATTCTTTAATGTGCTCCTTCAATATATTCAGATTTGACTCATTTTATTCAAACTAACATTCCTCAACATAACCAGAGATCAAGCAAACATATGCATCAATCTTACTTCTTACTTTTTAAATACAAGATTGGAAAAGAAATGAACATCTCCAGCAGTATTGAGTTCACTGAATGTGGGAATGGATGAAGGAGTTTCAATCATTGGTTTCAAATAACGTTTAGATATTTGGCTCCAGCATATATACACATTTACTATCTTGTTTTATACAGTGATTACTCTTTCTGTTTTCAATCAGTTCATACTTGGGGAAATCTTCAAGAAGTTTATTCACACAATACAGCAGAACAGAGCAACGATTTTGTTTATTCCAATATAATGATTTTTATCGTGTTTTATTATAACATATCATATGTACATATGATCTGGTTTGTGAAATTTGCTAGACTTGTGAACTGACCCATCTCAAACATGTAGGCAAAAGGGCAGGGAGACAGAATGAGAACATGCAAGTATGTGGAGACAGAGACAGAGACAGAGAGGACATATGTCGGGGGTGGGAGGGGGAGTATCAGGAGGGGCAGGGAGGGGAACATACTCTAGGATGCGTTTGAATGGGGGTGGAGATGGAGGTGAGGGAGTCAACATATGGGGACAGAGGTAACACAGGAAGCAACCTGGCCATCACCTCGTGGCCAGGACGGGAGGGGGTGATGAGTGGGGGCGAAAAGACAGAGGGAGAATGAAGGGGAAGGAGGGAGGTGAGCTGGAGCCGAGTGCTCGATGCTGACGAACGGATACAGAACAGCAAATTGCCGCGGGGGGGCACGGAGCGACCACCTGAGCCAAGCCATCCCCGATGGATCTCTGAAAAAACCCTCGTTCTTCTTAACTCATCTCTTCTTCTCACTCTCCCTCGTCACCACCATAACAAAACCTTCTCTTCTCTCTCTCCCAATGGCTACTCAACTCATGGAAGAAACAACAGCAACAACAACAACAACAGCAACAACCAAGGAGCACGGTGAGACCACTCTGTGTATGGTACAATTACGGCGTGTCGTGGTTATAGCCAACCACCTTCCAGTGGAAATATGAGGAGTACGCGCCAAAATTGCCGAAACAAAGTGTCTCCATGCTCTTCATCTTCCTCCTCTTCATCTTCCTCCTAGCAAAGTAATACTGCTCTGTGCTCACTATTTCGTTCCTTTCCTCTTTCATTGCCTTCCTCCCCTCCGCTGCTTCTCTCTTCGTCCCGCTCACTCTTGCATGGCCAGTTGTCAATCCCCACTCTTCCTCTCTTCCTTCGTCCGCTGGGTCTGTAAAACCTCTCCCATTCTTCCTCTCCTCTCACAGAGCCACTGAATCTATGGCACCCCACACACTCACACATATACACTTGC
The DNA here is from genome assembly GCA_035043665.1 of Drosophila quasianomalipes. Lineage (NCBI taxonomy): Eukaryota > Metazoa > Arthropoda > Insecta > Diptera > Drosophilidae > Drosophila > Drosophila quasianomalipes. The sequence continues at coordinate 94,305 of JAWNMU010000497.1, forward strand.
CTCATCTCCTTGCAAACTCTGGGCATTCTATCCTGCTGTCCTTGACGTTTCTTCTTTTTTCCCTTTACTTTCTTTCTCCTTTCTTTCCTTCTGCTCCATATCTTCCCTCCCACCCTTTCCCCCACAGATGGTCTCCGCAGAGAGCTGTCCTTCGTCAAGAGAGACCAAGGCAGATGAAGCCGATCATGGAGATGGAGAGGAGGATTGAGGAGCACACATGCGTCTGGTGGAGAGAGAGGTACCACCAATCAGAGACTGAGGAAGAGACGATCCTCAATCAGCAATACTATCATAAACGCAAACATGAACAATGCTTGCTCCCCTTCTCCTCCTCAGCCCCCGCCACCCTGTCTCTGGCCTGCAGTCGAACCACCACAGCAGCTCACTCCACGGGGCAAGCCGACAGAGAGAGACTGGGGAGCATTCTCCCAGATGGAGGGGGTGGAGAGAGAGGCAGGCAGAGCGAGATTGAGACGGAGACAGAGTGAGAGAGAGCGAGAGAGAGAGATGGAGCGAGAGAGTGAGAGCGAGACAGAGAGAGAGATGGGGAGAGAGAGGGAGGGAGAGCGAGAGAGATAGAGGCAAGAGGGAGGGAGAGAGCGAGAGCAAGCGCGCGACAGACAGCAGGGAGGGAGGGGGAGACAGAGAGAGAGAGAGAGACGGAGTGAGAGAGAGAGACAGAGAGAGAGAGGGAGACAGAGCGAGACAGAGATGGAGAGAGCGAGAGAGAGAGACACGAGAGACAGACAGAGAGAGAGAGAGAGGATTAGGGAGAGAGCGAGCGAGAGAGAAGTTGAAGGAGTTCGAGATTAGCAGGGTAGGTATGAGGAAACGTTCAAATCGAAAATGTCCCAGACCACCAAATTTGAAAATGTCAAAATATCTGTGTATGAAGCCAATCTAGCACTCTATCGTGGATATTTTGGATTCGAGGACTAGTGAAGGGGAGGAAGGATGCGGGAATATGGGGAGAGGGGAGCGTGGCAGAGAATGGGAGGGAGGGGGACGATGAAGGACACCAACCTCTCTGCTCACTTTTCTCTCTCGGAGATCTAGCTGCGTTTCTTTCTGTTTCTCCCTCTCGCCCCTCTCCTCCCTCCCAGTCCCTCCCCCTTTTTCTTTTCCCTGCTCGTCCTCTTCCTCCCTCTCCTACTCTTCTCCTTTTTCACCTGGCTCTTTCGTCTTCGATCTCACACTCACTATTTCTTCCTCTTCCTTCTTTCCATGATTTTCGCGCAGAGAGCTCGTGGCCGGGAGAGAGAGAGAGAGGAGGAGAAAAGAGGATGAGCAAGAGAAGAATGTGAGAGAGACGGGGAGGTGAAGCGAGAGGAGCGCATGGGGTGGACGTGAGAACATGGAGAAAGGAGAGTGGGGGAGGAGCTTGGACGTCTACAATTTGGGAAACCATAGATCTTCTCAGACCAATATCTCTGTATCCTCATCTTCCTGTAGCTCACCTCATTTTCAGTCGAAAAAGCAAGACTTCTATCTCTCTCTTCTCCGCCCACTTGATCTTCTGTGCCTGCTAATCATGCGCGTCTTCACGAACGAAGTGCGCTACTTCCTTTTCTTCTTACTCCCTCTTTTCTCTTCCTCTCCTTGTCTTCCTTTGGTCTCAGAATCACACCCTGTCCAAAATGCACTAGACAGGATGAGAACATGGGAAATGGCCTGCATTTTCTCGGAAAGCTCCTCCTTCTCTCAGCCTCTTCTTCCTTACTCCTCTCCGTCTTCTCTCCCTTCTCTCACCCCATCTCTCTCTTCTCCCTCTACCTTCCTTTCTCGCACAGAATTTTCTCCCTCTGCTCATCCGCCTCCTCCTCTTCCTCCCTTTTTCTCTTCTCACCCCATTCCGATCCTTCTCCTTCACCCTCCCTCAGTATACTTGCACATACTCTCAGAACTAGGTGAGGGATGAAGAGGAGGGATGGAGATACATTGTGTGGAAGGTGACAGAGAGGAAGCCAACGGCAAAGGCGAAATTTTGGAGGGAGGGAGAGAAATTCACAACTCTGAAAGAGATATTTTCCCATATTGAGAAGGGGAGCCTCTTGTTGTCATCATGCTCCAGTTCGCACACCCTCCTCTCCCTTCTCTTGCCCTGCTCCAACTCCCTCTGTCCTCCTCCTCTGCCCCCGTCTCGTCTATTCGTTCCTCCTCCTCTCACTCCCCCTCTCCCCCTCTCTTCTTCTGCTGCAATTCTTTTGATATGACCCACCAGGGCTAGAATGGTCGGTCGAAATGTGAGTGTCGTAACACGAATAGGTACCGATGAAAATATCATTTTTATGATAAATGCAGATTGAGCGTTTCTTCTGACTATTCTCTTTCTTCTCTTTTGTGAGAACGAGAGAGATGAGAGAGAGCATGGAGCGCGAGCGAGAGGAAGGGAGAGAGAGAGAGAAGAGGAGTGTGGGGAGGCGTAAGTCACAGATGCTGCTCATCACACATTTCACCTTCCTGGAGCACCTCCACCATCTCCGTCCCCTCTCTTCCATCACTCAGCCTTCTCTTTCCTCCCAGCTCGTCCGTTACGTGTCTCGTTCTCAAATTGAAAAACTGGCCTCTCACCCCTCATCCTGTCTGTGTTTGAGGAGAGATACAGTGTGGAGAGTGAGAAGGAGACAGAGGGAGAGAGGCGCAGAGAGAGATAGAGAAAGAGTAGCGAGCAAGAGACGACCTCGTGATACTTGCTTCACAACTTCCTCTCTACTTCTACTCCCACCCTCTTTGCACTCCTCTCCTTAGTGGCTCTATTCCCTCCTTCCTGCCTCTTTCTCTACCTGTTCGACTCACTCTACCACTCTCCACTCCCGTGCCCGCGAGTCTCCCCCTCTCTTCACTTTCCTGCCCTTCGATTTTCTCTTCTTCCCTCCTGCTCATCCGCTCACTTTCGCTCTTCGGTCGTCCGGCGGTGAAGAAGGGGAGACAAAGAGGCGGAGAGGAGATAGAGGAAAGAGTGGGGAGGAGAGGAGGAACGGGGGGCCGAGAGAGAGATGAAGAAGGACGACGTCCTATCTTGTTTTCAGGACACTTTTTGAGGGAATGAGAGTGACTCTCAATTTGGGAATGTTTCAAAGAGATCTTGATAGCTCGGTTTTGAAAAGAAGTGAGGCCGTGCTAGGGTCGTTCCATGTTCCCACTCATCTCTTCCTCCCTCCCTCCCTCTCCGTCTCTCCGTTCCTTCTCCTCAGTCCTCTTTCCCTTTCCTTCCTCTCCTCCCTCTCCCCCTCACTCTTCTCCTCATACTCTTGGTTTAAAAAACATCTGACGGTTTCTCGTGGGACTGAACCGATTCTCATTTTGAAGACAAGTATCATCTTTCAGAATAGAGAGCAAGAGAGACAGAAGGAGGGTAAAGAAAGAGAGGAGGGAGAGGGCAAGAGAATGATTCGAAATGAGTGAACTTGTGCAATCATCCAATGATCTTCACTTAGGAACTGGAGAAAGATAGAGAGAGTTGGAGACAGAGAGAGTAAGGACAGTGGCGAGAGAGAGAGTGGGGGAAGGAGGCAGAGAGAGAGAGAGATGAGGGAAAGAGAGACGGGGGAGAGGATCGAAGGATGGTAAATGGCAATGGGATCCGAGGGTCAAGCTCATCTTTTCTTCTTTCCCCTCTCCTTCTTCTCCCCTCTCCTTCCTCTACATCCCCATTTCCTTCCCCACTAATACTTCTTTCAATTCATCTCCATGGAGTCTTTGACTCTTCTCTATTTGACTGCTCCTCATGGCACGCTTCCTCCCTCTTCGATCATGAGTTGTTCATATTCGAACTCCCCTCGTGGTCATCCCAAGAAAGTGCAACAAGAGATTCCTCTCTGTCCCTGAATGTGTGCACAAGTCAATTTCCAAACTAAAACTACTTGGTTGTTTTGGAAATGCTTCTGCACAGTGAGATGACTGAAGATGAGCGAGATGGGAATGCTTGTCGACTTAGTTCCTGTTGTTCTAGACAATGCAGGGCTCTCGCTGCTCACCGATTCTCTGCTTCTCTGCCTCTCCGTTGTCTCTGCCTCGGCTGACAATGAGGATGACACGAATGTGAATGCACAACGGAGAAGGATGAGAAAGAGAAGGAGGAACCCACACTCAGCTTCCTCCTCTCATGCCCTCCTCTCGTCTGCTGCATGGGAAGAGGTTGTGAGAGAGAGGCAGGGCGAAAGGGATTTTCGTCTTTTGAGGAGAGCGAGAGAGAGAAAGGAAGGGAAGGATTAGGGAGAGGGAGAAAGCGAGGAGGCGACTCAGCAACTTAGATGCGATCCTGCTAGATTCTCTCTTTATCACATCTACCTGTATCCCGTTCCTCATCCGCCCTTCCCCTCCCTCCTCCTCCTTCATCCTCTTCTCTCTGTCCCAGTCAAACTCACCGTGCATCTCTGAATGGGAGCCGGGGCGGCACGGCAGGCAGGTCCCAAGGGAGTAGAGAGCAGGCACCACTGACGATTACTGCACAGGATCTGGGCGGAAGAGGAGGGGGCTACGGAGGAGGAGGTCTGTTGCAACTCTTATCTGACTGGCCATATGGGTACTTAGAGGAGTCACCTAACTATGGAGTGGAGGATGAGTATGTCGGCCAAGATAGAGAGGATGAGGGTGAGAAAGAGAACTCTGGGGGGCAATGGGGAGAGAGGGGGCCTGTCGGAAGGGTGGGGAACACTGGCAGAAAGAGGGAAGGAGAGTGGGGAAGAGAGAGGGCGACAGAGAGAGGGCGATGGGAGGAAAGAGGGAAAAAGGAGAGCGAGGGAGGGCGGGGACGGAGTGTCAGGTGGGAGGAAGAAGCATGACCCCTTATCTAGCTCTGGAGCCTCATTCTCTCAACCCCTTGCCTCCCTCGTCCTTCACCTTCCTACCCTGTCTGCTGTTCTCACCCCCTCCCCCTTCCACCTCCTTCCGTTTCCTTCGCTCGTGCTCTCTCTCTCAAGCTCAAAGTCATGAGATCTTCGAAGATCTTTTCATACATTCTCTCACTCAGGAACATTTGTCACTTCTCTAGCCCCTTACCCCCGGTCCTCCTTCCTCTTTCTCTTCCTGCAGCCCGCTCTCCCTCTTCCCCCTCTGATTCAACAATCCATGTGCTTGCACACACACTACACCTCCATGCGTCATCTATTGTAAGTCAACATAAAACCTGTCCTCTGTTTATTCGTTGTTTCTTTCATTCTTTCCTTTCCCTTTTCTTTCCTCTTTCTCTCCTCTTTCCTCTCCTCTTTCCTCTCTCTTTCCCTCCCTCTTTCCTCTCCTCTTTCCTCTTCTCTTTCCTTTTATATTTCCTTCCTTTTTTCTTTCTTCCCAATTTCTCTCGCTCTTTCTTTCCTTCCTACATTCTTTCCCTTCCTTCTCTTTTTCTTTTCTAACATTCCCCCGTTCGTCCTTTGCTCACCTCGTTTTATTCTTTCATATTTCCTCTATTTATTTCACATTCTTTTGCCGGCACCTTCCCCCCTTTCCTGCATCTTCCCCCTCTCTGCCCTCTCTCTTTCCCCTCTCTTCCCTCTCTCTTTCCTCTCTTTTCCCCCCAGTGTCCGTTTGTAACCTTCCCAGTCGTGAGGTTTCTCTCTCTTCAGTCCAAGGTTGCCCTAGCCTAGCGCCTCAGTCCACCGGACCCCCGATTCGCCTTCCCTCTCCCTCTTCCTCTACACCCTCTGCTCTCTCAACTCAACACTGCCATCTGCCTCCACACTATGGAGCTTCTCGTCCTCTTCCTCCAAGAAATCGTTTCTTGTCTCCTCCTCCATTCAAGGTCCTCTCACACCTACAGTTCATTGTTTCTAACATACTCAGAGAAAACAACCACAACACATCCACTGTAAGTATTTATCTTGTAAATACTTGTTGGTTATCATTCATATTGTTCCGCGTACTCCTTTTTGATTATTTCATTTCATTTCATTTTCTCCAATCTATACTATTCTACTATGACCTAACTTTCCTTCTTTTTTATTAACTATCCACTACAGATGTCATCCGCACTTAAGCCTCTTGCTACGGAACTGGCTTGCTTATGGAATCTGCAGTTCTGACAAACTAGAGCGAGATTCAAAGTCGCCGTGTACGGAGTATATGCTCTTGTTATATTAGATTATACGTGTAAATTATCAAGCATTTTACTCTATTCATGTTTATATTAGAAGTTATATTTAATCAGCTCACAGCTAGGCTTTATAATAAAGTACTCTTGTTTCATTTGAGCATGCCCATAGATTTCTATTTTCTTTTTATTTTACACCCAACGATCATTTATTGCTGCATTCTAACTCTTGTGAAAAAATATGAATAGATTCAGCGCATGCTAGGCGCACAGTCAAATGTCTAGTCGCATATCTATTTGGTATATCTTAATCCATTAGCAGATTGCTTGGCCGTTGGTAAGCGCAATGGATAGAAAAAGCGCCAAAATCATAATCCATTCAGATTTGAGAATTCTAGTGTTGAAGAAACCTTCGATCGTAGATTTATTTTTTATTCTATCTTTGTGTGCTGTCCTATATGGTACATCCCGTGTCATGCCTATAAAACTTATTCAAACAATCTAACAAATTCTTCAACAATTTTGGAAACTAACGCTCCTGAGAACTGATACTGATACTACTTCCACTCATACGTTTCTGGTCTTGTTTGCAACATGAAGCTGGGTTCGAACGACGCTGCAGACATAGATCCTCTTTATGTCGACGCAGGAAAAATGATTGACAGCACAGTCGACCGGCTCTCTGTACGTGTTCTAGAGTTTAGCGACGAACATTGCCCATGCAAGAGTAAAGATTATACACGCCCATCTATCTAGTAGTGTCCTTATTTCAGCATGCTTTTAAACTCACGCGTATGCTTTTCTTATGTCGAATAGTTACTATGAGAATCCATTCACACTAACAAATTTTAATTATTCGTGTGTTTTAATTTATTGTTCTATTTTACTCCACGAGGGGTATAAACAACGATCTAGAGAAGTTTCCGATTCACTTTCTATATCGACGACTTGAAGATGGAGATACCTGCTAGTGTTTCTTCGGTTCGTCCTCCCCCCTCCTTTAGCTCCTCTTCTTTCACCCCACTCACGCCTTCTACCCCCACTATGCCTGGGTTGACGAGAAGACACACGCGGAGAGAGCATCTTCGTCGACCCTGAGTCTTCAAGTGGCAAGCATGCCCAACACCTCTCTATCTCTTCTCCCTGCTCCCCTTCTTCTCCTTTGGGTGCTGGATGGACTGGGGGTCTATCCCGCGTGAGTGTCAGTGCGAGCTCTAGCATGAACCCAGTGTAGATGGGAAGAAGAGGAGAGAAGGAGGAGGGACGTGAACTTGGTTCCACTCTCCTGACGTGGTTGGTACTCAGTGGGAGACAGCCACAGCGATCAACAACGATATTAAGAGGACCATGAGGTAGTGAGCCGTTGGAGGAGGCGTATCTGCGCCCAAGGGGAGGCGGCGGGGGAGCGGGAGGTGTGAATAAATACGGAGGTGATACGGGGATAGGGATAGGAGGAGGAGGAGGAGGGCGGAGGGGTTGAGGGAGTGAAGTTAACGACAACGATGGATAATAACTGTTATGGACTCTGTGAGTGGTAGATCTCCATGCCCGAGTGGATCGGAGTCGTTCTTCTTATGCGGGTAGAGCAGAAGAGACTGAAGGAAGCAATGGAGGAGGAGAGGAGGAAAGAAGCGTCGATCGTTCAGAGGCTGCAGTTCATGCGTTGTCGTCACAATCTGTGGGAGAAGAGTATGGAATGAAAGATAGAGAGAAAAGGAGGAAGAGGGAAGGGAATAGTATTGTTAAGGAAGTATGAAGGAAAGGGAGAAAGAAAGGAAAGGAAGAGGAAGGAGAGGGGCAGAGAGAGGGAGAAGGAGAGAGAACGAGAAGGAGAGAGAGAGAAGGAAAAGGAAAGGAAAGGAAAGAAGCAGGATCAACATCGAGAAGAGCGGGAAGAAGGGGGTGAGCAGGGAAATGTGGCAGAAAAGCAAGGGGACGGTAAGAAGGGCAAAGAGAGGGAGAAGGAGGGTGAGATAGAGAAGGAGAGGGAGAGGAAGAGAGAGAGGGAGGAGGGAGTAAGGGACCGATAATAGGAGAGAAAGTCGGACTAAATGAAGAGGGAAGGACCGACGGAACTTACGTATGGAGAGGGAGAGGGACAAGAGAAAGAAGTGGAGGAGAGGGAGAAGGAGAGAGGGAGAGGAGAGGGGAGGGGGAGAGGAGGCTCTGAATGCTTGCTATCCACTGACCTTGTTTCCTCACCTCTTCTCTTACTCTGACTCTGACGCAGGGAGAGAGAAGCGGCTGAGGACGAAGGCACACCACCTCCACTCGCTTGAATCTCATCTCATCTGTGGTCCTTCTGCGCCCAAAAGAACCTTCTCTATCGCTGCTGCTGCTGCCTCGGTCGCAGCGTCATCCTCTAAAAAGCCTTCTTCTGCTTCTTCTTCTTCCCCCTCCTCTTCTTCGTCTTCTTCT